>OZ008370.1:256950397-257420397 GCA_963931995.1 Phaonia tiefii
ACAAGGCCACCTTTTTTTAGAAACGAAATCACCATTAATGAATTTTTAATGAAAAACTGATTTATGAAGAATTTTTTGTAGAAATTTCAATGAAATTATTGATTTGAAAATGTAGAAATACTTTATCCTTTAAAATCGACATTAAAATACAAAATCGATTATATCTAAAAATCGTCATCTTTAATAATTGTTTAATTATTTTTTTTAAATTGAATACCTTTGATTGAAATTTTATTTACTTGAAAACAAAAAAAAACAATTAAAGTCTATGATATGCCTCCTTATTTTCATTTTAACCAATTGCAATGATTTTATATGCAATAAACCCCAATACATATAAAGCTGATATATACAAGATATTTTTTCAAAATCACGTTTCCCAATGTGTTCAAAATGCATACAATCTGATGATAAATACTTTTACAATTTTTAGAAATGTTTATGTTTAGAAAGTATGTTCAATGTTGTATTTTAATCTCGATATTAAAAGTCATTTTTTTGTGGCCGTCGGTGGTGCAATGGTTAGTGTGCGCGGCTCTTGTACATGAGATCCTAGGTTCGAACCCGGCTCTGACCACCTTCAAATTTTCTTTCGGCGGCGGTCACCTCGCATAGTGACGGCGACACTATCGAGTATCTAGCCATGAAAAAGCTTCTCAAATTACCGTTCGGAATCGGTGTAAAACTGTAGGTCCCAATCAGTGAGTGAAAACTGGAAAGCGCACAGCTCAGTGATTGTGAGAAGTTCTCCCCAGTCCCTTCATGAGATGTAATGGGAAACCATTTATTTTTTTTTATTTTATTAAAAGTCATTTATATTACTTTACTTTCATTGGCTATTTTACAACCACATGAGGTCAGATGCCGTACACATATTAATTGAATAAACAAATTAAACAAGTTTCAACACCTTCCTCCAACTGGTTCTATTTTCGGCCATTTCTCCCGAGGGATTCTTCAGTCGGGTCTTTCTAGAGGAGTCTAAGTCGTCCTCTTTTCCTGCTTCCATCTAGTACATCATTGAAAACCTTTCGACCTGGTTCCCCTTCATCCATTCTGACAACATGGCCTAGCCAACGCAATTGCCCTAATTTGATTCCCCTAGCTATGTATGTATGTATGTCTATGTCGGAAGACAAATTATACAGCTCGTGGTTCCACCGAATTTTTCTCTCAAATACTCCCAGGTGTTTCTCATCCGCCTGCGATATGATCCAAGATTCGGAGCCATATGGAAGGACAGGTAAAATGAGAGCTGGACTTTTGTTTTTCGAGAGAGAGCTTTGTTCTTAAACTGCTTCCTGAGTCCAAAATACAGGGTGGCTGATGAAAGCCGCTACCAAAAAAAAATTTAATAACTTTTTTCTATTTAATGAATCTGGTTAATTTTTTTTTATTTTGCAGATTAATTTTTAGATTTAACAAAAATAGATGACTGGAACAAGAATTTGGTTTGTCCGCCGCTATCATGCACTGGAGTCCGTATTTTCGGCCCAAAGAGAGTATAGGCGCACGTTTGGCGGCAATCCTCCGAGCAATCGCTGCTGTAGCTGCTGCCATACAAAACAATCCAAGAGTTTCGACAAGAAGCTTATCTGCTCAAATGGGTATAAGAAGACAGTTATGCACAGTCAATTATGCACAAAGATTTGGACTTATTCCCATATAAATTTCAAATGGCCAAAAAACTGATCGCAGCAGACTTCCCGGTTCGGTTGGAATTTTGCCAGAAGATTATTCAAATGGTGGAAGAGTACGGAAACATGTTGAACTGTATTTTGATGTCTGACGAGGCCCATTTCGAGTTAAACGGCAACATAAACAAACAAAATTGTCGAATATGGAGTGCATCCGCAATGTCGGGCCCTACTTCTTCGAAGAAAACGGTCACACCGTTACGGTTACCGGAGACTATTACTTGAGCATATTGAGAGAGTTTTTCTATCCAGAATTACGCCGAATGAGAATTTCTTTCAACTCTGTGTGGTTTCAGCAAGATGGTGCAACTTCTCGCATAACCCGGCCTATTATGACAGAATTGCGACGAAAATTTCCCAATAAGCTGATATCCAGAAACTCCACATTCCGTGGGTCCCCAGGTCGCCTGACCATACTGCACCTGAGTTTTTCTTGTGGGGTTATTGCAAACAGGAAGTCTACAAAGAAAAACCAACAAATTTGAATGAACTAAAGCAATCCATGCGAGAAAAAATTGCGGCTATTCCTGTCTCAACTCTCCAAGCTGTAATGAAAAACTTTTTAGTAAGATGCCACACATGCATCAACGAGCAGGGAGGGCATTTAAATTCCATTATTTTTAAAACTAATTAAGCTATATTTGTCGACCCAGTCGAGAGGTTTGTCTAGTCGTCGACACCATCAATTTTGTCTTGCCCTCATTAACAGCAAGACCCACCTTCGTCGATTCTTGAAAATACTGCAGAGCCCTCTCGCAGATTTCGCCCAACGATGTCAATGTTGTCAGCATACGCGAGCAAGTTGATGGTCTTGTTCATATTTGCTGCACGTTTTCTCATTATTATCTCCATCAAAATGTTGAAGGGATTGCACGAAAGTCTATCGCCTTGTCTAAGTCCTCGCCTGGTACAGAATGGCTCGATAAAGTCTTTCCCTACTTTAACTGGTGATTTGGTGTTGATCAGCGTCATTGTATCTATTCCGACTTATAATTTTTATAACAAATGTGGAAATGCCATCCCTTTGCCCACTTTTACTTTCCAAACAGTTGATAACGACTCCACCACGTCCTAGGCTTAATTTGTATGCCCCCCTTAACTGGAATTTAAAGTGCGCGTGCCTGTGTTATACAACGGTATAAACAAAGGATTTTAAATCCTTAGCAAAAAAAAGGCCTCTACGATTATCCTTATATTTAATAATAAGTAACAACGAACAAGTTTAAGCTCATTAACTAATAATCATAAATAGCGTTGAAATACAAGCATCCCTGCCGGAAAAAGAGTGAGGGGAACATGGATTTACTTCATGGCACACCCATATCATCATACTGAACTCATATAATGTTAAATTCAAATTAGAGACTCGAAATCCTCGTTTTCAATTTATTCGCTGGTTCTTTGTTGCTATTTCCATAATTAACATCCGAAAATGAAAATCATTATTATAGTAACCAGCCAGTCGGTCAGGCAGTTAGTTTGACAGTACATCATACCGCCAACGAGTCATTTGGCCGGCTGTTATTTAAATGATCGTGCCACAGTGGCAACAAATATCAGTGGTGCAACAACTATCACGAGACCCTCACACAGAAGTGCAACAACAGAACGATCACGTACCAACTTCAGCAACGAAACTCAATCAAAACTTTGTGATCTTTAATTCTTCCACCAGGAGTAAGAGGTGGACGGACCAGAGAGCAAGGACTGCGAGTACAAATAGTGGCAATTTTCTTTTAATGGTTCAAGACTTCTGAACTTGTGCAACAACGGAATTACACTTGCAATGAAATTGAAAGGAATTTCACAAATCATCTTCCGAATTGTGAAATGAAATTCATGACAGTCCTTTCCCCCTCCACTGCTACAATCATTAAAGGCGGCAATGAACCTGCGCAGCGATGTGAACATGAATGAATGAATCAATAAATGGAAAAAAAAAACACTGTGATTCGCAATTGACTTCATGTTGATCGAGTTCAGTTGCAGGTTAAAGAAATGTGGCAGGGACGTGGTTGGTAGTTGCCTTACATTGACTACATCTATTAACAATATGAAACAAATATTTGGGAGCAATGCTATTACAATGATTTCGTTGTGAACGCTGAAAAATAACGGCCCCAGTAACAGGAACCATGTACATGTTTGCAAGCATTGTATTCGTGAATGGAAGATCTGCTGCTTTTTTTTTTATTATCTGTCACGATTTTGTTTCCAGCAGTTTTTACCAAACAAAACCACATTTGGGTCCCAAATACACATATTATAACCTCTTAATCATTGTGTCTCAAACATTTTATATTGAATAGCAAACACAATGTGTTTGGACGCAATTATGCAACATTTGTGACAAGCTACAAACACACCCTATATTTGCATCCAAACAAGAAATAAATACAGCTTTTTTCAGCGTGTAGATAATGTTAAGTTGTAATGTAAATCGAAATTCCCTTTAAGCTGTAGACTGGGAAGAGTAAATATCTGACCTGAAAGTCGTGGTGAAGTCAATTCCCGAAAATATTAAAAATATGAGTATCCCCTATGTCGAAGTTTGTTTTGTTTTACTCAAATTTCTCTGTATGGTGCTGGTTTTAGACAAAGCAACTGTGACATTCTTTTGAACACTTATGTTAAGACCTAGATGGAACCTACATGGCCAATAATGGGAACCTTCCCCAAATAACTATAGGCATCCACCAACTTTATGTATTACATATCATCAAGGATAAAGGCCAAGATCGGTATCGGAAACTTTTGATTTTAGAGTTTGAATTTTATGAAGAATCTTCTTATTAAATTCGAAGATTTAAGTCAGCCTACAACAATTCGGTATTGCCGTTACGGAAAAGGTATTGCCGTTACGAAAAAGGAAAATATAATTTACCCCCCCCCCCGCATCCTATTTTTCTTTTGACGCCTTTGTTACGACTCACAATTCTGATGAAATTAGCATAAAATTGATCCATTTCAGTTGGAAACAAAATTGATTTTTTTATTGTTGCATAAAATATATTATGAAATCGATTATGATTGATGATCAAGAACTTCAAACTCCACGGATAATCTTCAACATGATGTTGATGAAGCCAAGAGGGGGAGAAATTGCAAAGGAAACCAGTTGCAACAGATCATCTAAACATACTTATACATCCATCCATGCCACCAACCGTCTAAAGTAGATAATTTATGATGTTGTTACTGCCGTTGTTTTGGGGGCCAACATCATGAAATTTTTGCGTTGCTACCGATGTTTTCTGCGGTTTCACACTTTGGTTAAAAAATGCTACGCCTGCGCAAACAAAAACGGCCACCTTTAAAAAGAAGCCAAGACGCGAAAGTTCATCTGCACTTCACGTAAAAATATCCCCTCCTCCCTAACCGGGAGTTCAGTAGTCATGTACGTAAGTCATTTTCACGGGTCTCAGGTTAAATAAGTGTGTAAACTAAGGAAAATCAATTTGGAAAGGATGTGTTAACATATCCGAAGGCGCAGTCAAGTTAAATCATCATTATCACATGACGGGCGGGTTAAAGTAATCAATGTTTGGGCTGTTTGTGATATTCAATACAAATTGCAATTTCATACACATGGGATGTTAATAAGATTAATTTATTTGTTTAGCATTTGTTAAGTGATATTAGACAGGTAGCATTTGATATTGATTGGTTGATTGTTTCGTTACCTTCCTCTAGTAGGGAATGGAAAAGTTGGGGCTACATTCAAACAGAAGTTGTTTAGAGGTAATTGCAGAAATGCACGGGGCCAGCTACGTGTTATAATTGATATTTGCAAGCTGGGCAACAGGCCTTCGACAGCATAATTTCTACGAATGTGTCAGAATAATACGAAACAACAAAATTTCACCTGAGTTCTGAAGATTTTATTGCCAATCGTTGTTATTTTAATACACGCTGAAAAATCGGCAGCTGTAACATTATGCAGGAACCAGTAAATGTTTGAAACATCCATATAGTAACGTGCAACCATAGTTTTCATGAATTGAAGATTTTTTTTCCTTGTTGTCTTTCACGTTTTTGATATCAGCAGTTCTCAACAAACAAAGCTATATTTGTATATTGTAACATATGAATCATTGTGTCTCCAACATGCAATATTGAATAGCAAACACAATGTGTTTGGACACAAGTACACTATATTTGCGACAAGCTACAAACCAATTATTACTTTTCAGAGTGTAGTGTCTGGATCATTTAGTAAAATGTTTCCATTATCATAGTATAACTTATATTAAATTTGTGTATCTCTAGATTGTCCTAGGGGATTAATAAAATAGTCTTCAAAAGGGTAAGTTCTGGCTTTCGCTGGGACTCTTGCCGTAATTTCCAATAACAGCCCGAAGAAGGCTAAGTACCTACTCGTATTTCTTATTCAAAAGTTAAATTGGAGCATCAGTTAGGAGGGGAACATTAGATAGAGGCCATGAATATAGTAAGGAATTCCCTTATTGTATATGAATGGTTGGTGTGGTGCGGCTGTCTTATATAGGAGAGCCGACATATGTCCCTTAACATGTTGAAGAGATTGATCGTTCCTGGAATCACTGGGCGAAATTAATCTACATGCCTCAAATAAATGAGTGTGCTAGAGCAGGGGGTTTCTATGACACCGCTGATCGAAAAGCCATTAGGGAAATGATGTAGAATGAGAGACCAAAGAAGACATACAGATTACAGACCATGCAGCAAACTAAGTTTAAAAGTGTTTGCATTTCCTTTTATTTTTGTCCGTATTATGCCAACCAATGAGTAAATAACCAAAGCAATTCGAACTCGATGAAATGGCCTACTACCTCGTAGTCTTGAAGAGACATATAAGAGAGTAATGGAGGCTATTTAGTATTGCTCTGTGGCTAGAGTCTATATTGAGAAACTTTGTCTCTAGCGTTTTTCAGCTACTGCTGCCTATCATGTATTGAGAATTGGGTTATAAGGAGATCACCCTTTGATAGCCTGGTTTTTGTACGGGCTTTAGGCACACCTGTAGCATGGATCATGTCTGCAAGGAAGGGAGCGAATTGCCGATTAAAAGTCCGTTTAGATTATGTGTTTACCCATCACTTTCTCGCATGAATATCGAGTTTGTGCGGTAGGAGAAGGGAAGATGGTTGCGATTTAAAGGCAGGAGAATTCGAGGGGTTTTTTGATGTTTCTCTTTATCATCTACCGAATTTCTGCCATATTGTTTCACATGAATGCCTCATTTATATGTATGCAGTATATTGTATTGGATAACTGAAGTTTGTTTGGGGACTGTAGTTGGGAGAAACGAACTTCTGTTAAGCCATACATGGCTTTTCGTTCGGGAGAACCGAAAATTTTTTGCAGTATACGAGTTATGAGAAATATAAGATAAAACCCGTTTGCGAGAAACGCAAAACGGTTCCACCAGCGATTTTTTCGGTTACAGCAACCAAGTTGTAGTTACTCCAAATTAAAAAATGGTTCGCGAGAACTAAAAAACGTTTGCAGTAAACGATTTGTAAGAAATACAATCTTAATTAATTGTATGTTATCACTTTTAATTGTATGCCAAACGCGTGGATAAAGACTGTGTATACAGACGACAGAATGAGAGAATAAAAGAAAATTACGTTCTTCGTAATCTGTGCTCTCATTAGAAAAATGGCTAATTTCAGTTATCGCAAACGTTTATTAAATTTGCAGCAAATTTAATTTTGTACGCGTTTGATTCAAACAAGAACTCGTTTGCAACAACAGGGTACACATTTGCGATATACGAGTTTATTTGGCAGAACTACATGAACGGTTGAACAATTAAAGTATTGTTGCGGCAACCGAGCAATAAACGTTTTTTTTTCTTTGCGTTTAGGAGTAGGAGGATTGATGGAATACAGTTTGTAGATGGTTGACTTAAACTTGTTGATATCATAATAAATAGGGAATACATTCACCGAAAGCTTCCACAGTTGGAAATTATGTTTCGAAGTCATTTTCAGTAGTATTTCCTAAGGACCATATCAGGTGATGACAATTTACTCGTATATAAGTCATCTTCTTGACATGTCACTTGTTTTAAATTAAGTGAGATGAATTGTGAATGGGCCGACAATCTATCTAAGACCGTCCTATAGATTTTTCAGCACTATGTCATGGCTGACTCTTACGAGGGCGGTCCCAAAACTAGCCGGCGGGTGGTGCCAGTAGTTTGAAAAAAATATTATGGTGAAAAGTGGCAACCTTACAAAACATATGTTCTAAGTTTCAAGGAGCCACATTGATTAATATTTTTATTTGAACCATCCAAAGTAAACGATCTCAGTGAATTTGTAAGCATGGAAAAAATTGGTCTCCATTATGTAATTCAATATTTTCATTTGAAAGGTCTCAGTCCAAGCAATATTAAAGCCGAGCTAGATTTTACTCTGGGGGAGTCTGCCCCATCGTTTAAGACTGTAAAATATTGGGTAGCAGAGCTTAAACGAGGTCGTATGAGCTGTCAAGACGAACACCGTAGTGGTCGACCAATTAAGATGTTCACGCAAGACACGGTTAAGAAAATCCACAAAATGGTATTGGATGATCGTCGAATGATAGGCATTTCAAAAAGGAAATTTGAAGATCAGAGAGCTGTGCGCTAGATGGGTACCGCGCTTGCTTTCAATAGAGAAAAATCTGAGTCGTGAAGATGTTTCAGTAGAGTTATTGGCGATGTTTCACTGCAATAAAGCTGAATTTTGGCACCGATGTATAACCTTGGATGAGACATGGGTCCATCGCTTCACATCTGAAACAAAGGAACAGTCAAAGCAGTGGACTGGAATAGGAGAATCGTGTCCAAAGAAGTTGAAGACGGTTCCATCTGCTGGCAAGGTCATGGTGTCTGTTTTTTTGGGATACCTTGATTATCTTCAGAAAGGAAAAACTATCACCTTCGAATATTATGCTAAATTATTGCAGCATTTAAGTGATGAAATTGTGGAGAAACAGCCGCATTCCGCAAACAAGAAAGTGTTGTTTCATCAAGACAATGCTCCAGTTAACACATCCACTATTGCGATGGCCACAATTAATGAATTAAAGTTCGAATTGCTTCATCACGCACCTTACATATTTGCCGGATTTACCTCCCTCGTACTATTTTCTATTTCCAAACTTGAAAAATGGATCGGTGCTAAACGATTTGCCAACAACGGAGAGGTGGAGTCTGCGGTTGATGGTCAGGATATCAAAGCTATTGAATATCGCTGGAAAAGTGTATCGAGCTAAAAGGAGATTATGTTGAAAAATAAAGACAATTTTTTCCAACTATTTTGTGTCTTCTCGTACTAAGCCCAATGCTGAATGTTGATAGAGGAAGTCTTCATAATTTGCCAACTGCGAGTCATATGCATAGAAGAAATTAGAATAGAATATTGTATTCTCTCATCCGTCGTTTAATTTCAGCAGGTGGAGTTACAAGAACTATTGACTTCACTTTTTTATTTCGCTTTGGTATAGAATTGTGAAATTTAAATGTATTTTTCACTTTTTTGTTGACATTTATCGTTGGTATACATTTATGTGTATTGTATTTAACACAACTATTTTGTCATACGAAAAATACGAAATGGGGTTGTTGTTGCTTTGTTTGACGTTGTGTACTATTACATCAATCTGGTATTATTGAACCTATCTATGACTTATCCTAACCTATCCTAACCTATTCTAACCTATCTATGACGTTAAAAATAGTGAGAGAATAAAATACTCCATAGTATTCCGTGGCCGTCGGTGGTGCAATGGTAGTGTGCGCGGCTCTTGTACATGAGATCCTGGGTTCGATCCCTGCTCTGACCGCCTTAAATTTCTTTCGACGGCAGTCACCTTGCTTAGTGACGGCGACAATATCGAGTATTAAGCCATGAAAAAGCTTCTCAAAATACCGTTCGGAACCGGTGTAAAACTATAGGTCCCCATCAGTGAGTGTATAACTAGAACGCGCACAGCTCACTGGTTGTGAGAGGCTCTCCCTAATCCCTACATGGGATGTAACGGGAAACCATTTATTTATTTATTTTATTCTAATTTCCTATATGGTCATGTGTGGGGATTTCAAATTTTAAAATTTTTGAAAAGCTTCAAACTGAAAAACTTATACATATGTATATACTTAATTGTATTTGTAGTCATGAAATATATGCCATAAATTTTCAGTAATTATTTCGAAATATATGAAATTTGTTAAAAGAATATGCAAATTTTCAGAGCATTATAATAATGAAATTTTATTTAATATCATGCAAGAGATCAGGTACATATATATAGATTCCAATAAATAAGTACCTACATATAAGATGACCCGAAACATCAAAATTGAAGACGTCTTGAACAACTGATGCACTGATGAATGGACGTCTTGTTTACATGTCATAAGGTGATAACCACTATTGACAAACTAAAGAAGATTCCTGCTGACTTTTGAGCAAATGTATGAAAACGGCAGGGGGTGTCATGACATTTTTTTATGGGAACGGATCGTGGACTGGGTTTGCCTCCCGCCACCGTTCATAATGGCAGTGAAAATACAAAAACGAAACAGAAAACATAAACAACCCCTATTTTTTGACGACCCCCGCAAACGTTATAAGGACCACGATTTACGGATATGCACTTGGAAGGTAAGAACTCTATATAGATCCGGTGCAAGTATCCAACTGGCAGATGTCCTCGAAACTTATAAGGCTGACATTACCGCTATCCAGGAAATGCGATGGACAGGACATGGCTGCACAAGAAAAAGAAACTGCGATATATACTACAGTTGCCATGAGAAAAAACATGAATTTGGTTGTGGATTTGTAGTTGGCAAAAGACTGCGACATCTAGTGTCTAGGTTCAATCCTGTGAGTGAACGAATAGCCACAATCCGCATAAAAGCGAAATATTTTTATATTTCCCTAATTTGTGTGCATGCCCCGAGAGAAGAGAAAGATGATGATGCCAAATACTTATTCTATGAGCTCCTAGAGGAAACGTATGACCGCTGCCCTGGCCATGATATTAAGATTGTACTAGGAGATTTTAATTCCAAAGTAGGAAGGGAGAATGTGTTTAATCCAACTATTGGCAATTTCAGTCTACATGCTGACAGTTCCGACAACGGTATGAGACTGATTGACTTTGCCGCGGCAAAAAACATGGTCATTAGTGGTACAAGATTCCAGCATAAAGACATCCACAAGGCTACTGGGGTATCCTCTGATCAAAGAACTAAGAACCAAATTGATCACGTGGTAATTGATGGAAGGTGCTCATCCAGTGTAATGGACGTACGAGTGATTAGAGGAGCTAACATCGATTCTGATCACTACCTGGTAGCAGCAAAGGTTCGCACAAGATTAAATAGAGCCAAAATCGTACGAAACCAGACGCAGAGGAAGCTGGACATCGGAAAGCTGCAATTACCAGAGGTAGCCACAGCCCACTCAATGAAGCTCTCGCAAATTTTTGTCACAGAACCCACCCCCTCCCGATGACGATCCTGATGCAAAGTGGAAACCCATTTCCGACTCTATAAAAACTGCCGCAACAACCGTACTTGGTTTCGAAAAACCGCTTCGCAATAAACCGTGGTACGATGAAGAGTGTCGCATAGCAAATGACGAAAAGAACGCTGCACGTATGGTAATGCTTCAGTCAATTGCAACGCGAGCTGCAACTGAGCGGTATAGGGAGAAGAGAAAGGAGGTAAACCGTCTCTTTAGGCATAAGAAACGGCAGTGGAGAAATTGGGACATGTACATGTACAAAGCATGTTGGGAATATGGAGAGAGCATTTCTCCGCGCTACTAGTACCTGAGATATCCGATGACGATGGGACAATCGATCACAATATGGACGACGACGTCGATTGCCCCCCTCCTAACCAAGACGAGGTCAGAACAGCTATTGCCCGGCTTAAGAACAACAAAGCCGCAGGAGCCGATGGATTACCGGCGGAGCTGTTTAAGGCTGGCGGCGATGAGCTGATAAGGTGCATGCATCAGCTCATTAGCAAAATTTCGTTAGATGAATGCATGCCCGGCGAATGGAGTCTCAGTGTACTATGTACCATAATTAAAAAAGGTGACCCGAGTATCTGTGCCAACTACCGTGGAATAAGCCTTTTATCCATAGCATATAAAGTTCTATCAAGTATAATGTGCGAAAGACTAAAACCAATTATCGCTGACCTGATTGGACCATACCAGTGTGGCTTTAGGCCTGGAAAATCGACAACTGACCAGATTTTCGCGCTACGCCAAATCCTGGAGAAGACACACGAAAAACAAATCGACACCTATCATCTATTTATCGATTATAAAGCGGCCTTCGATAGTCCGATACGGGAGAAACTCTATGAAGCAATGTGTGAGCTTGCTATTCCTGCAAAACTCATACGCCGAAACTAAGCGAGGCCTCAGGCAAGGCGACACCCTATCGTGCGATGTCTTTAACATCTTAATGGAGATCATTATGAGAAAAGCTGCAGTCAACATGAATAAAACCATCAGCAGCAAAAGTAACATGCTGCTCGCGTATGCTGATTATATAGATATCATTGGGCGCACAATTAGAGAAGTTACTGCGGTTTTTTCGAGAATTGAGAAGGAGTCAGCAAAAGTGGGTCTGACGGTAAATGAGGACAAGACAAAATTAATGGTTTCAACGAACAGGGCCTCCACGCGATTAGACCAAAGCGTGAACGTTGATAACCGTTATAACTTCGAGGTAGTGGACGAATTTATATACCTCGGATCTGCCGTGAACAAAAACAACAACGTCAGCCTTGAAATCAAGCGGAGAATTGTGCTTGCGAATATATGTTATTTTGGGCTAAGCAAGCACTTTAGAGATAAAGCCCTCTCTCGAGTAACAAAAGTCCAGCTGTACCAGACTCTCATTCAACCTGTCTTGCTTTATGGCGCAGAATCCTGGGTCCTATCGCAAGCAGACGAAACATCTGTAGGAGTCTTCGAGAGAAAAATACTCCGAAAAATGTATGGCCTATAGTGCACAACGGCGAGTATCGGTGACGCATGAATCATGAGCTGTATGAGCTTTATCCTGACATTGACATAGTTAAGCGGATCAAGATAACGCGATTGCGCTGGCTAGGCCATGTCAGTAGAATGGATGAAGATGAACCAGCGCGAAGGGTTTTCGAAACCGAACTCGAAGGAAGACGAAAAATAGGAAGACCAAGACTCCGCTGGAGGGATCAGGTTGACGAATCCCTGCGTACACTTGGTATTGCCAACTGGAGAGATAAAGCAAAAGATCGAACTGGTTGGCGAAATATGTTATCTTCGTTTTGTAAGGTCCCTGACCCCCCGGGGTTGTCCGAGACCGGATAAGTAAGTAAGTAAGATCGGAAAGTCAGCAGTGACTCTGACATGTCACTTCTTTGTCATTGATGATGTCTATAGGAAATTTTCTACTGGGTTATTCCACATACGGGCTGTTATTCTAAATATCGCATTCTCTCTGTAGTGTGTAGTTCGATCCAGTGGCCAATTGACATCAAATGGATATGAATCCCCTGAAACCTTGTAGTATGTTGTAATACTCTAACCTCCGATATGAGGTCATGCATCTAAGAGCAACACTTCCCATAGAAACATCGATATAACAATGGAACACAGTTCGGCATTTCGACGACGTCCAAAGGAAATACAAAAGTTGTCTACCCTGCTATCACCTACATATTACAATCATCGCTCTGCTCTGTACACGGTATAGAAGGTCCAAGCTGGACTTAGGGCTCCAGCCGAAATATGAGAGTTACGATTATATTCCACTGTGAACACAAAATTTAGACAAAAGAATTCGCGAAATTTTAGATTACTAAATATCAGCAACATGAAACTCACAGCCAGAACAGCCGTTTAAACGCCAAAGAACGCGTATAAAAGAAAATTTGAGGATAAACGCAGTCTGAACCATAGATAAAGGAAATACGTAGATATCGCACAGGTGTTGTCAAGTACTGCCACTAGGTGCTGTGTTGTCGTTTTGTAACTCTCATTGACGTTTCTCATAACATTCACTGACGTTTATCCAACAGTGTGGGACATTTTTTCTATAGAAAAATAGAATCATTTTCCAGGTTATGCTACTCGAACAACTAATTTAGTTTTTTTCATGTCGTTGTGTTTCCCACTTTCAAATTCAAATGTATTTTGGTTATGTGCTTTTTTGATGTACTGTTATTGTTGGTGCAGCATCGGTCCACCAAACAAAACAAAATGCCTGTTGATGTTGCCTACAACACCTATATCTATCACCTGTTCTTAATGCATCTTGCAAGATAAATATGTTTTGTTTGGGATCAAACGTTATAATTATTGCTTATCAGCTCCATCTAGAAATATCCCATTGAACAAGAAATTTTCCAAAGAGTGTGCGATATCTAGTTTTTTGCTTTATCTATGGTCTGAACACGCATAATCTAAATCAACTCTACGATTCAATTGGTTTCTTGAATACATGCATATTCGTGCGTCGTATTACATACACACTTTAGACTTGTGTCGAACTCGTTCACTATCCAGTTGGCAAAATCGTCCAAGACGACGTAGTCGTCAACGATTTCTGTTAGCTTAAACTATCGTTGATGACTTTGCAATGGGCATTTTCGTTAACGACCAGCTGCATGAGAAAATAATATGCTCGTCGTGTATTAAACATTGTCGTTCACAAAATGAGCGGCAACTTACTACAGTGTCACCCGTCGCACTCTATTGACGACATGACGAGCGATGTCTTCAGGTTGTCGCCCATCAGAAACAATTTGACGTAGAATGTGAAAAAAACTAACGGGACACAATAAGTCTTGAAAACATAGCCAACTGGGTAGATTTCGAACTCATGGATTTAAGATGCCAGGACATAACAATCACGACTGTAATCGGCATTTCGAACATGCAGATTATGTTCGTGAGCGTCATGTTTGGTCACCCTAAATAAACTATATAGTTCATGACGATTGAATCAAAGACGACTCAAATTTGCCAGCCATGATTGTTGATAGGGCTTATGTCCTTTTAAATTTTCCCAAGATGACACGAGGTTTGACACCACTCAGTTACACGCTTGGATGAACGGAATGTGGGGATAATATGGTTTCACACTTGGAGCTGCAGGGCCCAATTTGCAACCCATGATTATTAATAGGAATCTCGTCAAGAAGACACCCATCTTTTCTGAACATAATTGCAGGAAAGATTAGGTCATCGTATCTTTAATAAATTGACTGGCACATACTTAAAACTTGTTTGACTCGCATTTACAACTCAGTCAAGTATGGGCATAGGGTACATAATACCACTGCATATGGAATGCTGTCAAAGATCGTACTTTTGTGTAATTTTTCGATGGTAGACACCGAATATTGAACAGTTGATTTGAACGGGAAAAATCCTTAAACATTGAACTGCGCAATCATTTGAACCATCATTTGTGAAATATTTAAACCAATGAACCTTTCAATCCTTATGCGGCTATTACGCAGACGGGCATTAGAAGGATTACTAATGCCAAACTCCATAAAAAAAATTCCGTTAATCCCGATAATGCGATAAATCTAGTTTATGTAATCTAGAAATATACCCATAAATCCCATATATAATTCTCTTTAAAGATTTTATAAATGTTTTAGCATTTTGTAACACTGTCACGCCTATAAAACAAATTCAAATTAATGCACCGGTATTTTATTTCAAATTCTTTTTTTTAACGATTTTTATGAAAGAATTTTCTCTGCAACACTCTTTTCAACTTCTCATGTTTTATTGTTTGTATGTCGCCCTGTTTTCCCATTTCCAAGCACTTCCTAAACCACCACACAGCTGACAAACACAACATTGAACAAAAAGAAGAAGCATCAAAACGTTTTAATTTCGTGAATAATAAGAGTAAAAATCAAACAAAATAATAAATTATTTCAACAGATTGAGAAGAAAATCCGTGAAAAATGACCACAGCTGCCAGACCAACATTCGATCCTGCACGCGGTGGCAGTGGAAGAGGTGAAAAAGACTTGAGCGCTTTAAGTAAACAATATTCCAGCAGAGATTTGCCAGGCCACACAAAACTAAAATACAGGTAAGTACAAACGCGCAAACAAAGAAATTGCATTTTATGCATTTTAATAATCACAATTGTATCCTATACAGAGAAACTGGTCAAGGCACCTCCGATGAATTGCGTAGTCGTGACTTCCGTAAGGATTTGGAAGACCGCGAGCGCGAGGCACGCCCCACCAAAAATCTTCCATCCATTGTCCGCAAAGCGATTGAGGCCAACAGCTCGGCCAGCAGTACACCTAGCAGTAAACGTGCCAAACTTGATGCGCCAGCTGCTCCAGCTAATCTAGATGCCGACGACCCGGTCGATAATGACAGTTCCGATAGTGATTCAGAATCAGAAGATGAGGATGATACAGCTGCTTTGTTGGCCGAATTGAATAAAATTAAACAGGAACGTTTACAGGAAACATCTCGCAAGGAACAAGAGAAAAAGCAAGAAGAGGAACGTATACGTATGGAGAATATTCTCTCGGGTAATCCACTGATTAATTATGCACCTGGTTCCGCAGCTACAGCAAGCAAAGCAGTGGCTGACTTGAAAGTCAAACGTCGTTGGGACGATGATGTGGTGTTCAAGAACTGTGCACGCACTGAACCGGAAAAGAAGACTCACTTCATCAACGACTCATTGCGCAGTGAATTTCACAAAAAATTTATGGAGAAATATATTAAATAAGTAATGGTGAGGATAAAACTGGCATTAGTTATGTTATAAGAAAGAGTACAAGCTACAAATAATAAATAAATGTTAACAATGTACTACTGTATAAGAGAGGTATAAGCGGATCAAGTTGACCAGGTAAGTAAGAAAGAAATCGAAAGAAGTATGGGAAAATTATAAAAAAAAATCGATTTGGAAATGGTTTAGCAGAGCTGTTGTGACCTACGGGGGTGTTCTACATTCCACATCCACCATAAGTAGAAGCAATTTTGCTGTCAGAAAAAAATGCAAGTTGATCCAATTGTTCCAGAAACGTCATGTATCTTTTTCAATTCACAATGATATCAATTTGTAAAAAAAAACTGCATTGAATATAATCATGCTGAATCTACAAATAAAATCCAGCTTTTTTAGAGTATTTATTTTAGAGTATTTGATAACTCACATCAATATCAACTATTTTACTCGACGAGATATTTGTTTCTATAACTCCAGAATAACACAAATAATTAAACGCAAGTTATCGATATCTCGCTTTCTTATCAGGAAGTTGGGTTGAAGTTATACAAACCAACAACGTTTATGGGATATTGCTTGACCCAATCAATAATCCTTTAAACACCAAAGTATTGAAGATTAGCAGCTGCCTGCATGGCAGGCGTTCGGCCGAGCTAAGGAATGTCTCCTCTCGGGTAAGTCTAACACCGGCTTTACGTTTTCGGCATAGTTTTATGCGTTATAGAGCTTTTTCTGTTTCATGGCTTACGGGTTCAACTCTGGCTTGCGGGTTTTGCAGTATTTGTTTACAAAGACCGTACTTAGGGATTGTATACCTTTTTTATTTATCGGGCAAAATGAAGAAACGGGACGTATCGTAATCCGCGTGTTTTAAAAGTGGAAACCTTAATGCAAACTTAAAAAATAGTTGTATTTATAAGTTAATAGAGGAATAAGATTTCATCAACACTGGATTTGTAGAAATTATTATCATATGTGGCCGTCCGTGGTGCAATGGATGTGTGCGCGACTCGTGTGCATGCGAACGTGGGTTCGATCCCTGATCTGACCACCTTACATTGCTTTCGGCTGCGGTCGAGTATTTAGCCATGAAAAAGCCTCTCAAAATACCGTTCGGAGCGGTGTAAAACTGTAGGTCCCAATCAGTGAGTGTAAAACATTCGAACCCAATTGTTTTATATAAATTTCAGTTCGTGACAATAAAATAACACTTATTTTGGGGTGTGCTACTTAAAAACATTATCGGATCGAGAGGTCACGGATATCGCACTCTTGCCAAAATCTTGATTAATACAATTGGATATTGTTAGAGCTAAATGGTGAACAGGCAGGGTTTGTTCAACATTGAATCGAAACGAGACGAGACAAATGTATGGACAGAACATGAGTAGAAGCGAACGGCACATGCTTAAAAGCTGCAGGATTCGCTCAATTCTTTTATAGCACTAATATTGCGGGAATAAGACTTAAGGTGTAAAGCATTTACATTTTCAGATGTTATCAAGGAAATGTTCTGTCTCCCATTCAATAGACTTGATTATATAAATGGAAGAATTGCAAGTTTGTACATATTTTATAAGTAGAATATCGTGGTGAAAGGAAATGGAGAGAAACATCCGATTGCAAATAGAGAGTAAAGTGCGAAGGGACCCCCCTACGATGACTTCGTATTCTCTGCTTTGACGACAGTTAAGAAAATACATATTTCTCTGTCCTTAAATGGTAAAAGTTTCAAATGTAGCCATCAGGTCTATAAGGATTTGTAAATTTCTTTTGGCTGCGGTCACCTTGCATTGACATTATCGAGTATTTAGACATGAAAAAACTTCCCAAGAATACCGTTCGCAATCGGTGTAAAAACTGTCCCAATCAGTGAGTATGAAACTAGAATGCGAACGGCTCACTGGTTGTGAGAAGCTCTCCCCAATTCCTTCATGGGAGGTTCAAACCGTTTTTTATCTGTTGCAGATATTTAGGATTCATTTAAAATTTTAGGTTAGTGGTTCTAGAGAATTCCGGATCGAAGAAACTTTTAAACGTTAACCGTATGGAATCACTACCGGGTCACTTATTTGGAGTTTACACGAGACATGTTTTTGGAAGCAAGAGCAATAAATTCACACCTCTCTTTGGTTTCGTTACTGTATCTTATATTTCGAAGACAGTAAATTCGACAAAGAATACATATTCCCAATTGTCTTTCTTCTGGCAAACGCAGGGTAAGTTTTGATTCTGAGCTTTGTAAGCACGAAGATAAGAACAAACCTGTAGTTCATCTCCAACGGGGTTGTCCATTGCAACGATATTTTTCTTGAAGTGTATTCCCTATCTCTGTGCATTCCCTATCTCTTCTAAAAAAAAATAGACCGTTCGGAATCGTTGTAAAACTGTAGGTCCCAGTCAATGAGTGTAAAATCTTATAACTGTACAGCTCATTGATTACCCGAAACTCTCCCATATCCCTTTATAGAATATAATGCGAAAATATTTATTGTTTATTGTATTGTATTTTGTATGTTGTTGTGCGAGATAAATTCGTTTTACTTTGTAATTATCCCTAAATCGCTGGTGCATATGGATGTCCTTCATATAACATAACTTTTTCGGCAATACAGAACTAGTTATAAAACATTTCCTTATCAAGTACAGAAGATTGAACTCACCTGAAATAAATGGAACTTGATGACTTGTATCTGTTATGTATATGCCGCAAGGAAATAGTCAGTTTTATCCACTTAAATCGCTCGCAAAATTGAAGTTGGTTGGGCTCCAAAAACAAGGAAAGTTTAAATACAGTCACTCCAAAAAATTAGTGCTCATTTCGTCTTTGAATATTTGATCAGCTGGTAACCTTATATCTACTACCCAAAAAATGGTTTCAGTTTGTATAGCATGTACTTTAATCCATGGGAAAAATAGTTTAAAATATTTTCAGAATTTTTACAACAACAAAACCAAACTAGGGGTGTTAATAATTGCATATAATTATTAATGAGTCTTTGTCGCTCCTTCATATATCTCTTTTAAAAATCAATAATTTTCAATTCTTCAATGAATTCCCCTGTGAGATTTACGATATTTGCATTATTGCACCTCCTTAGTCCTTTCTCCTTAATTTCCTCTCTACTTACGCCTGAATATCCCAAGCCTCTTCTTCCTCTTATTAGTTTTTATGTTTTAGTTAAGTTGCTTCCCCCTACGACATCACGTCCCACGATTTTAAAGATAAATTTAGTTTAATCAAGTGAAGTTTATAACGATTACAGAAAAGCCCCCCTCCCCTACATCTTGTTATTTCAAAAGGCAGGGTCTCGCCAATGTTAATGGTCCTTCGAACCGGATTCCAGTGGAACCGGATCTAAAGTAGTCCGAGCGAGGCAAGTAAAATTAATTTAATTATTTGTTTGAGATCTATTGTTTTTAACAATTTCTTGCAATCTTCTTAGAGTACAATTTCCAAATTAGAGACAATTTCCTTGGAATCCGGCCCGCTTATCCTGGAAAGCAGTGATGTACTCGTCACTTCTTCGACATTCTCTGTCTGAAATATCTTTCTACATGAACCTGGAGATTTTTGCTGTGATTTTTATCTGTAGTTTTTGGGGGGCGTTTCAATCACTTTTAGACTATTTTGCACAAATAATGCTACTGTGAATCACAAAAATAATATGTTTTTTAATTGAAATATGTATTTTCACGCCAGTGTTCTCAAGATGCGGCTTTTGTGAAATAGTCTAAATTCGATGGAAGTTGTTCCACAAATCTCCAGATACGGTGTCATTAAGAGAGAAAGTTCTTTGAAAGGAAATTTCTGGGCAGCGACGATTTGATCACTGCTCTCCAAGATAAGTGTGCTGTGCTCCAAGATAAATAATCGTAAATTTAAACAAATCTATTCCAAAATGATTGAAAGAATTTGTTAAAAACAATAGATCTCAAACATGATAATAAATTCATTTTTGTAAAAGTTTTTGTTTTAATCTGATACGTGAGCGTTCACTTTTTGGATCTAAAAACGAACTGTAGTTTGGCTTTTATTGTTTTGTAAAAAGTCTAAACATATAATTAGTAATTTTTTCCAAGGTATTAAACCATAATAATACATTTGTGTATATGAATGTATAACAGCTGTTTAAATTTTCAAAGACGAGTTGTGCACTAATTTTTTGGAGGGACTGTATGTATTTATTTAAACCGGTATTTATGTAAAGTTATTCGATAATTCTCTGATGAAAGTTGAAACGAATTAAAAGCGAAACAAAATTGATCTTGCTCGTTATCGAGACATCGGAAGTTTACACTTGAAAATGGCGATGAAAGTATAAAATGATGACCACAAAATTGGCACAAAAAAGCTCGATTAGTTATCGAAATATCGGCTGCTTTAGCTGTAGGATTAGGATTTTTTCTCTGTGATAGATCTAATACTGGTTTTCTTTTTATAGATGACCACAAAATTGGCACAAAAAAGCTCGATTAGTTATCGAAATATCGGCTGCTTTAGCTGTAGGATTACAATTTTTTCTCTGTGATAGATCTAATACTGGTTACGGCATAGTTGTCTGGCTACATAGATTTCTGGTTATTTTATGTAACAAAAGTTTTTCTTTTTTTCATTTTGCTTAAAGGGTGTTAAATGCTAGTCAAGAAATAAGTAGATTGACGATTCCCCTTAATTTGATTACCCACACTTGGAGTTTCGTAGGTGTATCTGTTTTTCGACTATCAAGTGCCCATTTAATATGCTAAAATAGGGTGCGTTGTCGAAACCCACATTAGTGAAGAAAATACCTATTATTTGAGTATCTACACTTGCTTGTCCCTACATGGGACCAGCTTTAGCATACCATGTGTCCAATGGGGCCGACCGCCAACATTGTTTTATATTTTTCGTCATTCTTTAATTTCGGTGTTTTTTTTTGGAGCCCCACCCAACCGGCTCCAATTCAGCCAAAACGTTTATTTCTTTTCAACTATAACTTCGATTAACTTTAGGAGGAACTTCTGATTAGAAAGATAAGCACATGACAAATACATGAGAAACACAGACAACACGACATTTTTTAAAGACTTTAATTGTATATCTAAACTATTGCACCAAAAATTTTTTGTTATTTAACACTAAGCACTTATTTTAAATTTATTTTAAACGATTTTCTTTAAATTTCTTTGCAATACAAGAACCAAGTTTACTGTTATCAAACCGGAAACAACTTGTTGACGACGCGCCATTAATGTATTTCAGTACCCTTAAATACAACACTGTTGTTTTGACGTTTATTGAATGATTTGACACTTCTGTCAAATGATTTTTTTTCCTTTGGGTTTTGTAATTACTTCTCGGCGTAGTTTGTTGCAGTTTTTTGTGAGCTGGTTAAGTTTTTTTTGCTTTCGTGTTGAATTTGAGTGTTATATACAAATGTAATAAAAAGAAAATGGAAAATACATAAATATAAAAGTGAAAGTGTTTGGAGAGAATTTAAAAAGTTAAGCGGAACAGTAAATACAATTAGGAAACTAATCAAAAAGAGGTAGATCCCAGCACTCAGTTCCCTTCTTTGCTACGTTTATTATTAGTTTAATATTCATTTGTCTGCTTGTGTAGCTGCTCTCTGCATCTTTTGGACGTTTCTCGAGCTGTGGAACACAAATAAAAACCAGTTGATTGGAGAACTTTGTACAAAGAGTGCGTGTCGTAGATAAAAAATCGGATAATAATACATACATTTCGGAAAATTCAAAATCTACAGAGAAAATTTTTGTCTTAATCGGAATAAATTATAAAGTAATTTTAATAAAATTACATCGTTTTGTGGATGTCGTCATTTTCCGATAAGAAAATTCAAATATTGTGAAAAATATTGTTTCTTGTATTTCAGATAAGTACGTCTTTGTGCAGTGATTTGTCACAGTCGAACGGTCGTTCGGTTGTGTACATTTGTGGATTATTTTCATTTGCAAACAAACTAGCTCTGTTTCTTTACTTGCACAATTTTACACAAAGTTACACAAATTTACACAAAGTTACACAAAAGCGTTTCTTTACTCCAAAATTGTGTAAATGAGAGAGATTTTTTTTTTCTCTTAACGTCAAAATGCGTTTCTCTTTTACCCAAATTTACACAGACTTTTTCTTCGGGTAAGTTTGTGTAAAGTGATAAACAATCAGCTGTTTGAAACGTCAAAATAAGAATATATGTTTTATTTGTGAAAAAAATAACACAAGTGAAAAAAAATTATTGAATTTACAATTTTATTAACTTGAAAAGTGATTGCTTTGAGTGTGCTTATTTAAAGAAGATGTTAAGTGTGCAAATGAACAGTGAACATTAACATGATATGCAAGATTTGTTGTCAAGCATATGTTTTGTGTTTTGACATTTGTTTGCGTGTAAGAAAAGTGGTTTTTTGCGTTTCTTTACTTTTGTGTAATTTTGAGCATTTGACAGTGAATTTTGCTTTTACTCTCATTTACACGCACTTTACACAAAAAGTAAAGAAACAGAGCTACTGTCTTTTGCAAAAAGAAGTGATAATTGTGAAATCAGAAAAAGTAAACGCCTATAAATTCAATAGCAAATAATTCATCATCTTTGTTTGCTACAAAACTGGAGAAGTGGAAGAGAACACGGGCCTCCACCAAACGCATGGATCATCACAATAAAGGAGGCGGTGGAGGTGGCGGCGGCACACCAACACCTGATAAGACCTCAATCCTGGAAGGTAAATGAACTCTTTATGTACTGGCTTCTTTGATTTTTGATTTTATTATAAAATTTGACACTCGAGACGGGTTTAAATTAACAAATAAATCTTTAAGAAAGAAAGATATATAAGTATATTTCTTGTTTTCATTTCATTTCGATGTCATTTATACATATACATATATCCCACCTATTCTTCTTCAACGTACCAACTTAATATCCAATGGTTTTGGTCTTGTTTCCACCATTTCTTTACCGACATACTACGTATTTGTATTGCCCTTTGTGTTTTATTTCTGTGACTTTGCCTTTAGTTTACAACCGCTTACAATTTAATGTCGTTGTCTTGTGTCTAACAATTACATTGGTTGCTCCCTATAGCAGGCACCGGATGTCAGGTGCATATTCGTGTCAAATGGCTATTGTAATTGTGTGTGTCAATTGGCGGGACATTGACATATGCATCCATACAGTCGCCTCAAAATGTTGGAAATATATAATGTAATCCATTAGTACTGCTAACTGTAAATCTTTCATTCATGGTCGTGGTCGCCAACATGACGATGAGGTAAACAACATTATTGAATGCTCAAAAAATAGTTTGAACATGGTACCAGTTGCTCTTATGGAAGGGAACTTCTTAGGTCTTGGTTTATGTCATGGTTTTTAATTGCATACAATGGTGGACTGCGCGGGTCTTGTACATGATAAACGTTTACCCTGAGTCCATTCAAGCTTTGTTTTGAATAAAATGTAACCTATTTATTGTATTTTATTGATCGACCTTTTTGTTACCAATAAATAATCCAAATTATTCGAGCTTGTGGTCAGTTTGTTTTTTTTTATTTTAGATGGTTTTTTTATATTAGGAAACTTACAAATTTATCCAAGCTCAAGACCTTTTTAAATAATATAAAGCTTATTATCTTTATATTACTTTCAAAAAAGTCGAGCATAAAAATGTTCCAATGATACCAAGGCTGTCTGTATAGCTATTTCGGATCTTGCCAAGATCTTCATCAGCAGACGTTTTTGGTGAATTCTTCAAAAATATATATCCAGAAACACTCATCATATTAATGAGAATTCCTTTATATACTCGTTTGAAGAATACCAAGCACTACCATTGGACACCTTCATGCACAACTCTTTTTATCATGCCGTAAAACCATTGGTTTTAATCAGACATGATTTGTTTTTGTTATGTCATTACAAAAACAACAAAAAATAATAAGTACACCGAAAGAAGTTGATGTAAGCAGGTTACACAAAGAAAAATATTGAACCGAAAAACAATTTTTGCATACAAATTGTTTTAATGTAATGTTGTTTCTGTTTTAACGTTGATTCTGTTTTTATTTTATTTATTTATTTATTTATTACGGTCTTACAGACCTAGTTCTGAAGTTTTACAAACTTATTCATATAATACATTTATCATTATTTAATAAAAAGATAACTTTCTAACTATAATATAGGTAAGGCTCTACAGTGTGTAAATAATAGTTTTTTAAAATTATCGATATTATTGCAATTCTTTAAAATATTTGGCAGTTCATTATATTCTTTAATACCCTCATAAAATATATTCCTCTTATCAGACTCCGTTCTTACTATAGGCAAATGGTAGCTATTCATATTTCTTATTTCATACCTGTGAATTTCTCTATTATATCGCATGCGATTATTTAGGTAGTTCGGCATATTCCCTAATTTTACGTTATGAATAAATTTCATTGTATGGAAAATAGATAATTGCTTTACGCTAAGCCAATTCAGACTATCTAGTAATTCCTGAATCGGTGTATCATATTTTCTTTTCAAAACAAATCGCATTGCTTTGTTTTCTTTTTTTTTGTAATTTTGATATTTGCGAATTTGGTAGTGTGTACAATATGGTTGGACAATACATAAAATGGGGTTCAACCATGGATCTATATACCATTTTTTTATACTTTCTATTGATACCTCTGCATGATCGATACATAAAGCCTATTTTTTTGATAATTTTGCATCTATATATTTAAGGTGTTCATCAAATTTTAATTTGTCATCGATTATAACTCCTAGATATTTAATCTGGTTAACCCTGTGTATGTCTGTATTACTTATTTTCAACGTAATATTATTTATACTAATTGATTTGTTCGTTATTAACATCCATTTTGTCTTTTCTACGTTTGTTTTCAATTTGTTTTTGCACAACCACTGGTGTATTAAGTTTAGGTCTGTCTGAATTTTGGATATTGCCTCATCTAAAGTATAGCAGCTAACTGTCAATAGTGCATAATCTTATCCCACTGAATTTCATAAATTTTTTTATATCATTTAACACTTTAAAAACCTGTGAAAAATACTTGAAAAAGTCGTCAAAGCGCAGTTAGAAGAATATTTGGAAGCATATAACATACTATCAAGATATCAATCAGGATTTCGAAGAAAATTTTCATGTGAAACAGCTGTGAACTACGTTACTAATAGGTGGAAAAAATCATAAAAAAATAATAAAATAGTGGCTATATTTTTGGATTTTAAACGGGCGTTTGAAACAATAGACCGAAATATTATGTTACAAAAACTGTATATGTATGGTATTCAAGATACCGAATTAAAATGGTTTGAATCGTATCTAACCGGCAGAAAACAACTAACTCGGGTGAACAATGTGATGTCAAATAAGATAAAAAACGATTTTGGAGTACCCCAGGGCTCAATCCTAGGGGCTCTACTATTTATAATATATATTAATGATATGCCAAATGTACTGGAAAAAAGTGAGATAGTACTGTACGCAGACGACACCTTAAAATATCGATCATAACAGCGATAAACGTATATAACACAATTATAAAGCCTCACTTTGAGTTCGGATCCACGATAATATACACCTGCTGCACAAAAACACAGATATCAAGGCTTCAAAAACTGCAAAACAAAGCAATGCGTTCTATTCTTAAATGTAACAGATACACATCTATACAATATATGCTCGACTCGCTAAAATGGCTCAACATCACACAGGGACTTGAATTTAATACTTTAAACTTTATTCAGAAAATGATAATCGGGAGCGCTCCAGAATATTTCATCGAGCAATTGAGGTATGTAGGCGAAGTACAACCGTACCACCTAAGAAATGCGGAGAATTTTAGATTACAAAGGACAACAACAACTAAGATGCAACGATCACTTTTTCATAAAGGATTAAAACTATACAATATGTTACCAGATAATATTAAAAGCGAAAGAAATATGAATATTTTTAAAAGAAACTGTGTATATTTTATAAAACATTGTAGAACAGATAACCTAGAATTATGATGAAATTTTTTTTGTATGAATATAAAGTATTTTAAATACTAATAAACAAACTTAAAAAAAAAAAAAAATTATATATATAGTAAATAGGATTGCAGCAAGTATAGATCCCTGAGGGAGTCCTACGTTGACATCTATTTCATTTGACATGGCATTCCCAATTATCGTCCTTTGTTTTCTACCAGTTAGATAACTCCTGAACCATTGCAGCGCCGAATTCCTTACACCAATTTGGTCTAATTTCTTCAAGAGAATATCCCTGTCTATAGTCTCAAATGCTCTTTTCAGGTCTATGAATACTGCTACCGTTATTTGCTTCTTTGACATACTCTCCCTTCCATTCTGATATGACTAGGTTGACTGCTGTTTCACAGGAATGTTTAGATCGGAACCCCGATTGTTCTTCTATTATGATTTCATTTCTATTTAGGTACTCTTGGAGTTGGTCTTTTACTACTGTCTCGATTATTTTCTCGTCATTTGGCAGGGTATTTGTTGGCCGAATCTCTTCTGGTTTCATCGTTCCTTTTACTTTTTCCACCGGCACTATTGTCGTCAGCGTCCAGCTTTCAGGAAAAACACCAAGCGTTAAACTCTCATTGATTATGCATGTATATATGTATCCTAGATACTCGGCACTGTCTTCTATAACGCCTTCTGTAATCAGTTTTCTTCCAACGTATTTGTTCTTCATATTTGTTGTAATTTTTTTAATGTCATCTGTGTTTATGTGTTTAAATTCAAATTTGTCTCTATTTATTTCTTCGTTTTCTTCTTCGGGTATACTATTCTCAATACTATTTCGGATCGATATTCACTAGCAATTTCATATTCATCTTCAATGTATGTGCCATTTATGTTAATTCCTTTTATTTTTGGTATTGTATTACTCATATTCACAGCATCCTTTAGGCATTTCCACATTAGTTTTTTGTCTTTATAGTTGATGGTTATTTTATTTCCATATATTGTACCTTTTTCTTTTAACTGATACATTTTGGAAATTTTGATAATGATTTAAAGTAGCACAATGGGATGTTAATTCTGTTTTTTCTTTCTTTCTTTCTTTGTTTCCGAGGCAGTGTTCCAGTTACATTTCCTTTTACATATTATCAAATTCCCTTATCAATGGGCTGGTGAGGTCTTTTAGATGGTTACTGTCAGCAAGAATAGTTCTGATCCTTATTGCTTTGGGGGAATTCCTAGTCACTTATTGTCAACACGCGTTTTATTTAAAGTTTCCACCATATTTGTAACCACTCTTTTTGGATGTTTTGAGTGGAAATTGATAATCCTCCCCGAAGCTGTAGGTTTTTGATACCAATCAATTCCCAAATTTCCCCCTCTTCTTATCATCAATGTATCCAAATAAGGATATGGATATGAAATTGACTCTTTGTCAATGGTCAAATTAATTCCAGAGTGGAAGTTGTTAAACATTTTCAAAAACTTTGTATATTTCACATTCAGAAACAATACAAAATAAGTCATCAAAATATTAAAATTAAATTAAAATTTTTTCGTTTTATAGCCCATTTTTCGATAGATATGAGTCCCAAAGATTTTCCATAACGATATCAGCCACAATTTGAGAAGCTGGCGAGCCCATCGGAAGTCCTTTTTGTTGTAGAAATACCTTTGTTCCTAAATTGCTTGTTGAGCCCAAAATATCATCTATTTGCAAGCACAATTCTCCTATCTATCTGCAGGCTGACGTTGTTGTCCTTGTTCAAGGCGGATCCAAGGTAGACAAATACATTTACCACTACAAAATTAAATCGGTTGTCAACGTTCAAGTGCGGATCAAGTCGAGAGGTTTCTCTAGTCGTTGAAACCATCAATTTTGTCTTGCCCTCATTAACAGTGAGACCCACCTTCGCTGATTCCTTTTCGATTTTTGAAAATACTGCAGTAACCTCTCGCAAATTACGCCCAATGATGTCTATGTCGTCAGCATACGACAGCAACATATGGCTTTTCGTGTTAATGGTCTTGCTCGTATTTACTGCAGCCTTTCTCATTATTGTCTCCATTAAGATGTTGAAGAGATTTCACGAAAGTGTGTCACCTTGTCTAAGTCCTCGCTTGGTACAGAATGGTTCAGTGATGTCTTTCCCCACTTTCACTGCTGATTTGGTGTTGGTCAGCGTCATTCTACAGAGGCCGATCAGTTTTGCCGGAATACCAAGTTCCTTGTATGGGGCTATCGAAAGCAGCTTTGTAATCGACAAAAAGGTGGTATGTATCGATTTGCTTTTCGTGGGTCTTTTCCAGGATTTGGCGTAGCGTGAATATTTGGTCAGTCGTGGACTTGCCTGGTCGAAAGACCAATAACTTCAAATAACCCCACAAGAAATAGTGTAATGGTGTGAAATCACAACTTCTTGGAGGCCATTCAATGTCACAATTTCAAGAATTAATCGAATCTCCAAACTTTTCCGAACCGTCACATAGAAATCATATCACTCAAATTGGAAAACCCTTTATATCTATGAATAAGGTTTTAATAATTTGTTTCTAATTTTTCGACCTTTATTTTAATTATTCTTGACTAATTTTCCAAGCTTAAGGTCACTTCTGATTTTATATTAAAAACTATCCTGAAGAAGATTTCCAAAGGAAATCGAAATATCGAGAGAGAAAAGAGGAAAACAAAAAGTTTTATAAAACCAGAAGTGACCTTAAGCTTGGAAAATTAGTCAAGAATGAATAAGGTTTTAGTAATATTGGCAAGTTCCTTTATTGTGTCCGAATTTTCCTCTATCATACGGAGAACTAAGTCTACAGGTATACTTGGAAACAACGAAACTACATCAAATTAAACTATAATTGTAACTATAATCGTATGATTCTTTATTTTGTCCTTAAATTCTTCTGAGTTTTTTTATATTGTATTTTGAGTTCTCAGTAACCTTTTTGAGAATGTTCTTAATGTATTTACAAAGGTAATATGATGGAGAGTTAATAAATGAGTAAATTGGTCTTAGTTGAAAATCGTCTTTGTGTATTTTAGGAACTCCATATAATTTCGGTGCTGTGGATACTGTTGTCTTAAGTTTATTCTCTTCTGTCTGATTAATAATTCCTAATTTACGAAGTTCCTCGACAAAATTATTATATTTCTTCGTAGTACGTTCGTAGGGTCTTTGTTCACTAGTCTGCATTCTGCACTGGAATTCTATTACTTTTTAACAATAAAAGCCGGTAGTTATAAATTGACAAAATTCGACAATTTTGTATTGAAATTTTATGAATTTTGACAACTTAACTACCGATTTTTATCGTTAAAACGTTGCAGAATTCCGGTGCTGATATATTTTCTACAATATTGTCTATTCTCGAAACATACTCACAGTAGCTCCAAACGAAACTCGTACACCCAGGGAAATATTTTGTTTTATATGATATATTTATTACAATCTTTGCTACTAAAACAAGTCTATTTTATTTTATTTGTTTATCATGTAACCGCAGACGCAAAATTTTAAATACATATATATTTTTTTTTATTAAAATAAAAACATATCGCACCCTATCTACAAAAGAGTCATAACTCAAAATTTTCAAATTTTCAGTAGAGCCAAAAAACTGATGTTGTTAACTAGAAATATGTATGAAAATACTGAATTATAGACATATTCATACGGGACTTTTTTGACGAAAGGGAAGAGTAAACGACGTCAGATTTTTACAGCGGATAGAAATGGTCCTTGGTTATTGTTTTCAAGCAAAAAATTAAAATCTGAAAATTTTGAGTTATGACTCTTTTGTAGTTAGGGTGCGATATATTCTGTGAATAGTCAACTTTCAACGTTAATTCGTTCGTTAATTGTGTCCTTGCTATTTCCTGTTCTTCCTTCTGCTGTAAGATTTGAGCAAGATCCTCCCCATCTGCAATCATTTTTAAAATTGGAAAGTCTTTCCTTTCTACTGTGTTTTTGACCAAGGGAATGAAACCATTGTAACTCTTTTGTATAACTTTAAAAATGTAAATTTTGAAAATTTTTTATTAATTTGTTAACTTTGTTTCCTGATGATGCTGTGTACCGAATTATCGAAAATCTACAACAAACTGACCTCAAGCTCGAATTATTTCACCATTATCTATAACTATCACTATTTACTAGTAAATTAGTCGGACCATAATGACATTCGTAAATGGTTAGTAATGTATAACACATTTGCTTCGTAGAACCATTTATAGAATATCATTCGCAAATTACAATTCTCTGGTTTGTAAACCGCAATGGAGCTACACTCTTTGGATGTAATCGAATAGATGGCCGACCACCAATTAGCATTGATCACTGTGGGACATCAACAAAATGTATAGCTAGGAAAACGTTTACAGCACGTCTCTCGTATGGATAAAAGTGGAGAACGTGATCGACTTTCTGCTTATGAAGGGATTTAGAATTGATCATCAGATACTGAGAGCTGTGGGTTTTCTAGTTCTCCAACTGTTCAATTAAAAGAAACTCAGTTCAATAATGACACTTTCGATAATCTCTGTTTCTATTCTGTTTTTTTTTTTAGCCAATATTAGAAAAACCTGCGCAAATTCATATTTTCTATCCAACAGATACTTAATCGACATTTGATTGTTTGTATAATTCTGTGGTACATGACACAAATCCATCGCAAAGGTTAATGTCAGACATTCATATTGATAAAAATTAAATTACCTTTGCCCGAAATATGGAATCTTTGAGTATCTGAGGATTTTAGATATTGGTGTCTATTCGATTACTCTTAACTATCCAAATGCGACAGCAGACTGAGTAATTCATTTTACTAGACATATTTCTGGATATAACTGGATTACGAACGGAGTTGATTACTCCCGTGCTTGTGGCGATGAAGAAGAGGTGGAAACTATTGAGCGCTTCTATGTCAGTGCACAGCCCTGCAGCGTAAGCGTCGTCGTTTTTGTGTAACAGATTTTCTGTTTCCACTCGTTCGTCCCTGGAAGATATAAAAAAAAAATTAGCTGTAATTCCCCTATGTGTCACTGGAGGTAGCGGTGGGGAGCTGGAGAAATTGTGCCACCTCCAAGGGTCTGTCCCATAGGTCCACTGGGCGCAAGTCAGTAGGCCTATCAGGACAGTTGAAAATGTGAATACTGTCATGAGGGCTCTGTAGGCAGTGTGGGCACTGATCTAAGGTGCCTGGGATTATCCTTGATCTGTATGAGTTCAGGATAGAACTCCAACCAGATCTAAGCTGTGCCAGAATGGTTCTGGTGTGCCTTATTTTGGATCCTCAGTAGACTTTTCCATTGGGTATCACTTAAGAAAGATGACCACACCGGGGCGGCATAGTTGAAGACCGAGCGACTTATAGCTATATAAGGCACTACAATTGTCTCCTTCTCCTTGCCCCAAGTTGTCCCTGCAAGGGCCTTTAGGACCTTGTTGCGGGTGTGGTCTTTTCTTCTGATGTAATCCGCATGTTTAGAGAAAATAAGGAGATTATCGAAAATAACTCCCGAGTATTTTGGGGTTACGGTCTGTGGGTATATACCCCCCATTGACAGAGATGTCGAGCTCTCTCCTTACTTCTTTGGTCCAAGAAGTGAAAAGGGTCACAGAAGACTTCGACGGAGATAACTAACTGCAAATTCCGTTCCTGCAGAAAGCTAGTAAGGGTGGCTAAATAGCTGTTAATCCTAGCACATATGTCGTCTACATTTACGCCTGAGGAGATGATGGTACAATCATCGGCGTACGACACAATACTAACTCCTTGGGGAGGTGCAGGAAGATTCGCAAGATAAATGTTGAAGAGTATAGGTGACAATACTGCTCCTTGTGGCACACCCATTTTTATCTTGCGATAACGGGAATTCTGGCCCCTGAACTCTACAAATGCCTGCCTCCCATTGAGGTAGCTGCCAAGCCAGCGCTTGGTAGTATTTGGGAGAGACGCGTTCAAGATGTCCTGTAGCAGGATCGAGTGATCGACAGTGTAAAAAGCTTTAGACAGGTCTAAAGCTGCGACTACTGTACGTTCAGCGGGTCTGCTCTGATTGAGGCCATTGGTGATATGGGTTGTTATCTCGTTTAACACCATCGAAGTGCTATGCGCTTGCCTGAAGCCATGTTGGTGATTGGCGAGCTGAAAATGTTCTTTCAGGGTCGGCAAGAGTAGGGACTCTAAAACCTTTGCTACTGGTGAAATCGGGCGTTAAGATTCTCCCTGGTTAGCGGGTTTATCAGTTTTTTTTGTGGTTGGTTTCAGGCAGAGCGATGCCGTTTGCGCGATGTGGCCATTGAAGATTTGATGGAATTCTCGCGGGATCTGCCATGGATCCAGGCAGGCGATACCATCATCTGATGATTTGTCTATTGGTTCATTCGGATCCTCATTCCGGATGGTTTTGTACGTATTTATCAGAGCTTATCAGGTGATGTATGTATATTAGCGTGTCCCGTTAAACAGCGTTTTTGCGATTTCGTTGTAGTAATAGCACTCAAACGACGCGTATTAACGCCCTTAACAATAATAGTTCAGCATAAAAATTTTTGGAGTTGATCTTCAGTTCCCTACCAGCGATTTAAATTTGCGGTTCTAGTACATTCTGCCAAAAAAAAAAGTTTCGACGATTTTTTTCAAATGTGGCTCAAAAGTTTCGTATTTTAGTCCTTTTTAAGAAAAAAATTATTTAAAATTTTTGGTAGAGTAATTTTGGTCCACTGGAAGATGTTTTAGTTTTCATCAAGCAAATTTTCTTACAAATCAAATAAATATATTTTTTTTTTATTTAATCTTACAATCTTACATTTAATATTACAATAAATGTTTTGGAAATATAGGTCATATATGAAAAGATTTTGAGTGTTTTAATGCAAAAATTTAAAGAAAATATTGTAAGGAAATTTACTTCACGAAAATTAAAACATCTTCCAGTGGACCAAAATTACTCTATCAAAAACTTTAAATTATTTTTTCCTTACAAAGGACTAAAATACGAATCTTTTGAGCCACATTTGAAAAAAATCGTCGAAACTTTTTTTTTGGCAGAATGTACTAGAACCGCAAATTTAAATCGCTGGTAGGGAACTGAAGATCAACTCCAAAAATTTTTATGCTGAACTATTATTGTTAAGGGCGTTAATACGCGTTGTTTGAGTGCTATTACCGAAAATTTTTTTCTATCGGGACACGCTAATGTATATATACACTGGGAACATTGAGTGGTTCTTCTGTCTTTCCTACGTCTATCTATCTTTCAAAATGTTCACTATCAGTGGGGCTCGCCCCTCTCTTCCCTGCCTTCTCTATCTCCTCTTCATACATGTGGGCAATCACAATGGGTCAACCAACCTCCAGTGACAATAAATTGTATACATATACTCTCTCTTGTTGTCACGTGTCTCCTATAAGAAAAAAAAAGATCGATAGCTATCGCTGTAAGATTTCTAATAAGCATTTTTTTAATGTTATAATCGCTAACAAAACGCATTGGAATGAATTTGAAATATGTAATAAAAAAAATGATAACGCTTTCTAGAACAAAGATCACTATTATTAATGAAATGGTATGAAATATGACTAATAAATGGAAGTAGCCGGTTGGATAATTTGGTATTAGTCACTAAAATATATAATTATGCAGTAGAAATAAACGGAACTTCAAATTCTAAACAAAAACTTATAATTTCCTTAACTTTTGTCAGGCCAGGTTTCGATATAAAATAATTAAAGTATTAGAGCCGGTTATTTCAAAAACAAAATTGATTAACTCAATTAAGATTATGGTTTCCTTTTAAGAATAATGTTGTAGTCCCTGAAGTGCTTTCAGGATAGATTATAGAGACAGACATATTCGTGCGTTAGCAGCAGAGTCGATATAAATAAATTCCTTTATTATATCGGGACTTTTCCTCGCCATGCAATCCCATGTCCCTTCGCGGGATGTTACTAATGATTCGCTCTCTACTGGTGAATTGATGTCACTACTTGTTCTGCATAATGATACATGACCTAGTTGCATAGGAGAGAGATTCAATAAGTTATTATATCGCTTAGATTTGGTTAGTGGGACGACGTGTATGGTAGGCTCGCTTAGACCTTGTAGTCCATTGTAATACCTTAGGGATAGAAGGAAAAATATGGGATTTTCCTAGTCCCTCCTGTTGAACCAATTTGATTGCTTTCAAAAGCTCAAGAGTTGGCGGATGCTGACACCCGCCCAAAGAGACAGTGGCCCGCAAGCCAGGCACGATAAGTGTGACGTCCAGTCTCGATAACGACAGCAGGGTGTTAGTGCGTTTTAAGTTTAGGCTTTTTTTCACATATGTACATTAATTAATTTCCTTCGGTATTCCAACACACGATTTCAGTTTGATTCTAGAAAGCTGCTACCTGTAATTTTGACTTTTGAAATTACGTTTTCTATATTGTACACATTTATGCCTTAAACCTTTTGGTATGAGAACGGTAACATGATACTCTCGGAAAACTTTCCTATCGTTTCTTTCATACACAAGTATCATAAACAATATATTTTGTTGACAAAATAATATAATAATAGAATCCCCCTTAAATTTGTTGTAACTAGGACCTTGAACAATATTGTTTACAGTGCCTGGAAGAATTTAAACAAAGGAAATTAATGGCATGTATCAATGAAATACGTATTAAGTATCAATAAGACACATATTTATTACACGTTCTTGGTATTAATAAAAATACATTTTGAAATTGTGGAAATAATGAAGCATGAAAGTAGTTGCAAACTTAGAACAATATTCTAATTCAAGTACTCCAAAGTATTAAATTTTCCCAAGTGTTTCATAACACTATGTTAAGATTGGGGTTCTCCGACAGAACGTGAAAACACTACAATTCATTTTTTTACATGTCTCCCGAAATGTTAATAAAAAAAACGTATTTTCAAATAACCAAAGTGCATAATGGTTCACAAGATGTTTTTCTATGTGTTCAAATGTCATATCTTTATCGGATTGTATAAAATTGTTTATTTTTTACATTTAATAAAAGTCATAAACATCCTTTTGGACATGTAGTGATGGCCACGAATGTAGCACACACGGTATAAAAAACTCAGATACGTTTCTATTTCCTGCGGTTTTTATATCGATCATATTTTTTCTTTCTATAATGTTACCTATACAGTGGTAATTATGCTTAGTTAATTTCAGTCAGTTCTTCAACTAAAGGGGGAAAATACTGAACACTAATTTAGGACAAAACAAAAAACTATTTATTGTCAGCAAAAAAACACCATAGAAACAAAAATGCAAATTTTATGTATCAAACAAAACTAACAGCATCTTTCTCTATCTCGAACGAATAGCTAAGCTAACGAAAATCTGTCACTTACAATCGACTGAAATTTGGTTTCTCTAAGTCGAAATTTTCTTTCGCCTGACTTCATGTTTGTTCCTAAGTGACAGCACATTCGAAATAGAGAAACCAAAATTTGTACTGAAAAATGTTATGTTTTCATTCGACTTGAAACGACAAGATTGTGAAACCCAAATCAACTTTCTTTCGTCTAGAGCACGAACGAAAGCTTTCGTTCAAGATAGAGAAACAGGCTGTAAGTAACAAAAACGAAACGCCACTGAAATAAATTAATATTTAGTCGGATATCCCTTGTTTTCAATGACAGCGGCATATTTCCTGGGTAAACTCTCTACAAGGGTCATGCAACGTTCATTTGCGTACCACGATCTTTCAATTTCTGCCTACAATTTGGCGCTATTTTTTGGTTTGACTACTTGAAAATGTTGCTCAACATCATCCACCCTCATTCAAACCCTGAATTTCATTCTCCAATAAGCAACTCTTCACTATGAAGTGTGTTTTGGATCATTATCATGCGTGAATCGTCAAATATGGGGCATATTGTTATCTGCAAAAGACATTTTTGTAAACGTGTTGATCCATTAGTGTGCCAATTTTGTGTAGTGGTCCAACTCCGTGCCAATATACCGCAGCCCACACCATCACACTGCCACCTCCGTGCTTCACAGTCTTAAATGTGTACTTAGGATTGTGCTCCATGTTTGGGGGACACCATACATACTTCTTACCATCAGATTCGACCACATTTTTCCGCAAATTTATGGGATTTTCTAAATGTTCATGCGCAAAGTCAATGCGAGCCGTAATTTATTTTTTGACAGGAAATGAAAAAAAATAAACAACTTTTGTTTTAACACTATTATGCTACATCCCACTATTATCAACTATATTGTTTACTTTTGTTTTGGTTTGTGTCTAGACTAACTAGATGTCTCACATATGTTGGGAAATTTCTTGTTTAATAGGAAGTTTTCTATGTGGAGCCCGTAACCGATAGTTAATATATATTGTAGTTGTGAACCCAATAAAAAGTAAATTTCGAAAAACCAAAGTGAAAGAAGTTTAAAAAAAGAAAATATTCTTAAATAAGTGCCCTTTTTTAAAAAAATTACCTTTTCTTAAAGAAAGTACCTTATCTTTAAGATGTGCCTTTGCTTAAAAAAAGTCAATTTTCTTACAAAAAGTACCTTTTCTTAAAAAAAAAAGTATTTTTTTAAATAAGTACCTTTTCTTAAAAAAGTAAATTTTCTTACAACAAATCGCCTTTTCTTAACAAACTATAAGTACCTTTTCTTTAAAGAGTACATTTTGGTGAAACAAAACAACTTTTCTTGAGATAAGTACCTACTCTTAAAAATGTACCTATTCTTGAAAAAGGACCAATTCTAAAAAAACATATATAAAAAAAAACTTTTTTTCAAAAAAAAAATTGCTCCTCTTAAAAAACACCTTTTTTTACAAAAATTCCTTTTCTTAAAAATAAAATAATACCTTTTCTTTTCTTTACTTGATATGAGAAGGCTTTCTGAAAATAAGTACATTTTCTTGAAAAAATAACCTTTTCCTAAAAAGAGTACCACTTTTTTAAAAAGTGCCTTTTCCTAAAAAAGTACTTCTTTGTAAATAAAAAAAAATGCACACTCTTATAGCTTTTTCTTACAGAAAGGTACCTCTTATTAAAAATAGTACCTTTTCTTAAAAAAAACATTAGCTTTTAATACAAGTACCTCTCTTTAAAAAACGACGTACTCGGGAAAATATAATACATATTCTTGCAAAAAGGACATAAAAATATATTTTAAAAAAAATACATTGTATAAAAAAATGTTCTTAAAAAAGTTTATCATTTTACAAAAAGTATATTTTCTTAAAGATCCATTTAAATTATCGTAGTTTTCAACGGGCGCCTTAGGGGTGTTGGAACTACATAACTAGTACATAATATATAGCGAAAGGAACATCGTTCCAACCGGGTGTGCCCTGACACCTCATGTGATTTTTTTTCCTTCAGTCTCCTTCGCATTGTTTTTGAAGAAACTTCGATACCAAATTCTGGTATCGTAACACATATCTTTAAATCGTACTTGAGCTCTCAAATGGGTTTTTAGTGAGGCTTTATGAGTTTATGAGAACTCTTTGGGAGTTGTTTTTCTTGGTCTGGGACACTGCTGAACGTTCTTAGAGTTCCCATATTTGTATAAGTACAAATGTATGTATGTATGTATATGGTTTAATGCGTTCAGGAACACTAATATATCTCCAAACTCACCAACGGAACGTCCACTGTTTTTCATTTACTTACCTGACGCTGTGCCTCTGTACACCACCTTCCTCTAACCATATCTAATTAATGATTTATTGATTTTTTCATATTTTTTTTATCATTGATTTAATATTTCTAAATCTCTCCAATTATTTTAATGTTGCGCAAATATAAAACCGAAATTATGAATATCTATCTGTCCGCCAAAATTGGTTATTCTTGCAATTAAACATTAATAGAAAGTGAAGGGAATGAAGGAACTAGAAAAAACTAACGGTTCTTGATCTGTACATCGTATACTACAGTAAAGAACAAAAAATGTTTAACAAACCCTATAACAGGTCGACATATGTAATGGGTTTTCCACTTTGAGTGATATGATTCCTTTTTTTTTTTTTTTAAATACACTAATTGTTAAGGAAAGTCAAATGTTTTTTATTTAATTTGAAGTACAATCGATACAATTAAGTTCTGAATAAAACGTCTTTCAAATGGCCTCCACGTCTTCTTTTGCAGGAACGAATTTGATGAACACAATTTTCGAGCACTTTTTCCACTAAATCAAGTCGTATGTCATGAATAGCACGTTCAATATTGACTTGTACAGCTTGAAGAGAGTCTGGTTTATTGCTAAAGACTAATGATTTCAAATAACCCCACAAGAAATAGTCTAATGGTGTTGAATCACAATCTCTTGGAGGCCATTCAATGTCACAATTTCTTGAAATAATCGAATCTCCAAACTTTTCTTGCAATAATTCAGCTGTTGCACGTGCTGTGTGGCACGTATCCCCCCGCCTTGTTGGAACCAGTTGTTGTCAAGATCAACTTCTTCCAATTTCGGCTGTAAAAAGTTGGTTATCATCGATCTTTACCGCTCTCCATTGACAGTAACGGTGTCACCTGCTTCATTTCAAAAGAAGTACGGACCGATAAATCCACCAGACCAAAAACCACACCAAACTATCAATTTAGGTGAATGTAATGGTTGTTCATGAATAATTTGTGGACTTTCTTCGCACGATAATCGACAGTTTTGTTTATTTACCGCACCACTCAGATGAAATTTAGCCTCATTGGAGATGATTTTCTTAAAAAAATCGTCATCGTTTTCAAGTTGTTCCAAGAGAAAATCAGCAAGTGCATGATGTTTACGGTAGTCCAATGGCTTCAGTTTTTGAGTGATAATAATTTTATACGGATGCAAGCCAAAATACTTTTTCAAACTCCGCCAGGTTGTGGTTTGAGACAGTCGCAATTGTTGACAACGTCTTGGAATCAATAAATTGCGGTCTTCAGCAACACTTGCCTGAACGGCAGCAATATTTTAATTACTTCGAGCGGTTCTTTGTCTTATTGGCAATTGAACATTATGCAAAGAAAATGTACGCTTGTAATTTGCAACAATTTGACGAATAGCGAGCACAGGTGGACGATTACTACGACCATAAAATGGCAAAAGCGCACGATAGGTTGAAATTGGAGAAGGATTATTTTGATAAAAAAAAATTAATAATTTGTAAACCTTGTTCTTGCGTATATCTCTCCATGATGAAATTGTACACACAGGGAAAAGATTAGTTGGAAATCAATTCAGACATTGGAAATTCCATGATAAAGTCTATTTTTTTGATTAGAATTCATAATTGTCAAATACCAGAATTATTTGTCGATGTTATTGATAAATTAAAAATAGGTCTTACCAAATACAAGTTGCTACTACCGAACTTTAGTTGTATTAACCAATTTGAGTACTTCTAAAACCTCATTCATCTGAAATAGAAGATGCAACTAATAAAAAGTACAATATTAGAATTCGTGTTCAAATATTAGTTACTGTAATCATAATTTAGTTTCTGTTATAAAAACACTTGTTGCAAAGTTACGAGTATGTATTCGATTTTTCACAAGAGGCTTTGTTGTAAAAGAGAAACTACGTATGTTGGAATGTTACACGAGGACTTTACAGAAAAACTAATATTTTAAACAGAAAGTGATAAACAAAGTTGTGAAAAAACATTAAAGTGTATAGATATCAGCCAGCGAAGAATACATATTATCATAAATTGAGGTGAAGTGAGACTTTTAAACATAATCGTTGAATATGACACCACTATTGACGCCTTCACAAACACATGCAGACAATTGTGGACACTTGGCTGGAGGAACTATTATTGTGGATGACACAATTTAACTTAAACATACATATGATACCCAGGGTAACCCATCCCCATTTTTGATCGAAAATATGAAAAATTTGGAAAGATTGTCTGTATTTGTTTTCCGATAGGACGCTCCGTTTTCGAGATATAGAAATTGTTGCATATTTTCGATAAAAAAATGGGCACGAAATACGAACCTTGATTACAAATAATAATAATTTTGTTTATATTTAAATATAAAATACACAATTTTAATAAAAAGTTATTTTTCTCCAAAAAATTCATAAGGGGTCAAAGCATCTCCAAATGGTTGTGACAGCCACCAAATTCAAGTAAATACTTTAGTTGAGCATACCAATATATTATTTGATACAACCGAATTATTTTTTACATTTTTTGTTCATCAAACTAATTGAATATTCACCACCACAGGATAATTTGATTGCTAGAACTAAAACTCGAGTGACAGATCACATTTATTTCTTGTTGCTGTGGCTTCAACTAAATATGTATTTCAGTTCTTGCAACCAAAACTGAATTACAAATTTATTGATATGCACAACATTTGGTGATACTGAACACAATTATTGGTAATCACCACAGAATAATGTGATAGTCCAATGAGCCGCCAAATTTTAGTTGGCTGTAAATATAGTTGTGACAACGAATCTCTTCTCTGTGTGTATACAGTACTGAATACAGTGAAAAAAATGACAGATCATGTGATACTACAAACGGCCGAAACGTCACTTAGAAATCATATCACTCAAATTGGAAAAACCTATGCAAGCGATAGAATCATACAGGTAGTAAATGTGCTAAATTCGTGGTCACCACTGTATGTATACCTTAGTTAAATGATATAGAACTTTTGAAAGCCAAGTATTTCCTTGTAATCCTCGTCTAAGGAAGCTAAGTATTTCATTGGAACCATTAAATATCTAAATTTAAAAAAAAAATAACTTGGATTCATTGACAATATCATCCTCAATCTCTCAACTCTGGACCTTTATAGTTACATAAGGGTGCACAGCATGCAGTGAACTTAGGCACAGATAAATGTGACCAAACATACACGTTGGTCCAAATTTAGTTGTTTTTAGATCCTCGTTATGTTTAAAGTTGTAATTTCCTTTAAGGCTGTAAGAGATCATGTTTTCTCCGATTAGTGAAAAAAATGTAAACGCCGCGGGTGGGATTCGAACTCACATTCGCTGGACGATCGTTTCGATGTTTGTGAAGCATCATCTTCAGCAGCGTCTAGCCCGTTAAGCCACTGCGGTGTGTATTTACACAAGTCACTAAACGAAGACATTTATTGACAGCTCCATTCGGCTGTACTAAACAATATCAAGTCAACCATAAAAAATTCGAAATTGATACAAGTTAGTTGTAAACACATTTAGAACAGTCTAGGTCCCCAACAAACAATGGAATGTTGCCTGATTATAGGCTCTGTGGGATCGCCTATTTGTTACTTGCATGGGTTGGAGAAAGGGCCGACTCGAATTTGTCTTCTAGCTAACGCAGTCACAGTGACTTCAGATGTTTGGCATAAAGATGGTAGATATTTTTTAAAAAAATCCAGGCACGAGAATCGGTTTAGACAAAAAATATATATTTTTAATGTGTTTATAAAGCGTGTCCCAACAATAGTCCAGGATTTTTGATATTATTTTTTCTGGAAGTGGCGGTTTTGAAATTAGACAGCTTTAGTCTGCGATTATTCCGATTATTAAAAATGGATCTCGAAAACATTGCTGCTGTAAACGAGAATGTCGCCGAAAATCCGGCTACTTCAAATCGGCATCGATCACAACAACCTTAAATTTCGCAAAGCAAGGGCATGTGATTAGAGCAGCGGATACATTTGCCAAACACTTTTCTTCCATATTTAATAGGAACCTGTCCACCTTGCAATGCAATAAAAATAGCACCACTTGGTGACAAAATATGCGTCTCATTCTTAAACTAAATCGTGCAGGTTGATTGTGACACCCTTTACTTCAAAGATTGGAAAAAAGGGCAAGGAGAAAAGTTTACTAAGAAAGAACCAGACTGGTATAGGTAGACAAAATTAAACAATATTCCGATTATAAATGTTCAAGTGTTTTACTGTAAAGTGATTTCAACAGAAATCTGTGAGGACGATGACGAAATATAAACTATAGTACACCTCATTTTTATAGTCACTACATTAGAGCAAAGAAGACGATGCCAAATTTGGCGATTTAGGATGCCCATTAGGGTTTAATGTATGTACATATATCTATCGTAATTAATGTCTCAATTCGTTTCGTTTGTATTTGCACAAAAGTTACGATAGGAACCTTAGGAGAAGAGTGATCATGGTAGACAATAAACGTGAGATAATATATACAATCTCTTTAATCTGGTTTATTGGCTCCCATGATCACCTCCCTTCCCCAATGATTCCTGGCGTACTTTTTGTGTAAAATATTTCAATTATATCAGTCATTTCTTTTGGCACCGCCCCCCCCGACTATGCTTTGTCTTTTGCTTGTTATAACACCCCCACTGCAACTTGAAATTTAAAAAATTTATTTCAATTTATTTTTATTTCACTCAATTTAATTAAGTTCATTGAGTGCAACCAATTATAATTCAAAAGATGCGGCAATCAAACAGCACACAGCTGTATCTTAACAACTTGCAGATAAATCTTAAAATTAGAATCCATACAAATAATTTGTATCTAAACCATATTTTGCATCTAAAGGACTGAAGGAATCCTTAAGTAATCCGTTTACAATTACCATGGGTGTTTTTGAATTACAATATCAAGTGAGGGTGTGACAGACCATATCCTTTTGGGTGGCTATGTTCGCCTGGTGGATAATAAACCCGTCTCCGTGACGCCACTACGGTTGAAATGAAATAATTAAATGTCTAAAGCACGCAACAACTATTTCCCCAATCTACCCCTTTTGTACACGCAACAAGTTATACAAAATACGTGGACTGGATTGGATGGATACATTAAACGGAGAACGTCGCTTATTTTTGTCCAATCTCAATGAAAATAAAATCGATAATGACGTGACTGAGCAGGAATAAGTAAAGGGTTTTTCAACAGAGACGCTACAAAGGTAAATCGATATGGACAGCAAACGACGCCATATTTTTTCCCGCTCTTTTGACATTTCTCTTCAGTAAGGTTTGCCATTTCATCATGGAAAGATATACGAGCCAACGACGAGTCGAAATTATTAAAATTTACTACCGAAATTTGGAGTCAGTGGCCTCAACTTTAAGAGCGCTCTTTTCTGGCTGAATGGCTTCGTCAATAAGCAAAATATGCGTTATTGGTCAGACAGCAATCTACACGTGATCCATGAGTCATCATTGCATCCCGAAAAAATTACGGTTTGGTGCGGTTATTGGGCCCGTACGTCTTCCGTGATGATCAAGACCGGCACATTACTGTGAATGCGAATCGTTACCGTTCAATGATAACCGAATATTTTTGGCCCCAATTGGATAAAATGGACTTGGAGGACATGTGGTTCCAACAGGACGGATGGCGCCACAAGCCACACAGCGAATGCCTTAATCAATTTATTGGAAACCAAGTTTGGTGAACGTGTTATAACACGAAATGGCCCAGTCGATTGGCCGCCTCGGTCGTGCGATTTGACGCCGTTAGATTATTTCCTGTGGGGCTATGTCAAGTCTATGGTCTATGCCAACAAGCCAGCGACGATTAATGAACTTCGTACGAATATCGAACGTGAAATTGCAGCAGTATCGGCCGATTTATGCTTGAAAACCGTCGAAAATTGGGTTCAGCGTCTGGACTTCTGCAAGCGTGACCATGGTGGCCATGCAAAAGAAATCGAGTTCCATACAACGTACTTTCACAGGAATAAAAAATTTCATTGGTATCTAACACCGGTTTTGTTTTATTTAAAAAAACTTTTGTAGCGCTCTTATTGAAAACCCCGTTATTAAAGCGTCGAATTTATAAGATGAAATGATAATCTTGGTAAAACACCTGTTAAAACAAAAATTCTGGAAAATTTAATAATAACTATGTGCCAAATAAGAACAATAGCCAGCCAACCCGTCATACATTTTTTGTGTGTTTGCCTCACTTTGGTTAAAAAGTACTGCGAAATTTGATGCCGTAGTATAGTGTTCCACAACAGTGAATCATTATTTCCTTTTTTCAATTATATCCACGTCATTAAAGTTATTTCATTATACTACAGTATAGTTGGTTGTTATTTCATTATAGTTATTCCATTATATAGTTAGTATTGTTTAAGTAAAAATATTTTAATGAAAGCAAAATTATTTTAAATGTAAATATTTTTTCGGATGATATGCGATTAATACTCGTACACCTCACTTAGCTTTTTGTATTTCTGTTTTCTTGGGACTTATCAATGTGTATATTAGGGGATGATGACACATGTCTGCGATGGAGGCCTCCTCTTTGTTTTGTTTAATGAATAAATTTTGCAATTTAAATTAGATAAGTTTACATCAGTTATTTTTTTGTTTGTTTGTTTTTAACTGTATTAAACTGTTGTATCGTGATTACGTCAAAATGTGTCGTGTTTTTGGTTGCAATCTCGAACCGTTTTTTTTTGGTTCTGTTCAGTGGTTCAAGTTTGTACAGACACTATGTATCTAATAAATAAGGTATAAAAACATTTGATATTATACAGTGCTAGCAAATGTCTGCTACTACGCGCGCGGCTATACAGGAATATTAAGTACATAAAAGTGTCTAGCATATTTGTATCGCATTAACCCTAGACTCGAAATAACCTAGAAGTCGATTCGACAAATGCTGTTGATCTTTTTCAATTTTTCCAAAAAAAATTGACTGATGAGCGTATTGCTCAAAAATAAATCAAACAGCTTTAAATATGTATGGCGTGTGTATATTATTTTTTGTTTTTTTCTAAAGACTTTTGTTGATTAAATGTAGTGTGCCGGTTTTGTGTACTAAATTTGTCGTTAAAAATCTTGATGTAAAATAGGTCTCGTCGAAGCGACGAAGATTACCTTTAATGTGTGTAAAATATTATTACCCTTCTAGGGTTAAATTTGCATCTACAAAAAATCAAGTTAAACCCATATTATACATTTTTCTTTAAAACAGACATTTTACTATCAACATGACTTCACTTTGAAAAGTTCTTCTCAACACAAATGTCCTATTTCGAAATCAAAAAATCGTTACTAAGTCGACGTTATTTTTTATGCAACCACGATTTTGTAATTACGCCACTGATCGATGCATGTAGTGCGAATTTCGAAAAATCACTTCTAAGTTGACCTCTTCTTCATAGATACAATATAACTTCAACATTTCATCAACGATCAAACATTATTTAAACTCTGAATTAATTTTTTAGGTTAATAGTATACTTACTTACTTATCGGGTCTCGGACAACCCCGGGGGGTCAGGGACCTTACAAAACGAAGATAACATATTTCGCCAACCAGTTCGATCTTTTGCTTTATTTCTCCAGTTGGCAATACCAAGTGTACGCAGGGATTCTTCAACCTGATCCCTCCAGCGGAGTCTTGATCTTCCTATTTGTCGTGTTCCTTCGAGTTCGGTTTCGAAAACCCTTCGCGCTGGTTCATCTTCATCCATTCTACTGAAGTGGCCTAGCCAGCGCAACCGCTTTATCTTGATCCGCTTAACTATGTCAATGTCAGGATAAAGCTCATACAGCTCATGATTCATGCGTCACCGATACTCTCCGTTGTGCACTATAGGGCCATACATTTTTCGGAGTATTTTTCTCTCGAAGACTCCTACAGATGTTTCGTCCGCTTGCGATAGGACCCAGCATTCTGCGCCATAAAGCAAGACAGGTTGAATGAGAGTCTGGTACAGCTGGACTTTTGTTACTCGAGAGAGGGCTTGATCTCTAAAGTGCTTGCTTAGCCCAAAATAACATATATTCGCAAGCACAATTCTCCGCTTGAATTCAAGGCTGACGTTGTTGTTTTTGTTCACGGCAGATCCGAGGTATATAAATTCGTCCACTACCTCGAAGTTATAACGGTTATCACGCTTTGGTCTAATCGCGTGGATTTGGTCTAATTCACGCTTTGGTCTAATCGCGTGGAGGCCCTGTTCGTTGAAACCATTAATTTTGTCTTGTCCTCATTCACCGTCAGACCCACTTTTGCTGACTTCTTCTCAATTCTCGAAAAAACCGCAGTAACTTCTCTAATTGTGCGCCCAATGATATCTATATCATCAGCATACGCGAACAGCATGTGACTTTTGCTGCTGATGGTTTTATTCATATTGACTGCAGCTTTTCTCATAATGATCTCCATTAAGATGTTAAAGATATCGCACGATAGGGTGTCGCCTTGCCTGAGGCCTCGCTTAGTTTCGAAAGGTTCGGTAAGATCCTTACCAACTTTCACTGCGGATTTGGTGTTCGTCAAGGTCATCCTGCAAAGGCGTATGAGTTTTGCAGGAATACCAAGCTCAGACATTGCTTCATAGAGTTTCTGGGTTGCTTGGTTTGCCTCCCGCCACCGTTCATAATGGCAGTGAAAATACGTAAACGAAAAGGAGGTTAATAGTATATTGTTGTTTAAACAGCCAAAGTCGGACATTTGAACCATGATCAAGTGACCGTATGATTTTGACAGAAACCAACAAGAAGAACAAGCACAAAGCTTCTTTAATTGTTAAAGTGAACAATTATAATCACCATCCTAGTTGAAATAACAATAAAACGTATCATTTAAGTCGTAGTGCAGTTAGAACTTTATTTCTGCTCAAATATTCTCCAATTTAATTAAATATTTTAGTGGTCTTCATGAAAGCTCGAATGAACCTCGTAACCTCGAAAACATCGTAAACTTGCACAGCAAACGTCAAAACAAACAAATTTCCCATACAAAGCGACTTGCACAAAAGTGGAAAGTTTTCGAGGCAAATTTGCTGAGCAAACCTGGAACAAGTAACGTGAAAACTTTTGACATTTCAATGTCAATATTTTTGTATTGAAAAAAGAGAGGGTTTTTGATTTATGTGAAAAAATGAAATAATGGAATAGGTAAAGCTTATACTTTTAATTTTACTTTGTTTATTTACTTTATCAGCCTATTTTGACTATTGCTGCATAGATACACTGAGCACCTTTATTTGGTGCCTCAAGAAACGCTTCGGGGCGAACTTACGCTGAGCAAAAGTTCTAGGTTTTCTTGTTTGCATGAATACCACTTTTGTATTTTATCACTTCACTGTTGTTTTGCACATGGCGTCAGTTTGATGCATCATAACGATTAGCCGATAAATGTAAGACGCATTTGCCACTGTTGCCACATGATAGTAAGATTATTTGACAAAGCACTGAAAAACTCTTCTCGTATTTAAAATCAGATCAAACATAAATCAAAATTAACTGATTACCAACTTAAGTAACCAGTAAAAAATTGGCCTTAGTTCTTCGCCTTAGTTCAATTCGTATTAAAGTTCCAGCAGTATCTTCTGTAAATAATAAAAAATTAATAAACACATACAGTGTATCACAAAAGTAAGTATGCAGCTGTATAACGTATATATTTTATTAAAAAAAACTAATTAAAAACAGAGCAAAATATGGTTATTCAATAAAAACAATAAAATTAAATAAAAATAAATTTCAGTCGGGTGAACCGACTTAAACATACTCCCACCCTAAGTCATCCATTGCAAGCGAGTTCTATTAAAATAAAAAAACACCTTACGTTGAAAGTGTCAAAATCCAAAGCAGTGTGGCATTGCGCTAAACATTATGTAATACCCAACTTAATTACGATCCTATGTGATTTTGTCGATTTATTGTTACTACCTGCTAATTGTCCGCCCAATATTTATATGGGAGGTACAAAAATGGGCATGTCATTCATATGTTATTACATAGTAGGTTTAGACAAAATATTGATCAGTACCAAATTTTGTTGAGATCTGTTATAGTTTACGAGAGTTATCGTGTCGAATCGATCAACCGCCCAACTTTTGTGCGAGAGGGACCATAATGGGTGTGGCAAAACCAACAATTTTGCGTATAAGGGTGTCATTTGACTAAATTTTGTCTAATACCAAATTTCATAAAGATTGGTTCGGTTTTGCGGGAGTTGTCTTGCCGAAGAACCAGCCGGCGAACAACTTTTGTATTGGAGGCACCAACATGGGCGTGGCAAAGTCACCCTTGTTTTAATCGGTGACTGATATTTGATGACATGGAGCTTATAAGCTAATTTAATTAAGATATGAAGTGTTTTTCGCGACCTGACAACACGGACGACCTCCAAACTTTTGTATGGGAGGTACCAAAATGGGCGTGGCAACATCGCGCATTTTCTCCAGTTAAGTAGACATTTACAGATCCAATGTTTGAGTTGAAGCTAATCACATCTACCAGAAAAAGTTTTAGAAAAAACATTATTTTGTTCGTGGTTTGCATGGTTAAAACCCCCATTTTCAATGCCAACATATAAGTTTGGACAAATACTAGTAACTGACAAAATATTATTATGATCGGTAGAGATTTACGGCAGTTATTTTGCCGAAAAGCCAGCCGGCTGTACAACTTTTGTATGGAAGGTTCCAAAATGGGCGTGGCAAAATCAACCCTGTCGTAATCGGTGACTGGTGTTTGATGACTTGAAGCCTAATACCTAATTTGGTTAAGATTGAAAGTGTTTCACGCTACTTATCGCAATGACAACCCAGAGGATCATCAAGCTTTTGTATGGGAGATATCAGATTAGGCATGTGCAATCTCGCCGATTTTCTCCAGTTGAGTAGACAGTTACAGATTATTAACCACTGTTTTAGAAGAAATATGTTGTACTAAATGTTTAGATTTGTATGGTAGGTACCAGAAGGGGCGTGGTCAAAACACCCTTTTTAAAACCCAAACTAAGTTTGGACAAATAATAGTTACTGACAATATTTCATTGTGATCGATAAAGATTTACCGCAGTTATCGTGTTTACCAGCCAGGCCGACGGACATGGCTCGATCGTCTTAAAAGTCCTTCTACATTTTTTCCGCATTAAATGATAAATACCCCCATCCCAATGGGTGATGGTATAATTACTTGCACGCCTCCAATTCTATTGGAGAGTTTCCTATTTCCATTTGCATCGTAAAAGAATTGTACTTTGAAATTTCTTTGCTTATGTGCCACAATTGACATCCGATTCCACAGCCATGCATTTGCATTGTCTGAGCACATGGAAATGCGTAATTTTTGAATTTTAATTGCGAACAGTGACGCTATTACATTTGCATTTTAAATGTGCAATTTATAATTCAAAAATCAATGGTTTCCCATTACATCCCATGAAGGAATTGGGGAGAGCTTCTCACAACCAGTGAGCTGTGCGCTTTTTTTGTTTTATACTCAGTGATTGGGACCTACAGTTTTACGCCGGTTCCGAACGGTATTTTGAGACGCTTTTCATGGCTAAATACTCGATAGTGTCGCCGTCACTATGCGAGGTGACCGCCGCCGAATGAAATTTAAGGTGGTCAGAGCAGGGATCGAACCCTGGATCTCTTGTACAAGAGGCGCACACTACCATTGCACCACCGACGGTCACATTATTTTTCAATTATAATTCAATGCAGATTAAAACATCCCAATACTGTTGAGGATAACAAAAATAAAAATTCACAGAAATCTAACGGAAGTTTACTCCAATCTGACATTTAAAACTGAAAAATCACCGTAGTAGAAACTTAAATCGGGTGTGTTTTTCCTGGAAAATGTACCTGTCAGGATGTGTTGTGTATGATATGATACTAATATTGTACACATTGTTATAGTTAAAGTACAAAAATCTTTGATTCGTTGTCTTTAGCTAAAGTATGAATTTCTTTGAAAAACTAAAAGCAATAAAAATTTTAAAAACGGTCCAGCTCATGAGATCTTAATGTTAGACACGAACATTTTTGGGAATCACCAGGAAACAAACCAAGGTACACTTTTTTCCCCACCATACAATGTGAGTCGGTCTAATGTATACGGTTATCTCGCAAGCTGATAATGCAGTTCTTCTGGTCAAGATAAAAATAACATTCAAACAATTATATCGATGATTGCAAAAACCACATGATTGACGGCAGGTCCGGACTTACAGAAAGGCAACATAGGCAGTTGCCTAGGGCCCCGCAGGTCTGAAGGACACAAAAGCGTCCTAACAGTCGTAGTGGCATCGCACACATCACATATCATATGTGGTTAACTATGCAAACACTGGGAAAGCAAAAACCGTCAAGAAGAATGCGGGATTTTAAGACAGATCAAAAATATCACGGTGTGTTTTACTAATACTGTTTGGCCATTTATCGCTAAAAGACTTTGTCCGGTACGTCGCCCTAAAATTTTTCAGCTGTATTATGAAAATTTTGTTTACAATTCTTTTATTACAAAAATCAGCGTTCTACGAGGAATCGTTCTACGAATCGTGCGCAAAGAGCAACTTATGGTCCACATAATCAGCATATACAATTCGGTTGAGACAGCCGAATTAGCCGTAACCGAATTTAGAGGTGGTCACAACTTCCTTAGAGGTTGACTCAACCTAATTCCACGTTGACACAACCTAATTCCAGGTTGACACAACCTCATTCGAGGTGACACAACCTCATTCGAGGTTTACACAACCTCATACGAGGTTGACACAGCCTCATACGAGGTTGACACAACCTCATTCGAGGTTGACACATCCTCATTCGATGTTTACACAACCTCATACGAGGTTGACACGAACCTCATTAGAGGTTGACACAACCTCATTAGAGGCTATACCATATGGTATCACACCTCCAGGCTTTTTCCTGTGGGGCTACGTCTAAGCTACATGGATAAGTCGGCTACGACATTTCTCGCGTCGTTTGCCAAATACCACTCCAAATATGTTCGAAATTTTAACTTGTATGCGGCTAATAGGAAGTGTGGCCTAAATCTGTGTAATCAATATTATGACCAGAACCGTGAAGTTCGATTCATGGAGGTCGCGAAGTGTGTTCAATGTGTGATGTCGACGTCTTATAACTTGTTTGTAGAAGTGTTTAATTTGTATCCTTTACCTCACTTTTAAATAGACCGTTTACACAGCTGAATATAAACAGACTAACACAAAAGGAAATTAGAAAACAATAACATAAACGGGCAGAGACCGCTAGGCCCAGAGATGTCGGAAAACCCTCCGATGCCAATATGGCAGAGTCCACTAATATGGGCGCAATTGAAACGCTACGTGTTGTCAGGTCCGGCGTTGCCAGTTCTTTCGATCATCGTCAAGCTCTTACGATTATCAAAGGAAATGGTGATGTAGTCCAGGAGACACTCACTGCTAGACAGACAGACTCTATGAAATGGGCTCTTAATGTTATTGATAACCTAGCTATTACAGCAGCTTCCACCGCGGAACAAGCAGCGAGCATCTACAGGCGAAGAGGGTTAAAATGGTCATTTGGAATTCTGGCCTAAAGTTCTTTAGTGAGGTTATAAAAGACAACCTGGTAATGTCGGTTATCCGTCGGGGAGGAAGGTAAAATCATTCCGAATGATTATTGGAAATATGGTGGTGACGCATTGTCCTCAGTATACGTTCAGTTCCGAAAGGAGATGCCGGGACATCCTCCACGATGCCGCGACGCCAGCTGGTTCCAAGGTCGAGCAAAGTTAGTGGCGTTTGGAGATCACCGATCGGTAGATTGCTACCATGCATCTTTGAAAAAATAGTTGAGCTGTAGCCAGGGATAGCACTAGATGTTGGTCGGAGGGAGGACCTCCCATCCGGGCCCAGGGCACATGCCTGGATCCCAGCCCACGTGACCTGGAGGGAATTGAGTATATTCTAAAACATAGTAATCCCGAACTTCCGACGCACAATTGCAAAACGACTGGAAGAGCCAATTGGTGTCCGAAGACACGCGATGTTCCTTTTGAAATAACACTGAAGATCTATAAACGGGATCAGGAATACAAGACTGTTGTTAGCATATCGACTGTGTGAGATGAAGCACCACAAAATGGAGACCAAGACTCGGCAAAACGGGAATCGGAGCACGAGGCTGGGGATAACATTTTGACGATGCGTGAAATGTACAAATAGCAGATAAGGAAAAGGGATGCCTGCTATCCGAAACCTATAGAAGCGCTTCAACATACTGGTGAATACTGTTTTCTGGTGTCTGACGACGAACATGATGTGACAGTGGGGAAAAGGACAACAAATGTTACGCTTTCTTCAGATCAAACCCTCTATGTCTACCGGGTCCGGTACGGTATCACCAGCGAATCAATCTATTGATTTCCTGGCTGCTAAAGTTATATACCGCGTGCATAAACTTAAGGTACATTCCTAGAGAATGGATGGATGAGTGATGTTTATTCCCAAAGCGGGAAAGGCCTCTCACACTGATCCTAAAGACTTTAGGCCTATAATCATGTCATCGTTCCTACTGAAAACTTTGGAACGGCTAATAGACATACACTTATGGGCGAGTATTGATGTGAGATGTGGTACACAGCATGCGTACTTCCAGGTCAGATCTAAAGACAGCACTGAATGGACTGGACGGATTTATAGAAAAATCGTTGGCTGCTAAGGGACATTCGTTGGTAGCCTTTCTTTCTCCTAATGAATTTGTGATATCGGCCCTTAAGGTGAACGTGGATCTTATGGGGTTTCTATACCAAAGACTGACCAGAAGACGTGTCACCTCCGAAATGGGCACCACAACCTCTACGAGGTATGTTAACACAGGCACACCTCAAAAAGGGATCTTGTCTCCGCTGCTTTGGAATTTTGATTGTTGCTTATGCGGTCGATGTGGCAAAAGCTAGAGGCAAGTATCCCAATACCCTAAGGTACTCCAAGGTAGCTGCGGACTTTGGGCAGATGGGCGGCTAAAAATGTGCTAGGTGTTAAACCGGGCAAGACCGAGGTGGTCCTTTTTACTTATGCAATGAATCTTGCAGAGTGTGTCATATATCTGGGATGGAAAGCTTAGTTTCAGACCCAACATAGTGGAAAGGGCGAAAATAACCCTATACACTCGCAAGAGGGCTATATGTAGTAAATGGGGATTTTCTCCAAGGATTGTACACTGGATCTATACAGCGGTGGTGAGACCGATAATGTTCTATGGGGTTACCGTGTGGTGGGAGTTGCAGGTACCTGACTGGTTTTAAACTGACTAGGGTTCAGAGAATGGCGACGATGTTCATCACGGGTATTCTGCACTCCTCTCCCACTGATACACTGAATGTAATGCTGTACTTGTTGCCGGTAGATATTATAGTTAGGCAGATTGCTTCCATGTCAGCCACTAGGCTAAGGCAACCCTCATAAAAGGGCATGCTGGGGGTCGGTCACGGAACAGTGTTGGAAGGTACTCCCAACATTCCTGCATTTGTCGACTACTCGAAAGCGAAACCACTATTCTATCAGAATGGGACTCCTGGAACAAATGAGTTCTAGTAAACCACGACTTGAGAGGAATTCTAGTAAATCAGGATGAGAATTTCTACACGGATGGTTGGAAAATGAATGATCAGGTAGTCTACGGGGTTTATTCTAGGGCATTAGGGCTGCGCTGCGAGAGACGTAAACATCCGATAACTCGATAACTAAGCGACTTATCGAAAAATGCTATATTATTTTTTGCGTTAGTTATGACTTGTTTTATACAAAAAAGTGATATCAAAGTCGATAATTTTTCTAAATGTCAACATCCGATAACTCGATAACTAAGCGACTTATCAAAAAGTGCTACATTTTTTTATGAGTTTGTTTGGAATAGTTTTATGCACAAAACTGATATCAATGGCTTTACACGGTACGTTAGCGCCATAAACCTCTCACATATCCGAAATTTCGGGGTCTATAACTCCGAAACTACGAATTTGCCCCGATTTGGTATTTTAATTTTTTTGCTTAGAATAACCTATTCTACCCACTTGTGGTTGTTTATTGGAGTGTAAGCCGTAAAATATACCAGTTCCCAAAAAAAATATAAAATTGAGTCCCGAAAAATCCCGGGATTTCGGGATCGGGACTTAGAAAATCCCGAATCCCGGGATTTTTTAAAATCAGTCCCGTTTAGCATCCCTATGAAGAATCCACTGAACATCTTTGCACGTGTCCAGCACTAGGCGGCAGGAGGATGTATACTATGGGACCCTATTAATTTATATACCTGGGAGAATTATCTTAGATAGACGTAGACAATATCTTGAGCTGCTTGGAGCAAACTAAATAGTACACCGGTGGGGCAAAGCCCGTAGTATTTGAATTGACTAATAAGTGAGTCGTTCATCGACTGCCACTAACACCTAAAACCTTTTAATACAACAAAATGTTTCAAAAAATGAAGTAAGTTTCAAACCAATTGTAATAGTGATGTAATGGGCTGTAAAAACCCCGACTTCACTTCATAGACATAAAATGTTTTGTTGAATACTATAGCAATTTAGTTGGCGACATTATGTGTATTAACACCACTGTTTTGAAGTCGCTCAAAATGTCGAAATCACTCTTTCAACAAAACAATGGATTATAATAATGTTTGCTATGTACACATACAATTCATGTTCATCTTTTCTGCTTAGACTGACTATTGGTTATCTGACGTATAGGTGGTTTACAATAGAAATAATGTCTGGAATTTGATCATGACAATTTTTCTATAAATTCAATTGTATTATAATCGAATTACCAAATAACCTTTTTTCAATGCGCCCATGCGTCAATACTTTCGCGATATGTCATCCCATTGTCGTTGTCGTTTCAACATTACACGTTCGTTCATTTAAATTTCTTATCATTTTATTTATTCATTTTTAAATTTTCCGCATTTTTACTGTTTTAATTACAAACATTGACGGTCTCGTCTCATTTAGAGTAATTTATAAATAAAAGTAAATTTTTGCAACAAATCAATAAATAGAATTGAAGTCCCGATCAATCGTAAACCTAAAGCCACTTGAAATTTTAAAATTCATACAAAATGCATACATTTGTAAATTCGTTATAAATAGACGCATGACGAGCGCTACTTGCAATTATCAGTTGGAATAATTACAGATACACAAAGTAATCAAAGTTTAATTTTTAAAACAAGTAGTGCAAAAATACTACACAATGGGATTTTGAATAATGCAAATAATATATTCCGTGTAAAACACTATATGAAATTTAATATCAAATCGATATGCCAAATTATCAGAGCAATTTATTAAATGTCGATCTAATTCGACGTGTGGACACCACATATTGGACAAACATGATCAACATGAAAAATTCAAACATAACTGACACTAGCCCGGTCATTTGAAAACTATCTCACACAGAAATGCAACTGAGTGCTATACTCGTAGATGAACTAACCTCAAAACAACTGTAACCATGCGAGAATGTAAGAGGAAAAGAGAACATGGAGGAAAAAAACCTTCTGTCATTGATGGAACAATTGACTTTCATGTTGAGTTGGTACTGAGCGATTTTCGATCGATACAAATTCACATATGCAAATTGCATATAAAATTTATATTTGGCTCATCTGACCGTTTCCTTTCATACACTTCTTGATGCGGTCGATGTGATAGAGAGATGTTTGACGCACCAGGTGGAATTAAATAACTTCTGGCTTTAATTTTTCATGTCGTTTTGGTGCAAAGCTGTGAAATTTAAATGTGTTTTACACTTTTTTATTGACTGTTATTGTTAGCACACATTTGTGTTGTATTTAACACAATAATTTTAACACACAAAATGAAATGCCGTTGTTGTTATTTTGTTCGTTGTTTTGAACCATTGCCGCTATCTGGTATTAGTAAAGCAATTCTTTTCAACATCGAACGTAAATATCACACCAGGCCAAATGTCATAAATTTGGTGAGAGAACTATTAGGTCTACTATAAGTATTAGTCTATGGTAAAAACAGAGTAGTTCGGCGAGAGAGAGATAAACAAGCAATCAGAAGCAAACCACACATGGTACAATAATATCTACTTGGTACTAGCAGCACGCGTTGTTGTCGTTGTAACCAGCAACAACAGGCATTTTGTTTTTGTTTCATTCGGTTCAGTTGTCAAACTCTATACAGATGTATACCAACAACGCAAGAACGGAATAAAGTAGAAAAACAAAATACATATCAGTTTGACAACTGAAACGAATAATGGCATGAAAAAATTGAAATCAGCTGTTCTAACGACTTTACCATGTAATATTATTGTACCATGAAACCACAGAGCAATACCAGGGGGTTTCCTATGGCACAGCTGATCGACAAGATACTAGGGAAATGATGTAGAATGAGAGACCCAAGAAGACAGGAAGGAACTAAGTTTAAATAGCGTTTATTGATACTAATGACAGCTAAATTATGTTTTTTGTATGGAACGCAAATACTCTATTACTCTCCTCGCTGCCTCTTCATGACGACGAGTTAGTAGGCCATTTCATCGAGTTCGATTTTCTGCTGTATTTTAGCACTTTGGTTGGAAATAAAACGAACAGAAATCAGAGGGAATGCGTATTTGCGTTCCATACAAACAACATAAAACATAATTTAGCTGTCATTAGTATCAATAAACGCTATTTAAACTTAGTTCCTTCCTGTCTCCTTTGGTCTCTCATTCTACATAATTTCCCTAGTGGCTTTTCGATCAGCTGTGCCATAGAAATCCCCTGAGCAAACCATGCAGCAAACTGCATTTAAATAATAGTATAAATAGTATTTGGTGACTGATTTGTTGGTTGCAAAGAACGAAAACTCGCATCACCTTTTACTTCTGTCCGTTTTATACGATATCCAACCAATGAGTAACATACAACAGCAACTCGAACTCGATGAAAATACCTACTACCTACTATCATCGAGAGAACGTAAAGAGGGGGATGGCGACTCTTATATATTGCTATATGACTTAACACAACTATTTTACCACATAAACACGAAATGCCGTTGGTGTTGTTTTGTTGGATGTTTTGTACTAATATCTCTATCTGGTATTATTGAACCCATGCATTCCACCATCCAACGTTTAAATGCAAACATACCTATGAAGTTAAAATTACTGAGAGAATAGACTTCTCTACTCTATTTTACTCTATGGATATTTTCATGGAGTAAATTAGAATAGAGAAACCATTTCTCTCATCTGACATTTCATTTCTCACTCTTCGTCATGGGTTTGTGTTGATGATAGATGTTTGACGAAAATTGATGTCCACCAGGTGGAGTTACAAGAACGGTTGACTTGAGTAGTTCATGTCGTTTTGTCAGATGTCTTGCGCTGCCGTCCACCTTTGTTGGTATAAGTAGTATCAAGTGATCCCGTCATTTTGTATTTTTTTATTGTTCGTGACACAATGCTCTTGTTCACGCCATATTTTTTGGATATTTCACATTGTGACTGATCTCCATTATATGTCTCCAGTACAAACAATTTAAAATGTCTATCGTATATTTTACGGCTCATTGTGTTAATAAAAAATTCGATCACAACGGAAGCATAATTAAGTTTTCTTTGTAATTACTCGTCATGTCTTCGAAAATAACCGTTACTTTAGTGCGAGAGTAGAAACCTGCCATTAGCTGCCATTGTTCTCATCTGACATTTCCTCTCACACTATTCGTCGTGTGGTCGGTGCGACAGAGAGTTATTTGACGTAAATTGTCTTAAACCAGGTGGAATTACAAAAAATTTTGACTCACATTTTTCATGTCGTTTTGATGAAATACTGTGAAATTTAGACGTAGTTTGGTCTTTTTGAGATATATGTTATTGTTAGTTCATATTTGTGGTGTATTTACACAAAAATTTTAGCGAAAAAATCGAAATGCCGTTGCTGATTTATTGTTGGATGGTTTGAGCCATTGCCTCTATCTGGTATTATTAAAGCAATACTTTCCAACATCCAACCGCCCATCTGCAACACACCAAATGTCATCAATTTACAGAGAGAGTTGGCGTCTCTATACGTCATTTCTCTATGATAGAAACAATATCGAAAGAAAGCCAAAAGTTGCTTAGATTTTGCGCAACTAAAGTTTGAGTACGTATATATATTGTTTTCGTCACATATTTTAACGTTAGGATTTCGATTTTTTATTTTAGCAAATATTTATGTTGCCAATAACGAAATAAACGAAATCTGCTTTTTATTTTAATTAATATTTTTAGAATATTTTTTATTTTAAGGAATTGTTACAAAACATGCTTAGGTTGTGCACAATACTGTACTTGGCACTTTTTTGTTGACTTTTATTGTTGGTATACAGTTGTGTTGTATTTAACAGAACCATTTACCACAAACAAATTTTCGAAAGGTCGTTGGCATTGTCTTGGTGGATGTTTTGTACTAATGCCTCTATCTGGTATTATTAAACCCATGCAGTGCACCATCCAACGTTTACATGCAACCACACCTATGAACTTAACCCATTAGTGCATAAAGAAATCTAGCGCACTATTTCTATAATTTTTGTTATTTATGAAGTAATAGTGACTAAATTAAGTGATTTTTTCCATGTTTATTCAAAAATTTTTTTTAAGATAGGTTTTAGAGAGTGTCCTTTTAAGGGACACTATGCATTAGGAACACTAGACGTATGATACATTTTAAAACAATCTTTGGGATGAAGTCCTTTATCACATTTAGTACAAACAAAGTTCGACTTTTTTCCACAATAGGCGCATCGTCGGTCCGTTTTTGAGTACTCTACTATATGGTTTATATTATCAAAACGTAGATCGTCGTTGATATGTAACCTGCTTACACGCCTGGCTGACGGGACTCCATATCTCTCTAAATATGTTTGTGCTAAGTACCGAAGGAAAATCAGTAAACTGGCACAAGCTTTATTATTTGCATCGACCTTTTTCATAAGGAGCCATGCATTTGCACCCGATACATCCAGTAAATAGGCGAATATTGGCCACCACCACTTACGTTGACGTATACGCGTCCGATATACGGCCACCAGCTGATCCATTTTGTCAACTCCGCCCATCCCCTGATTATAATGCTGAAATACCTTTGGTCTTACATAACGTCTGCATGTACCATTTTCAATGCCATCATAATTTGTGGCAATTGTTACCACGTTATTATCTTTCCATCTTACAAGCAAAATATTCCCGTCGTTGGAGAAGCGATAGTCGTGGGATCCTCGCTGTTCTCTTTTCATTTCCGAAATTGGTCGAAGTGGGCACTTCTCTGTTCGTCCATCCCTTATAGTTCCGGATGTGCAGATACCCAGGCTCGACAAATGATTGACATTTGCTTCATGCTCATCATCACTAGCATCCGAGTCTTCATCCGTAATATTACCATCGAGAGGGGGGATCGCATAAATATCGGTTTGTTGCAAAACCCCATCAAAAGCTTCCAATTCCTCTAATATTTCGGCTACAGTGAGCCTATAATAGAATAGAATATAAACTGTCCTATCCGCATAGCGTCCCTTATAAGGGACGCTTCATAAAACATTCACTATCGCACATGTTACACTTTCTAAACATCATGTATCTACTCAAACACATTCTTTTACTTAAGTTTAAACTGAATCTACCGAAAAAAGTTAGAACAGCACGTTTTTTTTAGTTTTATTTAACTTTCACTTACCCGCCTCGAGTATTGAGATTTTTTTGAACTTTACTTTCCATACTTTCGCCAAGAATGACAAGAAAAGCACAAGAATTGAAACAACATCAAAGGATAACTGTTTTCTGCGCATGTCAGCTACGCTCTAAAACACCTGTCGTAGGCATATTTACCTAAATGCGGGCGTGACGTGGAGAAACGTTAGCGTCCCTTTAAAGGGACTCTATGCACTAATGGGTTAAAATTATTGAGATAATAAACTTCTTCATTATATACTTACTCTATGGTTAGTTTTCATACAATTAATGTTTAAAATTTTATTAATGTTTAAAATTTGCCAATAATGAGATGAACATTTAAATGGTACATAGTTCCAGATATACCTCATTATAAAAAGTAAAATTTACTTTGTCTGTACATCATAGTTTTAGAATACATAAAACAGAGTTGCTTGTCAGTTATGTACATGTTCAAGTCCCGTATTCAGTTCTTGAGAAATGATGTAACTTACCTTCAAACATATCATTTTGTTGCGGAGAGGTACCACCTATCTTTGATTTAATATCATTTAATATTTCATTTATATTTCCTCTACGCACTCCGTTTTATTTTTAAGACATGTAGCCCGGTATTCAGTTTTTATAAAACTTCCATTGCCATAAGAAGTACATACGTGCATAAAAAATAACGAAAATTTCATGACCAGAAAATTTCGCTCACTTTTCATTTGTTTTGTACTCAGCTCTTTGCGAAATTTTCGTAGGGAATATCAATTACAAGGTTGTTACGTCAAAGTTATTTCGTACGAAAACAATTGTTTGGGATCGGAATTTTGCCATTTCGAATATTTTAACAAACAAAAGTAACACTAAAGGCGTTAAAAATAATATTAATGAAATATTTTCCACGTAAATCAGAGACAGGTGATAATTCTCTACAGCAAAAATTTCCGTGTGGAGATAAATGGTAAACTTTCGCAAGAACTGAATACGCGGCTTTAACCACGGAATTTCTAATGCAACTAAATAAATAAATGGTTTCCCGTTACATCCCATGAAGGGATTAGGGAGAGCTTCTCACAAACCAGTGAGCTGTGCGCGTTCTAGATTTACAATCACTGATTGGGACCTACAATTTTACACCGGTTCTGGATGGTATTTTGAGAAGCTATTTCACGGCTAATTTCTCGATAGATCCGCCATCACTAAGCGAGGTGACCGCTGTCTAAAGAAACTTAAGGTGGTCAGAGCAGGGATCGAACCCACGTCCTCATGCACAAGAACCGCGCACACTATCATTGCACCACCAATAGCTAATGCAACTACCTAATAGATAATTCTACCATGTGTTTTACGAGGGTTGCTATTTATATTTCGGGTCCTGGCAATACAAATATTGCCAGAGGCAAACTGGAACTTCCATTGGAAAGTTTGAATTCATCTCGGTCAAAAAATCGAATTAACCCGACAAAATTTTCGTGCGACGAATTCCTACGATTTTCAGCGTGGATTATCGAGACAAGAGTGTCGCAATCAATTTGTTTCGACTTTTTGGCGATGAAGCACCATCATCGCTGGTACTAATAGTTCAGTCTCGGACGCCGTTCGCCCCAGGATGAATTTCGTGAATGTCGTCCAACTTCGTTCGTTTTGCCGGAAACCATCTATGCTGTGCGTGAACCGATAAAGCAAGATCGACATGTGACATACCGTGAGATTGAGGCATCCTTGGGCATTAGTATGACAAGCATAAATAAGATATTGAGATAGTTCATATTGAGATGATAGTTCATGTTCATTTGGCCGTGAAAAAGATTTGTTCTCGTTGGATCCCACAAAATTTGACGAATGCTCAAAAAGCGGCTCGTGTCGATTGGAGCAGCGAAATGTTGAAAAAATGCACCCGCGGTAACTCAAATGCAGTGTATAACATCGTCACAAGTGACGAATCATGGATCTTCTGTGCATACACCCCGCGAAATAAATATAAAGGCAACACAATTTTTTGTTTTTTCCAAATGTTGTGGGGAATATTCAAGTTTTTATTTTATATTGTATTAGTCCTTTCAAACTTAAATACTTTTCTACAAATATCTTTTGACTATTACTTCTTCAAGGTGAATCAACAAAAATAAACTAATTACTAGTGCGAAATATTTATAAAGGCAATAGATTTATTTAAATATCTTAAAAAGTTTCGTACGATGTATGATCTCCCTTAGCGCTGATAACTTCTTCTAAGCATCTTGGCATTGAGTTTATCAACGAATGAATATGCGCAGGATCAGTTATCTTCCAATTTCTTGTATTGCAACTCTTCGATCCTTGACATTCTTCAACTGGCGTCCTTGGTGGTAAACTAGGGCAGGTAAAATAGACCAGAGGTTCTCGATCGGATAGAGATCAGAACTAAGTGCAGGCCAGTCGAGAGTTGGTATTATTTCTGGACTTCAGAAACTTTGGAGTTTTCTTAGACCGATGAACTGCTGCGTTGTCCTACTGGATGATAAATTCTGGGACACAAATTTCCTGTCCACAATTAACTAAGACGACATCCAATAGTCGAATATAATACTCGGAGTCCATTTTTGTGGAAACGAGACATATTGGAGTGGTTCCTCTATAACTCATACCTGCTCAAACCATAAGGGAGCCACCGCCAAAATTTCGCCGCTGACGCATAATTTTGGAAAAATCTCTGGAACGCCAATATATCCAAATATAATTTTTTCCATCGGAAAATATCACCCCTCATCCAAAAATATGTATATTTCAGCGAATTTAAATGTGGCTAATTCGTGTCTTGGCATGAGACCAAGTTTTGCATACTTTTTCCCATATGACAGTTTCAAGTCGCGTTTCATTATTTGTTGAACACGACGCAACCCTGCTCCCAAGCTCAATTCGGCAATAATTTCCTTATCGCCGAAGTTTTCTTTAATATCAAACCTTTTTATCTCTCTTTTGGCGCTGCCACTAATCATTGGTCTCCTTCCTGGTCGTTTTGTGTGTCCATCTTGGCCACTCTATTTTATAATTGTCAATGACACAGCTAGATCTTTTCAATCGGCTTGAAATTTCCCGATTGGACAGCCCTTCATCATGATACCAGGTATTCTATATAAATAATTATTTTTTTATTTGATCTACGTTAATTTTAAGGCAATAAAATAACAACCAAAGAAAACTCACTACTGTTTAAATTCCTACTTACTGCTGTTCGAATTGGGGTTCTTTTCCATGTTGCTTTTATATAAATTTCGCACCTGAAACAGAAAAAACAACGTTTCTTTTCATTTAACTTATAAGAGACATCGAATGGTTACATTCTCTGACATAATATACCAAATGATTCATATATGCATTAAAATTCTACACCAAAAAACGCAGTGCATTGAGAGTAATTATTTCGCTGGGTGTATAAGCCCGAAATAAACAGCAACTGACCGTATGGGTCTTTCAAGGTGAACTAAATCCAACAAAAGTTGTTCGTGAAAGAAGCACATCGAAGCAAATGATCGCGTGTTATTTTCGGTATGACCGGTCTTGTGGTCGCAGTGACTTTAATGGAACGTAGGACGGTCAATTCTGAGTGGTATACCACCATCTGTTTACCAACAGTGTTCCAAGAAATAAGGAAAAACAAAAAGAAAAGACTGATCATTTTGCCTCAGTACAATGCCAGCTCTCACACATCAGCTGAAACAGTGGGATATTTGAGCACTCAACATGTCGAATTGATGGGTCATCCGCCGAACAGCCCTGATTTGGCACCCAATGACTTTTTGTTACTGCGTAGTCAACGTTTTTTCACGCCCGAAACATATATTGAAGCGTTCAAAAACGATGACAATAAAACCATTTCCAATGATAAATGATTGTTTTTTATATATTGCTGGACCGGAAATATAAATAGCAGCCTCGTATTATGAAATAGATATCCTTTGTATTTACAGTACTGGCAAATTATTTCTTTTGAAAATCAAGTACTGGCAGACTACTGGTTTTTTAACTGCAAGTTTTAAATCGTGTGTATCAAATTTTCAAATTAGTCGTTTAAATAATAATTGTTTGCATATTTTATGAATCAGCTTATACACGTATGACCTACCTCAATATAAGTAATTGATTTTAGTAACGAAGTACGTGCTATTTTCAGTCTTCTAATTTATATTTGTATTTTTCTAAAACCTACATTTAAAATAATATAAGATAACAACATTATTACCCAGTAGGAAATGGTCGAATTAGTTCAAGACAATTTTCGGTCATGACCTGGTTTCAGTGCCAATAGTTTGAGAAAAATTCGTGGTAAAGGCTGACTATGTGCAATGGAAAAAGTTCATAGTTTGAACTATATGAAACAGGTTTCATAAAAAGAGAAATGGACGAACTGCTTAAAAAATCACTAGCTCATAAAATATTGACTAGTTGCAGAGCCTCTATTTTATGATAAAGTGAAAATAGTCTAGAACTATTCCACAACTAATTCTAATGATACAAAAAGAGGAAATTTATCCACAACCAATGACATTGCAATATTAATTTCTATAGATAATACAAAACTAAAACTTGTTCTATGATACGATAATACCAGCTCCCAACTACTACTTTTCTCTACTACACACGTTTCAGTATTTTGATCAAATTTCAAACATAAATTTATTGTTTGCTATCAAACCCGTCAATCGACATATTACTTCTGTGATCCATGACGTAGGGTAACCGTAGTACCAACAAATGAAATCACAAAAAATTGCAATGCATAACAAAATATGAATCACCATAGTCACAACTGTATAATCTCTCATCGATTTTGGTTCAGTATCGTGGTGCTACTCATAGCGGAACATTACATTTTTTAGTACTTATTTGTTTTAATTATTTTAATAAAAAAAAAAAAACGCACTTAAATTCATTCGAAAAATTATGATTTCAAATTGCGTGCATTGTAAACAATTTTCAATTTCAAACATGTTGTAATTGTTATATAAAAAACTTGTATTGCAAAACGTAACAAGCAAGTAAAATATTATGTTTGATACGATAATGAAAGTTTTACATACGAAAAAACATAAAAATTCCCTAAAAGAGATGGCGATATCACCGCCCTCTAAAAGAATCTTGATACAGTGGAATTGTAAAGGTAGCCAGCTATTGAACTCAATTTTAACAATATATGTGTAATTACATTTTACAAAAATATTTTATTATTTGTTGTGTTAAAACATAGTAGTCATATTCTGGGAGAGCAAAGTAAACGAATCATAAATGAAATTACAAAAACTTGTCAAAAGTAATAACATTCACTATTGAACAGTATTCAGGTTGTTGTACACAACACACAAAAATCCATGCACCCAACATTGGTGGTAACAACCAGCAACCAATAGCCAATGTTGCTTTACTAGGGCTTCGGCGGCAAGGTGCTGGCTGCAATATATTGAGAGTCATAATTGGACACGAGGTCAGTATGCAAAATGCGTGGAGCCACAGACTGTAATCGATGCTGTTTTAAAATAAACATCTTGTTAAATTTGTAATTTTTCCATCTTGGCATCAGTGAGCTCTTCTACAACTGCTAGCATAGATTGAACGATAACTACACCTTGACGGCATGGTATCTCCCAATGATCTCATTTAGTATAAATGTTACAAACTGTATGATAATCCCTTAAAATATCTACACAGTTAATTTTATTAAATTAATTAATTTTACTAAATTGTTCCCGATATTAACATCTATGCAAATAAATATCAACCTTTTCATAATAAACAGTGTAGTTATTTTTGACACTTATGTTTTATTATTTGAAGACGCATTTGTCACACGAAATGTTTTCATATTATCAATAAGTAATCCAAGAAATGTGTTACCCGCATTTTGAGCGAATCCTCGTAAACTGAAATATGTCAGCATTAAACTAATAGATAAAACAAAACTATAAGTAGAGCATGGGAAATAGTTGTTTTTTTGCAACGAAATTTGATTACAAAATTTATTGAGAATTCTAATTTCATTTTAATTGTATTATACATTTATTTCTTATTTCAGGTGTTCTACAGAATCTATTTGATGGCCTATCAGACAAAGATGAGACAGTACGCTTGGCCATACAAACGGCCTTGGTTAAAATAATCGAAACACATCCGGTTAGAGCAACAGATATACTTTTGGAATACCGGGAGAAACACCCAAAACTAACAGAGCAGACAACAACAATTATACTAAAGTAAGTAAAGTATTTTTTTTAACAATTCCTGTCCGTTTAACCCTCAAGTTATAATTAATTTATTTCCCCAATTGTTTGCAATTCCAGAGCTATTGAAAGAGTTGTAGCCTCAGACGTAGCCATACCCCCAGAAGCTCATGGTAAACTCATAAAATTGGCTTTAGAAGAATTAACGCGTTCGAACGAACACGTTCCCAACATACAAATCCATGCCCTTAATATTTTAGTGGCAATTGGTCGGGGTGACGATTGTAAATTGGTCATGCAATCTTTAATAGGTCATACCAAAGAGGGGTCAGTAGCCCATTTCATGGTTATGCAGTGTTTTGGAAACTTGGCGAGCACAAATATTCCGGGTGTAGTGCCTTTCATCAAACCCATACTGTCGACGATGTTAACAAATTTAAATGCTATTAAACAGGACAACGTAAAGCAGGCTCATGCTTATGGTGAGTGCTTAAATTATAAGAAACTTATTTATAAACATTTAAAACTACTCATCTAATAACTATATAACTTCTAAGCTGTTGGACGCTTCAGCGAAGCCCTCTTGGAACATTCGTCTGCTAATGCTGCATCCGCCATTAATCACAGTTCCGAAAATAATGAAGTTATAATGCCGCCACCTTCCGGAAATGAAGCATTTATCAATTGTTCTACTGAAATTTCTATAGGCTACGATGTGCTCTTCAAACAATGGTTACACTCAAGAGAGCCAAAAGTTTGTGTAGAAATTCTTCAAGCACTTTCTTCAATGTTTCCCCTACTGCCAGCGGAAGCTATACAGGACCAAACACCTAGATTAATACCTCAGATATTAGCTCTGTACCGCAGATCGATTGAACGAAATTCTGTCACACAATTTCTATCTGCCGTCTTGAAAACCAACATTTCATTACAACCCACGGTATTAGATGGTGTTGCAGATCAATTGATTTCCAATCTCTTCGATTTGGTGTGTGTTTATCCCGACTATGAAAAGCCACAAACTGTTAAGGGCCATTATGAAGTACTACGCTGCTTTCACTTACTCTCTGGTGTCTATGCCGCAAAAATTATGGATACACTACTTATGCATTTGCGTAACAACAGCGAAAGAGAACGCATTAAATCCTTGTTAATATTGACTCATCTTTTGAACACTTCCACCGTAAATATTGAGAATAAACTGCAGGCTTTCATAGAATGCCTAAAAACAATGATAACCAGTGAGAAAAGTGTCAAAATGAAAATGACTTTACTAAAGACTATTGTGGCTTTGGCGCAAAAATCCCTTGTTAAAGAAAAGGAGTTTGTGTGGTTTATCGTGCGCTACAGTTGTAAATATACCAAAGTTAACCAAGAGCATGGTTCCCTAGAGGAACATGCCAATTTTGTACTTTCTTGTGAGAATTCCCTGTTCATGTTGGCTTCTACTGTGGGAACCATGGATGACCTGCTGAAACGAGAGCTGTTGAATTATTTTGTACTATTGGATTACTCAGATATTTGTTCGAATTTAGCTAAATGTTTAGCAAGTCTATTTGCTAAATCACCTAATATTGAGTTTGAAATTACCACCGAGGAGGATACCGAGCCCGAGAGAAGGGAGTCGGTTGCTGGCGAAGAGACTACCACTGCAAAGGTGCCTAGTTTAGTAAAAAGTGGTAAAATTATAGTACCCTCAGCTGAGACCATATATGCGCGATGTTTGGCCTTATTGGGCAATTATCATAGCATTAAAAGGTCCACTCATATTTTGTCGTTTCTGAAATGCTACTATCCCCATTTGAATCCAGAACTGAATAAATTGTGGGATAAATCAATATCCGATTTGTTGCTCCATATAAATAAGGAATCTTTGTACTTTAATAAGCTCACCACATTCATCACAGATACCAATGAATTCCTTAGCAAGTGCGATGAACACTTTGCCGAAAGGCTGGCCAATAAAATGGCTGAACAAATTATTGTGTATCCTATGGTTTTGCCACACAACGAGTTTGTCATTCCCTCCCTTAATACAGAAAGGGGAATGATGTTGAAAGCCATAGCGTTGACACTATGCAATGTTGCGGATACTGCCATTGTCAGTGCTAAGATTGATTTGATTATAACTTCCGCCAAACAGGAAAAGTTAGACAAGCATACAAAGCACACGGAGTATGAAGATAAAATCGTACCATGCGCTTTAGCCTTGGGATATATATCAAGGAAACACTTTAATCTGGTTGTCAAAAAGTTGGCAGAATTGGCTAACATTGGAGGACGTAAGCACTCAACTGGATTCTTCTCTAATCTCCACTTCATCAAAGATACACACAAGGAATTGGAAAATTTCAAAACCAATCTTTTGGTAATAAAATCCTTTGGCAATGTAATGGATGAAACAGACCCTTTGCAGTCATTAGGCAATCTAGATGACACCATATTGAACTTTTTGATATTACAACTGAAATTCACCAAAGACCAATGTGTTATGTCGGCTATATTGAAGGCGCTCTTAAGTATCTGCAACCAAATGATAAATACCAAGGAACAGTTTACCGCTCCTCTGAAGTACCGCAAACAAATAATGGAAGCAGTGTTCAGTATACCCATAGAATCACCGTTCGATGACTTACCTCTGTTGCCAATTGTCCTTAGATTGGGTACAGATTTCATACGCATTGGCAAAGAAGACGCCTCTGAGTCGGTCGATGGTGGAGTTATTTTCGAAATAGCCTGTAAGAACTTCTTCTGCTGTGCCCAAAATCTAAAAATGAAATTTGAATCCCAAGAGGAAGATGAACGCAATAGTTTCCTAGCCAAATACCTCAATGAATCATTGCCAGAGCTGAATAAATTGGTGAAGGTCATTGTTGAAATGGATCCCTCACCCTCAACACTGGATTTGATTATTTCGATTTTGGAAACATGGATACGGGATAAGAACTCCGAGGTACGCATATGTGCTAGTCATGTCTACAACAACACCTTGGAGGTCTACATAAAATCGATGAAAATTGGCTGTGAAGCTCCTTCGAAATTCAATCAAACCGGTCAAATGCTGGGTAAAATTGTACCACGCTGCATAGATTCCAATGGTACAGTGAGACAAGTATCGGTTGACATTTTACAAAAGACCCTAGAGATTGCCTGCATTTATGAGACGCTGACAATTGCCGACAGTGAGACCGACTGGATAAAAGATATAGAAATGGTTAAGGAACAAATTATAACGGATGATCCGAAACAAATTTATAATCTTGCGGGCGAGATTGCTAAAATTATAGCTTTACGTATATCGAATTTCCAATATTTACAATTTTGGTAAGTTTCCAATGGTATAAAAGTTTATGCATGTAGCTTTAACATGACATTTTTTCCCCGTTTTGCATTTTAGTAAAACTTTGCTTATTGGCTTGAAGGATCCAGAACATAGCTCCGCGATTGGCGCTTCTGTTGTTTTAAAGTTCTTTATTCAACAAAAGGGTTCAGAATTATTCCATGCTATACCGGATTTGGTTAAAGAAAGTTTAGCGGTAAGTTGCACATTAAAAACAGCAGGTATATATGTAGGAATGCAGAAACATTTGTAACAAGTAACCACATAGAAATGTATCATCTCTAATATCTCCTCTTATCACTCAGGCCATTCATGCTTGCGACGTTAATCGGGCTAAATCGGGAGTACTAAAAGCTTTAGTAGCTTTAACCAAGCATCATCCAAAACTAGTGTCCTGTGAAATGCTCACCCAACAACTACCCTATGAAGAGTAAGAATCATTTGCAAATCTTGTAAAAGGGTAATAGTTTAGAATGACATTTCACTTTCAGAAACATTATTGAATACTGGCACTTGATATGCAGCGACAATGACTTGGCTGGCATTTTGATTGATAACTTTTTGCAAATACTCTCCTCTTCGTGTATATTTGAACCCAATGAGCCATGTGTAGATCGACAAAAGATAGCAAGTGTTCTACCGTTTGCCATATTCTGTGCCCTACATGAAATGATGCCTTGCAAGGATATTAAAGCGGTAAATTTTGTTTTAAAATTAATGTACATTACGTTATTAAACGATTTCTGATTTTAGCAATTAAAATGGAAATTTGCTGAACTATTCACCATGCTCCTAACATCATTGGCTTCATACACCAACCTTGCGGCACCCATGCAGACTTGCGTGGCCCGTGGTAATTCTCCAGTTATGGGGGAGTCAAAGTCAAGTGCCACTAACAAAACCAAATTCGGATTTGTTCCTAACAAAGATACTGTCAAGTTAAATCCATGCCAAATTGTTTTAGAAACTTTCCAACAATTTCTCGACAGTTTGGAAATGGAACAAATATCCACCGTTCTCACCGTACACACTCACTTAGCTTCTAGTACAGATCTCAAACATTTCATAGAATTATTAACACCCATGGCAATTGGTCTTACAAATCAAATTGATATCAATTCCAGCCAAATGAAACAAGTTGTTACGGACCTAAGTAAATATGTGGCATCGCCGTATGATGGCCAACGCGTAGCAGCGGTGGGATTATTCTCTCGCATGGTACCATTAAAACCATGCGGGGAAATATCATCAACCATAATGAATCATTTAACATCGGCTTTGAGTGATCCCAATGCTGTTGTACGAGGCCTGAGCATTCAGGGTATGGGTTATGTGGGTCTATTGACCGAAGATGACATTGAAAAATACGATGAGACTGCAATTACAGCTTTGTTAAAGGGTATCGATGATACTGTGAGGTAAGATTTATTTTAAGTAATGAATATTGTATGAGAACTGCTCAAGCGATTGAAACAGAATGTAGGGAGAAGTCGAAGTTACTTTTGTCAGCACACAATGAAAGCTACTGCCTGGGAGAGAAAAACACTTTAATTTACGATGCAATGCACTTTATATACTAACTCATGTCACCTTTTAAAATTTGATTAACTTCCCTCCTCATACTACACAAAAAGTTTACAAGAGGGAACTATGCAATTTTTGTAAACCACTTGTCTTGTACTTCCTCTTCCAGTGACTCTTTAATCAACATACCCCTAGAAAGTATGCGTGGTCTAGCACGTATTCTTCAGAATTTACCAAGTGATCGCGTTGAATCGTTCCATGTTTCCCTGGCCATACGCATTCGACCGTTCTTTGGTAGTTATTCGTTGGAAATTCGAGAGGCAGCCATTATATTATTTGGTGATTTGTGCGAATCGAAAATGTCACTGAACTCGGATGGCACAATATCGCCAAACTCATCGAACGAAGCTTTAAGGGAACAGCTAATAGCAAACCTTTTTCCTTTGCTATTACATTTGAGTGAAGGCGAAGCTACTATAATAAGGGTGAGTTATCATAAATATTTTATTGTTTGCATACAAAATTATAAAGCGTTCATTCCCTTATTAGGCTTGTAAAGGTACCTTACGTAAAGTTTGCAGTTTATTGCACTCCATAAAAGTCAACGATATGGCCCAGCGTCACTTGTTGGATCACGGGCAACTTAATTATAATAATTTCATAGTGGATTTTGTTAAAGTTATTGTAAGTTTAGATACAAAAAATAATGTAGTTAAAAAATTTAAGTGTGGTAAATTTTATATCGTAGTCTATGGAGCTGACTGATCATATTCAAGATTTCATTGACTCTTGTATACCAAAGTTGCGCAGCCAGTGGCCAGAAGTCAGAGGAAGTGCTGCTATAGTCATTGGTAAGTCATACTACCATTATTATAATCGTATTAATTTTTAGTGGTCGAAAAAGTGGCCGTTGGTGGTGCAATGGTAGTGTGCGCGGCTCTTGTGCATGATAAGAGAGATCCATGCTCTGACCACCTCCACCTTGCATTTTCTTTCGACGACGGTCACCTCGCTTTGTGGCGGCGATTTCTCTATAAATAGAGACACACCATGTTACCAAAGTCTACATACGATGTGGATTGTATGTATAGTCAAAAAATAGGATAATTTCAATATTTTTTAATTTTAATATATTACAACTACTGTTGTCAAACTAGCCAAAACATTGCGAGAGACCGACGGAATTGAAGTACATGCTCAAAGTATCCGGCGGTTTAGCCTCCAGAATGGCAAGGCTGATACCTCTAGTAAGTAAAGTGAACAGAAAAAAGAGACTTATATACGCCAAAGAGCATGAACAAAAGCATATTGAAGATCCAAACTTTTGGACAAGAGTTATTTTCACGGACGAATGTAAATTCAATATTTTTGGAAGAGATGGGCCTGCAAGAGTGTGGCAGAAAACATATACTGCACTTCAGTCAAAAAATTTTTGCCCCACAGTGAAACATGGAGGCGGTTCTGTAATGGTGTGGGGCAGCAAGGCAGCAAGTGGAGATGGTGAACTGCGGTTTACAGAAGGGACAATGGATCGGCACATGTACACTCCGGTTCACTTATTTAAAGGCACTAAAAATTCCATATTCAGCAGCCTGAATCTTTTGCAATTTGTAACCGATTGCAGATTTTTAAAATGGAAATGGAAGCTAAACATCTTGATATAAAAAAATCATGACAATACCGTTTTCTTAACTAAACAACTTTTTTTGAGCAATTTTAAAAAACTGTTAAAAAATGTGCCTTTTTTTGGTTCACTGAATAAAGGCACTTGAACTAATTTTAATGAAAAACTGTTTTCTTGTTTTTTAATTTATTTTACTTAATTTAAGAACTATTAGTAATGGGTACAACCCCCTTTGTTTGATTCCAAGCATCCTTAATGGCATGAATTAGTGACTGCTTGCCATCAAATTGTCTACCTCCTTCATAGACCTTACGAGATAACCAACCCCAGACATTTTCGATAATGTTTAGATCTGGCGAATAGGGTGGCCAGTCAAGAATATTAACTCCTTTACTACTCTGGCGTTGTGTATAGGGGCATTATCCTGTTGCAATATCCAAGATATGCGACCAAATAGTTCACTGAACTTCGGAAAAGCCGATTCCAATAACGTTTTATAGCTTGTACCAGTCATTTTTGCACTTTGAAATTCAAGATCGATGGTACCATAGTACCTAATAGCACTCCACACCATAACGCCGCCCTCTCGGCTGTGATGTCGGTTCAAAAAAACGCTTTTCTTTGTGCAGATCATGGAAATAATAGTTGTAGCCATCAGACCCAACCAAATTTTTCAGTTCGAGCTCTGAAAACAGTGTTGGTTGAAGAATGGCCAAAAATTTCCCAGAAATAATAAAAAACTAGCGTTATCCATGCCTTCTCGTCCAAAAGAAGTAATAAAAGCAAATGGTGGCCCAACACTTTATTAATTTTCCATTATTTTTGATCATTTCTATGCAGTAAGTATACGTAGACTTTTGGAAATGTATAGTCATGCTCTTTTTTGTTATTTTGAGATTAAAGTGATTCTTTTGAAAGAAATATGTGATTTTTTACTTTTGTATTCTTTTTCGTGTGTAGACTTTCGTAGTTAGTTAGTTTGAAAAGAAGGGTGCGGTGTTGGGTGTTCAGAAGGAGCACTCTAAACGTTCCCATGTGAGTAAGACATACACTTAAGCCGCTAATTCGACCTGTTGTGCGCTCTAAGTTTATCCTACTACTTCACTATATCCCTTATAGGAATTCGGTGCTATTTACGAAATTCCTTAGTTTGTTCCAGTCCATACCCACAAGTTTGGTCATGTCCGGTATCGTACTATCCGAAAGATATTTGGATCTAGCTTGTGTGAAGGCCGGGCAGTGGCATAAGAAGTGCTCCATCGTCTCATCGTCCTCCATGCATGCCCTGCACTCACTGTTCGCCACTAGTCCAATACGGTACAGGTGGGTCTTGCACATTCGGCCCGTTAAGAATCCCATCATTTTGCTCATTTCGGATTTTCCCAGTTTCAGCAAACCTTTTGTCCTCAATCCACCTGGGTCTCCCCATAGGATCTTTGTCATCCTGCCTACTGATTCCCGGTTCCACTGGGCTATATGTGGCGACTCCGCCCATTTACTTAACTCTGCCTTCGTCACCCCAAAGGGTTTCGCTCCATCTAGGCTCACCGTTTGGAGTTCCCTGGCTTTCGTTGCTCGTTGCCGAATACTCCGCTGTGCCCCGGCACCCAGATGATGTGCATAGAGTAATCGTTTATCACCTTCTTACGGTCAAGGACCGTTCTAGATTTGACAGTTTCCGATGATATTGCCTTGATTGTGAAAATATTTGCCTCGGCTGGGATTTTATTATCGCCGAGCCATTTGATACACTCCGTAATCGCCCGAACTTCCGCCTGAAAGTTCGTATTATGATCAGGGAGGCTTAGATGGGATTCGGTTGCTGGATTTTCAATGAAGAATCCTAGACCCGTTTTTTCTCCTAGCTTTGAGCCATCCGTGTAACAGCAAGTCCCATTTGGCATTGGTGCCAGGCGTCTCTAGTTGGCGGGTATTCTTCGGTCAGATTCACTTGAATCTTGCGTGTTCCCGACTAAGGCCTCAGTTATTCGTTGGTGTTTTGACGTAAGATCTTTGTTGATCCATTCACCTGTAGCTCGTAGGCGTTTTGCCACAAGGGCAGCCTCGTATTTGATTCTAATCTCGATTGGCTGGATACATAAAATAGTCTCCATGGCTCTTGTCGAGGTTGTCCTTATTGCACCGCTGATACCAATGCAGCACATTCTCTGAACCCTCTGCAGTATTGCGATGTTACATTTCCTCTCAACTGCCGTCCACCATACTACAGAAGCATATGTTAGTACGGGCCTGATTACGCTTCTGTAGAGCCAGTGTGTTATAGTCGGTTTGAGGCCCCATTTGGACCCTATAGCCCTTCTGCATAGCGACCAGCATCTGTAGGCCTTATTAGCCCTTTCCTCTATGTGGTGCTTCCAATTCAGTTTCCGATCTAAGATTACTCCTAAGTATTTAACCTTATCGGATATCTTTTTCCCAAGAATTGCGGCCTCTCTGCATAATTGAGATTTCAGCACCAAACATCTGTCAAAGCAAATTTATGTTGAGAGAACAATAGTGTGACGGATGCCACTGAGCAGAACTGCAAACACTAATAACGGTCTAGCGATCAATGTCCAGCTACGTGCCATCACAAACAGAAGACACACACTTCCTAGACTTTCGTAACATGGCGTATAGTTTTTTTTAAAAACGAAAAAGTTTTGCAAATGCATCCTCATGATTCCTCGCAAACCGTATAGCTATTTCAGATCTAGCCACAGGTCTTCATCAGCGGTTGTTTGGAATGCTGCTTTTGAAAAATTGAACAAACTAAATGCAATGAATGAATTGAGAATTTTCCACTATGCAAGTGTTCGAAAAATATCGCAAGCAAAACACGCAAGAAAACATTTACAAACAACTTCTTTCCATATCCAGAGAACCATCTGTCCCCATTAGAAATGATTTTTGGTTTTGCCTAAATTTTTATTCCTTCAAAATAAAAAAAAATACAAAAATTCAAATCAAGTGTGTAATCTTTATTTTTCATTCGAAAGGACATTTTATGCCATTTATATTTTGAATATAATTTCCTTCAAATGTTGGAGGCGCAACTACGCCTCAGGGTGTCCATTCAGAGGGTCATATTTTGGATGACTCGTTCGCGCATTTCGACCGGTATGGCGTTAATGACACGCGTAATGTTGGCTTCCAAAACCTGAATCTTAGCTGGTTTGTCAGCATAGACTTTCGACTTTACGTACATAGCCCCAAAGAAAAAAGTCTAAAGGTGTGATATTACACGATCTAGGCGGGCAACTCACCGATCCAAAACGTGATATTAGCTGCTCTTCGAAATGACCTCTCAATAGATCCATTGTTTGAGGAGCTTTATGGCAAGGGGCACCTTCCTGTAGAAACCAAATGTCGTCAAGATTACGGGCTTCAATTTCAGTCCGATATCATGGCGATAGCGATACTGAAAAGAAAAAAATATAAAGTTTAACACAACTCACGCGTAATCTGTGAAAAAAAATCCTATTGAAAAAAATACCTTTAGATTGATCACCCGATATATGTCTGTTTATAGAGATATTGAATGGTCTTGAGCTTGAATAATAAAATAAAAAAGTGCTAATAAAAAGACCGAATAAATAAAAATCATCCAATTTTTAAAAAACTTCAAAAAATTATGCAACAAACAAAATCTCACCGCAAAATATATTATTCTGCATTTCCTATTTCCAGGTATTTTACACAATTTCCTAGCCGACCGTAATCCACAAACCGAGGCAGTGGGTAATAAACTGTCTGCTCTGCTCAAGGACGAAAATCATTTTGTGCGTGTCAAGGCAGCTACTGCTTTGGGTTACTTCTTTGGAGATATATGAATGCTCAATGGCTGATGTTCGATTATGGAATAGGACTTAAATGAAGAATTGGAGACGTAGTTAGAGCAAATTACATGCCAAAAGTTAATATATAATTTATGTTAAGTGGCGTAAATGTGACGTTTTGAACATTCTGCCAACCGTATCTAATGTTTTTGATGTGAATATGCCAACTTTGAGTTGTAGATTTTCTTCCTTTTTTAGATAAGCACTATAAACTTTAAATGTATATTATTTTGATCCTCTACTTATCTTCGTTATGTAAAATATAATATGATCGTTAATTATTGTAAACCCTTAATAACCTAGAACATAAAGAGAACACTATTAATTGTGACCATTATGTGACCTTCCTCCGTAACTTTATTTCTAAAGAAAAGGACAAAATTATCCAATTATATTTCTATTAATCCTAAATATATAACTTGAAGAATAGTTACGATACATTAATGTTTATTACCTTCTTTTTCTTTGTTATATACATATATATTGAAAAGTATTTTATAATTATTATTTAGAACAAAAAGTTTGCACACAATTGAATTGATGTCATTTTCCCCACACATAATAAAGCAAAAAAATTATGAAAAAAACAACAAATGATGTATGGTGTAGTTTGATAACAAATGTTTGAATTATTGAGAAAAGTAAAAACACTTCTTATATTTATGTACCTTACAATAAAATGACAAGTCTTTAATTTTACATATTAACAAATGGAAAGTATTGTAAACGACCACTAGACCAGCCTATAGATAATACAGAATCTGAATTCTTACGGTTTTTGCTTTGAAAACAAATATACGAGGGAAATTCATTGCCAACGCCGGCCAAAAAACATAAAGGAGATATGGTTAAATGAAATTTTAAAATACAGGTTGAGAATATGGCAATACAGGGTGAGTCTTTAAAGGTTATGGCCAAATAGAGACCATTGGGATCCCAAGCAACACATTGTGGTTGACCACCAATTTCTCGATTGTCTACGTTGATTTTAGTAAGGTCTGCTATGGGTAAAGCTTGTTTGGGAGTAGTACCGTCTGAAATGAGGAAAAATAAATAACAAATTACTATAGTCCACAGCGTTGGCATGTAAAATAAAAGATTAAAAATAAATTGAATTTAGTACTCATAAAAATACTCCAAAGCAACAAAGGAAACCACTTTTATTTCCAATGGAGATTGTTTAAAATTTCACACGATACGGTGTATATATCTGTCGGCAGCATTATACAAATTACAGCGGAATTCTTGCCATAATTCACCTGTAGCTTGCCTCATCAACAATTGCGCTTTCTATTGGCAGTATTTTTTTAAATTCCGGATAAACTATGAAATTTTTAAGCTTTTTAACAAATTTCCATACTTTTCCACTGCCTTAAGAAGATTTATTGGTAATTTACATTATGTACTCACTTTGAAACAATTGCTCCTCGTACAGTTGTAAACGATATAGTATAGGTTCCTTGGAGGTAACGAACAATAGAAACCCTCCACAAGGTGACCAGCAAGCTGACTGTATGGTGCCCTGATTTATAGTCCAACGCTCAGGCTGCCATTTGTTATAACACGACCAGACGCGAAATACATTTGTCACTGTCGAGGAGAACAGACACGATCCATCTGGTGACATTTTCAATAGAGAACATGTGGGGCCAACACGTTTTAAGGCTGTATTCTGCATTTTATCTACATTCCATAAAATTACATCTGTATCGCCAATAGATGCTGAAGCTAAAAGAGTTCCATCTGCATTCCATTGTACGGACGTTATAGGGCAATGATTAGGACTTTGTGAGGGAGTAATCAAAATGAACATACAAGTGCTATATATGTTTATGTACTGTTTACGTACTGTTTCAGAAAGACGGTTTGCGATGTTGACCGTGTAATGTGCATATTGTTATCCATAGTCCAAAGACATATTCCCCTTTGGCATCCCACAGCCAGTTCGGCGGCCGTATATGGACGCCAAGCCATACATGATATCCATTTTTGAGACGCACTCTAAAAACCATAGAGATTAGATTATTTTTATAAATTTGCTCGATTTGTTTGAAAATTAGATACCACCTTCAACACTGGCATAATTGCAGGCTCATCCGTATAGATCCGCACAATGTCATCCATACCAGCTACGGCGATTTTAAAACAGTTTGGATGCCATACGACGCATCTTATATAAGAACGTATCCAGTCCCTAACCAAAGTGTACAACTATAACTCTTGTCAGAATTACGCTGTTTCTTTTAAGACTTACCTAGTTTCTGAATGCTTAGCAATACACGCTATACCTTCTTCTTTCATGTGAGGAAAAACCTTTGTTTTGACACGCTTTAAAAATTCTATAGCTTGGAATGTAAATTCGGCCACCGAAGAAATCATAGCACTACTACCGACTGTCTGTGTATCACGGGCCTCATTCAATGCGTCAGTGAATCCACTTTCAAAGAATGTGCGTGTAATCCGCTTGAGTACACCCTCATTCACGGGCACCAAAACATTTCGCCATGTGTCGGCGCATTTGGCGGACAATGATGAACCGGCAATAGAGGCGCTATTGAAAGCATCACAATTTATATTGATATCAGGGTAATAGTCCAGCTGAAGTTGAAAATAAAAGGCAATTACAAAGGACACGATGTTCAACGCACAACTTACGCGATGAAAACTGCTTTGAACTTCACGTTGTGGCAAAAGACATAAACGTCCAGATCTTTCGCACATACCTGAAGATCCAGGAGAATGTATGGACGACATATCCTGCAGTGTAGCCATTATGCATCCGATTTTCAGCAAATTAATACCACATCAATCCTTTAAATCCTCAGTCAATGCCTCCAAACCTAGAATATCTGGCGCGATTTTCTAATAAAAAAAAGCCGGTCACAAATAAATATAATACCAAAGCTGGCTGCAGAGTATGCAACGGCTTCGCTAACAAAGATCATCGACGGCTACAGGTACCAAAAATATTCGAATGCTCAAGGCCTGATCATGTAAATCACTTTCACATTCATCTCAATTTCGACATTATCCGTTGACTAAATTACGAACCTGAAGTATGACTAAAAACGATGTACAAGTAGGCAGTAAAAATTTCTCTTCATTCAAATGCCAACAAACACAACGAGTAAAACCCTAGTAATTCTCTGTTCTCTCTATTACTCTCTTCATTGAATATTTCAATTCACGAGCAGCTTTATGATAGAGTTATTCTATATACCTATACAAATTCCAACCATGTTGAAGTAAAATTACAGTGAATTTCTAGCAGTTTTTTGTTCTCTTTGACCAGGGTGCCAAATTGCGCACATCTTCTGGTCGTCTTATTATAGATCGTCTTTGGTATGACTTCGGTTAATATATGTATCGCTTGTGTTTATTTATACATAAAAATGTACTAAAATCTTTCATGAAGTACTTAGTTTGTTTATTATGTGACGTCACAAATGCCAAGTGAAATGAATGTGATTTGTGCGATTAGGTCGTAAGTTTTTTTAAAGATTAGTGGTATTAAAGGTATATCGAGATTTCGAACTTTTTGAGATTTCGTACGATTTGGCAACGAAATGCGGAAGTTCTGTATACATTTTGACAGTGCTGGAATCTCCATAAACCCTCGCAGAAGATAACCAAAAAAACTCTCAAAACTCTCTTCGGTGAATATTTCAATACACAGCAATTTTCCGATGATGTTACAGTATCTAACTATAGAAATTTCAACCAAGTTTAATTAAAATTACATAAAGTATGTAAAAATATGAAATAACCAAGTTATGACGCGAGAGAGAAATGCGTTTGAGTGAATCGCGTCGACTTTTTGGTTGTCTTCTACGAGGGTTGTCAAATTGCGACGGGTTTTTCTTCCTACTTGTACATCCTCTTTGACCAGAAATGCTTCTGATGTATGGCAAAATAATAATTGTTGTTATTGTGGGAACAACAACAGGCATTTTGTTTTTTTTTGGGCTCTCCTCATGTCAAATTCAACACATATTTATACCAACAATAAATGTAAAAAAAGTACAAAAACAAACCTTTGAATCCGCAGAAGCGGCCACTAAACAACGTGAAAAAAATTTAAATCAGCTGTCTATTGAGTACACCTTTTCGTCTTTTATATGATGACCTACAACCCAAAATGGATTCATAGATGATGAACGCATAAGCACAGCTGAGTTGCTTCGTTTACTACTTTCGAACTGTCAAGTTCACATGTATTTTGTTTTTGTACGTGTTTGTTTACATTTATTGTTGGTAAAACAAAATGTATGTTGTTGTTGGCATCGATTTGCCTTCAGCTATAACAACACCTACTGCATCTACCATGAGTATTTTTACCATACTACCACCCTTGCACATTGTGTTCATTCTCTTTTGGTAACGCTTCGTAAATTTAAGTGCGTTCAGACGATGACTCTCTGTACACAACTATCTTGCAGATCGACTCGACAATCGTACAATTTTCATATGATATCTCATACATTTTTTGTACCCAAGATCGAGTACATTTACCTCGATAATGTTATTATCATGTCACAAATCTTTTCAACCGAAGAGTTGTATACTCACTTTCAGTATGGGACTGTGTGTACTTGAAACGGAAATGGGAATGTATTGGAAACTTACTTCACTGAACATGTACATAAATGACAACACATGATTAACATAAGAGATAACAATACCTCTTATGTTAATCTGATATTGATTTCTTTGTTTGTTTTCTAAATTCTAACAAAATTTCAAGAAATTCTAAATAAATTCAATATAAAAACATTTTAATTGCAAAAAACTTATTTCTACAAATAAAGAAATACAAAAAATGACTGACTGACAGAATTGTATGATACTAAGGCTCAATTTTTGACTGGTTATTTAAATTGATATTCAGTTGATTTTGATTTATATTTGATCTGACTTTAAATACGAAAGGAGTTTTTCAGTGCTTTGTCAAATAATCTTACTACCATATGGCACCAGTGGCAAATGCTACGAAAAATTATCGGTATTCATACATTTACCGGCTAATCGTTACAATGCATTAAACTGACGCCATTTGCAACACAAAAGTGAAGTGATAAAATACAAAATGTTTAATGAAATTGAAGAATAAAAAACTAAATTATTTCCTGTTACATCCAATGATGGGAGTAGGGAGAGCTTCTCACAACCAGTGAGCTGTGAGTGTTTTAGTTTTACACCCACAGATTGGGACCTACAGTTTTACACCGGTCCCGAATGGTATTTTGAGAAGCTTTTTCATGGCTAAATACTCGATAGTGTCGCCGTCACTAAGCGAGGTGACCGCCGTCGAAAGAAATTTAAGGTGGTCAGAGTAGGGATCGAATCCGCGTCCTCATGCACAAGAGCCGCACACACTATCGTTGCACCACCGAAGGACAATTGGAGAATATTTCAGCAGAAATAAAGTTCTAACTGCACTACGAGTTAAATGATACGTTTTTATTGTTGTTTCAACTAGGATGGTGCTTATAATTGTTAACATAACAATTAAAGAAGCTTTGTGTTTGTTCTTCTTGTTGTTTTCTGTCACAATCATATGGTCACTTGATCATAGTTTAAGTGCTCATATTTGGCTGTTTAAACAGCAATTAACTATTAACCTAAAAAGTGAATTCACAGTTTAAATTATGTTTGTTCGTTGATCAAAGATGATTTTAGACCTAATATGATTTAGACCACTCAAAAATTAGACCTAATACATACAAACATACAAGTCCTCCCGCCAAATCGAGTAAAAATTCATCTAAATACCTCTTTGCCGTAGAATGATAATCACGACATTATCATAAAAGAGTTCATGTAAACGCTCTATTACATTTTGAAGTAAACAGTATAATGCCTTGTTCACGCTGCCACGAAATTTACAATTTCGGATTGAAATTGTCGAAGGAAATTGAAATCGTTCACACTGGCTTTTGAGCAATTTCGTTGAAAAATGACAACTGTTTGTTTACAAATATTGCCATTAGTAAAATTTTAGTGCCTGGGCATAATAACCAAAGTTCTGTTAGGAACTGAATGAAAACAATTAAATAAATGAATGATACGTGAACTTTAACATGAATCACTGGTTCACCACGGTTTATAGTTTATTTTCTTTACCCTATTTCAATGTAAACTTAAAATTTCAATCTGATGAATGAGGCGGCATACAATTGTTTTGGTTTTTTTTTTTGCAATTTTAGTAACTACGTGTTCGGTGAACGAAGCCGATCCAAAATTATCGACGGCGTTAGAGCAACAAACAAAATATATCGACGGCGGCAACTGAATTTTTATTAAATGTAATTTTTCGGCAGACGTTACTTTAGGTTCATCTCGTTAGTTGTATAAAAAATTTAGATAATTTTTTCAGTAATTCGGGCCTTTAAATGCGGCTTAATTGATAATATCGGCTAATATTTTAAGTCGAAGCATGCCTTAACGACGGCGGCCTGAACTTCAAAAAATTATCTACGACGGCGGCACATCAGAAAATTTTCTGTCGGCTTCGTGTTCTTGCATATGTGCAAAAAAGAGTACTAAGTTAATTTTGCTGATTAAAAACAGCGTTGTAACGACAATTTCAAGTCAATTTCAACGAAATTGTCGTAAATATCTCAATTTCGTTGTCAAAATATATGCGATATTGAGCAATTTCAACTCAATTTCGACCCAAATTGCGAAAGACTTCAATTTCGCGGCAGCGTGAATAAGGCATTATACAGTATCGATTTCCTTGATAATTTGCCAGTTTTGTTGATTTTAAGCTGAAATCAAAAAAATTTGCTTAATTTCCCATACGTTTTGACAGACGACAAATCAGGTAGGTTTTCTTATTTGTTTAAAAATCAGGAAAAGAATGCTTGATTTGCTTTAAGCAACGCTGTTTTATCTCACACTACGAACGAATAGTACGTTTGTTTACAACCAGTTCAATCACGACGCATTGATGTGGTGGTACCACTAGAATAGCCGACTTATATATTTTTCTCCATTCTTTGGCCTAATTTTTGAGTGGAAAATCATAAATAATAATAAAAATAAAATAATAAATAACAATAAAAACGTATCATTTAAGCCGTAGTGCAGTTAGAACTTTATTTCTGCTCAAATATTTTCCAATTTCATTAAATATTTTGTATTTTATCACTTCACTTTTCTTTTGCAAATGGCGTCAGTTTGATGCATTGTAACGATTAGCCGCTAGATATATGAAACACTGAAAATCTCTTTTCGTATTTAAAGTCAAATCAAACATAAATCAAAAGCAACTGATTAGCAATTTAAATAACCAGTCAATAATTGGGTCTTAGGTATTTATTGTTTCTGAAACATATTGTTTTTTTTATATTTTTGTATACCTTTATTCCTGGAATACATTTTTGCTGAATTTTATTGTGGAAAAATACCTGACAAAGCAAATGGCTTGGTACGTCTCTTGTCATAGTAACACTACCTCGTCAATGCGCCTTGACTTTCAATCAAATCAGGAAAAAACCAATGCGAATTCTTCAGATTCCTAAATACTTCCAAAATTTCGAGAAATTCTAAATAAATTTCTCATAAAAATTTGTTTAATTAAATAAAGTTATTTTTACAAATAAGGAAAAAATTACTGACTGACATACATAATTGTATGATACCATACAGAAATACAAAAGAACCGCTATGCCTCTCTTCGTGTTCTCTTGATGACGACGAGGTAGTAGACCATTTCATCGAGTTCGAGTTGCATTTGTAATTTACTCTTTGGTTGGACCAATACGGACAGAAATAAAAGGTTCGATGCGAACATAAAACATAACTTAGCTGTCATTAGTATCAATCAAACACTATTTAAAGGTTCAATTAGACGTGACTTAACATAAACTTTTACGCCTAACATAGCAAAAACCGTAACTTAGCTTTTTGTCATCGATTAGTGGTGCCATAACAATAAACAGCTGGTATGTATGTTGTCGTTGTTTATTTACTTCAAAGTGCTTAATAAACAAATACAAAATAAAGAAATATGAGCAGTGGTGAAGAAATTGAGAATTTATTTCTTGGTATAATGAGTTTATTCGCTAAAAGAAAGAAATTGATGCGTAGAAGACGATGGCGTACCCGGCCTATTAACATGCTTTCCAACATCGGCCATTGCCTTCTCTCACAAGCACCACTTCCTGAGGTGTTAAGGTCACTTCTGACCTCTTTGCTGAAACGCTCTCTCAGGACTGCCCAGCGCTTCATAGCTATAGTTTCTGTTGAGAATATAACGACATTATATTATTATAATGACATAATACAATTAACAAACTTCATACTTACCATCTACTTCCAAATTTTGGCAACATCTATCCATGCGCGCCTTTTATTTCGAGATCCTTAAAATCGGGATTGCTTTTGTCGTAAAGGCACGAAGAGCTCCTAACACTCTCTATTAAAATTTCGTCATCGATTGTCTAAAAATAATAATATATTATGTATTATAAACCAATAAAAGAAGCCAAAACAATAAATTAAAACTTACCAATATTTTACGTCCGTACTCAAGCAAATCAAAACACAAAAGGAAACACCAAAGAAATGAAAACACCAATCAGCTGTCTCGCTATGCTATGTCAAAATAGCAAAAACCAATTGGTTTCTACGTTTTACCCTGTGTCGCTGGCATTATGTTAAGTCACCACTAATCAATTACATTGTTCCCCATACGTTTGGTTCGATCAGCTGTTTCGTTTATGTTAAGTTTTCTTATGTTAAGTCACGTCTAATTGAACCTTAACTAGTTTGCTGCATGGTCTATAATCGCTGTCTTCTTTGGTCTCTCATTCTACATCACTTCCTCAGTATATTTTCGATCAGCTGTGCCATATAAACCATAGAGTAATAGCATATAGAGTATCGAACACTCTCATTAAATTGATGACATTTGGAGTGTTGCATATAGGCGGTTGGATGTTGGAAAGAATTGCTTTAATAATACCAGATAGAGGCCATGGCTCAAAACAACCAACAATAAACCAGCAACGGCATTTTGGTTTGTACGTTAAAATTTTTATGTAAATACACAAAAAATATATACTAAAAATATGATATAACAATAAAGTCCAAAATACGTTTAAATTTCACAGTTTTTCACCAAAACGACATGAAAAATTAAGTTAAACAGTTTTGTAATTCCACCTGGTGTAAGTCAATTTACGTCCATAACCACACCGACCGCACCACGAATAGTGGGAAAGGAATAATAGCAGCTCTATACGTCATTACTCTATGATAGAAAACCCCTGATCATGGTAAAATAGCTCATTCGCACTACAAAATACTTTCCCGATTTCGTATCAAATGTCCTAACAAAATCCGAAGTGTTCGCATTGGGATTTTTCCTGATTTGATTGAAAGTTAAGGTGCATTAACGAGGTAGTATTACTACGACAACAAACACACCAAGCCGACAACAATAGACATTTTGCTTTATCTGGCATTTGTTCTCTATCAAATTCAGCACAAATGTAGTACATAAATAAAAGTAAACAAAAAAGTGTAAAAAATATGTTTGAGAAACAATAATTACCTAAGAAATGCGATAAATAAATGAGTCGGGTATTCTAGTGGTACCACCACATCGATGTGCCCGTTATTGAAATGGTTGTAAACAAACGTACTATTCGTTCGTAGTGTGAGATAGAACAGCGTTGGATAAAGCAAATCAAGCATTTTTCCCTGATTCCTAGAAAAATAAGAAAAAATACCCGATTTGTCGTCTATCAAAACGTATGGGAAATCAAGGAAATTTTCCTGATCTCTGCTTGAAATCAACAAAAGTGCCAAAATCAAGAAAATCGATGCCAGTGCGAATGCTGTATAAAAGTAAACAAAATACATGTAAATTTGACATAAGAGAAACACCTAAGCAAGGAAAAAGTTTAAATCAGCTGTTCTAACGAGTTTACCTTACTTATTCTACCATGCCCCTGATGATCTAATATATGCAAATCCTTCTGCCATCACCTGGTATAATTTCATAAGACCATCATGAAATACAAAAATTCCAAAACTAAATCGAGTAAAAATTAATGTAAACACATTTTTTTTCGTAGAATGATAGTCACGACATTATTATGATAAAAGAGTTCATGTGAACGCGCTATTACTTTATGACTACGCTCCTATTTTGGTTCGTTCACTTCACAAATGCTTCACAACAAACAAAAATATTGCGATTTGTTTTTTTTGTACTCTTTGATATACGCATTCTGTCATTGCTCATTCTCTCTTTTGTATCTTCAATTTATCTTTCATAATATTCTTTTAGTTATTCGTTATTTTCTTCCATCCATAGAAGAAATGTCAACATTTTCTCAAAATACCATCACTTGAAATTTGTAAGTTTATAGTCTGATTAATTGGAAATTTAGCAGTAAATTGTATTTAAATTTTCCTAAAATAGAAGGTGGCTCAATAGTAGTATTCAAGAAATAAAAGAAAATTCATAGTTTGTTGTGTGAAATTCAGTGTGAAACCAGAGCAGATGTCAAAGAGGTGGTATCAGCTTTCATGGTAATATTGCTGCTGCTAATACTGCTGGTTGGTTGGTAATGGTGGTGAGCTAGTGCCAATGGTTGTTTGTGGTGGTGTCCAAAAGCAACAAAATCACACAAAAGACAGAAAGAAATCAGTACGAGCGACGAAAAATTAGAGTCATAGTTTGGTAAGTGAATGGTAGCGGTGTATAGCCAAATGGCAAGACATGGCTTGCGTGGTGGACGTTGGAACAATTAAAATCAATTAACGCAGTTTCTTTCGTTTTGTTCTCTCTCGCAACCATTGCCTGAAACAAATATGATGGGCTAAAATAGATCAAACCAAGGTATATTGGGGGCTACAACTTCCAATAAAAAGAAATGTCTGGTTCTGCATAAAAGAAAAAGTTTTGCAAGAAAGATGTCACTGTTTTGCTGTTCGTTCTTCTTTTTCATGTAAACTACATACTCTTGCACCCCTCTGGCTGGTTTTGATAGTAAACAAATAATAATATTTCTTATCAGATGTCTGAAAAAACCAACAACATCTTAGCCATAGTCTGGGAATCATTATTCATTAGTTATAACATTTTGAGATTATTGACCTGAATTAAAAAAGCGACAAAAGTAAAAATTATTGATAAACAAAATACCCGACATCAACGCGCACGTTTGACGTCACTTCTGTGCAAAGTGGGTCACATCTGTACATACATATGTATGTCTGATTAGAGGCAGGGAATTCCCAACCTTGTACTTCATCACAGTGTTTTCGATGAATGTGAGTGAACCTAGTGATAAGAACATTTTCATTTCTAAAGATTTCTTATTTGGGGTAGTATGGAAATCAAAACAAAAAAAAAGTAAAGATGAAATTAAGTTGGGTTGGCTGCTTCGTTTGGATGTATGTAGGTATATCGCCATGATCAGGAAATGACCAAGTTTTGGGTTACTGATGTTTCGATTATAGTTCCTGAAAAGTTTTGATTTTTTCATATTACCTTTTGATAGCCCTAAGCTCAGCCACAACAATAGTCAAATCGTTTCATACGGGTACTCTATCTTAAAAATTCCTTAGCTGCTTAATAACACTGACACAAATGAAAGGAATTTGTTTCGGGCCTCAACCAAACTTAAAAATTGTGAATTGTCATATATATCTCAAATGGCCGTATAATACAAAAATATTACGCTAAATGTGACCCGCTCCACGAAAAGGGACCTCCGCGCCGAAAAGAAGTTATTGAGAAAAACGCGTTTAAAAAAAAGCGCTTCGTTTTTCCGTGTTTTGCGCATGGTTATGCAACTCTTCCTTCAATCTGATAAGACAAAGGTGAAAAGCAGCAAAATACAGAAGAACCACCAAAAAATCGTGTTAGGAGTAAAAAAGACTAAAATTTTGATATTTTTGTAATCTTGTACCTTTGATATCGAACTTTTTTTAAATTTCAAATATATATATTATCTGTTGATATCATATTTTTCAATTTTTTCATTAATTATGTTCATCTTTACAGGTGATTTGTAAAAAAGCTAAAAGACATAGAAACTTGCGGTTTGCGGCATTTGAAAGAGCGTTTTTTTCCTATAAGAATCACTCAAAAAGTAAAAAAAATGTTTTCGGCGCAGACGCCCCCCTTCGTAGAGCAGGTCACATATGTTTTTAGCGTTTTTGTTTATAATTGTCATATCTTTAAAATAAGCTGGTTGAAATAAGCTTCATATGCGGATTTGAGCTCTGCGCCAAAATATCCTTTTTGGGTTTGGAAATTAAATAAATTTGTTTATATTATTTTTGCACACGTTCATCGTTAATTACTGAACTAAATTAGGATGAAATTTTAGGACGTTGATGTATTTGGTAATGTTGTCGAAAGCCTTAAGTTGTACAACTTTGGAGAACATTATTACATTCCTGTGTTAATAGTATAGAAATTATAAGCGAAAATTTAAAAAAAAATTAATTTCTGAATTGGTACAATCATTTTGGAACCCCAAATGTCATTTTTGTTCATTACTGTGTTTGACAATATTGTTAAGTTAAGCATTACAACTTTGTAGAAGAATATTTAAAGAATACGGTTAAACGCAGCATTTCTACACCAATTATGGAGCTCTAAATATAATTTTTGTTGATTAGTGTATTTAGTAAAGTTATCAAGAAGTTTATAAGCTACACTTCTTTTGAACACAGCTACCGCAATTTATTTACCGTTAGGCAAGAAATGCCAAAATATATAAAATATGTGGAATTTTTCATGAAGTTTCGTGAAATAATCGATTAACAGTGTACTTTTCCTTAGAAATATTTTAGAGGGAATTGTGAAATGGGAAAATGGCTACAATATTGTCAAAGGGTGTAATGCAATATTTTATGCTGTTTACGATTTATTAAAGAACCCATCTCCAAAATATTCTTCGGCCTGTAAAAAAAAAATTGTTACGTATAGGGGCAACACCGTGTGGGGTTTTGTGATACCCCGTCCAAGTACTTTCACAATTTTTTGTTTTGTTGAGGCCCGAACCCCGCTGTTGCACAGTGTAATTTAAAATGTTATATAAATATTGAATAACAACTTATTTTAAAAAATGGCGGAAAGTATCGAACTAAAGAAGATATCAGAAGAACGACAATATGTTTACAAAATTAATTAAAGTTAATTAGTAAAATCGACTTTTATAATTGACAATTGATTACAAAATTTTGTAAAATTTGGAAAAATCGTTTCAAATCTGACAAATCGAAAATATTATATTGAGCCAAATACGATCCGTTATACGAAATCTATAAGTATTCGGCTGAAGGTGAGCACTACATGCTAATGGACTTCAGGAGGCAGGATTCCAAGAAGAAAACCATTAATATCCAAAGTCAACCAAAAGCGGCGTCTTGGGCTTAGAAATAAGTACAAACATCAAGACATTCCTTTGTGGAAGAACATAATTTTTAGCGACGAGAGCAAAGTCGAAATTTTTGGTAAAAGAAAGTACGTCAACATTTGATGAAGTAAAAACAAAGAATTTGCTGAACAAAATGTTATATCTACAATAAAGCACGGTGGTGGTTCGGTGATGGTTTTGGGGTTGCACGGCAGCGAGGAGAGTCGGTAAATAAGTATTTATTCCGATCGAACATTGTGGGATCTCTCAAATCCGTTATAATGGCAGAATATTAAAAGTCAATAAGGAAACGTATGCAAAATTGATGTCGACGCAAAGACTAAATATTGGATGGGAAAGAGGCTGGGTGAATGTCGGAACAGACAGAATTCATTGCTTTAAATGCCAAGGATTTAACTACAACGCTGAAGAACATAGAAATGAACCAATATGCTCTAAATGTCATGGATCGCATAAGGCAAAGGAATGTGCCAAGGGCATAAATTGTAGAAAAGCTAATAAAAGACTGAATATGGGGCTACATGGATATCACGTAACGGGAATTAGAGAACGCCCAGTTTATCAGAATAAACTTAATAACAAAAATAAAACGTTGGGATTAAGTTTTTAACTATTAAAGCATGTGAATGGTATTTGGCATACAAACAACTTTAATCAATTAGAGATAATTGCATGTACAAAGAATCCTGCTTTTATAATGCTAACGCAGATATTTACAGTACTGAGTAGGTACTATTTTTTTTTGGTAAATCTAATACTGGCCAGAATTGCCGGCCTTGTTATCGACTCTGGTGTTGCAGACGATGTGCAAGTACTGTTATGAATACAAATCCAACCCTCACCGATACGGAGCCAATACTCGGTCCACCGTGTTTTTCCGCCTTGTCTCGTCGATGTCTTACAAAAGTATGTTTCCAGACTGTGCAAATTATCGTGAGTTCGAGTGCGAGCCGCTTGGCAAGTATTCTTTCAAGACACCAGTCGTGCCCAAAGCCGAGGCTCACAGAACTTGGCCCAACATTTGTATTGCATTTTACCACAATAAACATCTATAGATAAAAATGAGCATGTAGATGGGTAAAATGGCCAGTGACCAGTCTGCGAACAGAGACCACGTCTCTTAATTATATAAATTGACGACAAATAGACCACTAATGAGTTTCTTCTCCCTTTTCTCAATGTTGTATTTTCAATTTTGTTTTCCGTTGAGAAATACGATTGGCTGAAAAACACCTCATTATTACGCCTGCGAGTTAAAAGGCCACATTCGTCATTCGTAGGGCAAAAGTATTAGATCGCAGTCTTTCGCCCAGTTTAATATTCTTCAATAAAGCACCTTTGCCGCAGTCTCGCACTCAGTTTTACAGATTTCTTGATATGGTTTATATCAATTCCCTTTTTGGGCAAGAATTTTACAGGTAGTACTTGTATTAATTTTACAGGTAGTACTTGTAACGAGTGAGAAAAAAACTATCAACTTTGACGGCAATAAATATATATAATACAATTATAAAGCCACATTTTGAATTTGGATCTACAATTCTCTATACATGCTGCACAAAAACACAAATTGACCGACTCCAAAAACTACAAAACAAAGCTATGCGCACTATATTAAAATGCAACAGATACACATCAATTCAATTTATGCTAGAATCGTTAAAATGGCTCAACATTCAACAAAGACTGGAAATTAACACTTTATTCAGAAAATGAAAATTGGAAACGCTCCAGAATATTTAATCGAACAATTAATATATGATGGCGAAGTACAGCGCTATCAACTAAGAAATATGGAAAATTTTAGACTACAACGAACAACAACAACTAAAATGCAACGCTCCCTCTTCTATAAAGGATTGCAACTATACAACATATTACCTGATAATGTTAAAATCGAAAGAAATATAAATGCTTTTAAAATAAATTGTGTATATTTTGTTAAATATTGTAGTACAATAACGTAAAATTGTTAATTTAATTCTCTTGTGTGAATAATTAAAGTATTTGAAATACTAATAAAGTAATAATAATAATAATAATAATGTGTACCGTTCTAAAGATTGAAATTTGCAGTTAAATACTGTCCGACACTGAACAAATAAATTGCTTAAAGTGCACGTTGTTCGGAATACGACAGCATTGTTATATTTTGCAGGATTAAATTGATTTTTCGGCTTTCCCGAGTGTATTGAATCCCAAAATGGATTATTTATATTTCTGAGTAGATTATAGTAGCAACCAGATAGGAATAATTACCGGCTTACGAGTAATAGTATGGATGGGCTACCTGCTGAACTTTTAAGGCAGGTGGCGAAGGACTGATAGCCCACATGCATCAACTTATATGCGGTATGTGGTTTGGGGCATCTATGCCTGACGATTGGAGTCTCAGTGAATTATGTCCTGTATTATGTGAAAGAATAAAACCAATTGTTGAAAACTTGATTGGACCTTATCAATGTGGTGTAAGACCAGGAAAGTCCACGACTGACTGACTTTCCACGATACACACCATCGTTTTGTCGATTACAAAGCACCTTTCGATAGCCCCATACGGGGAAAGTTGTACGAAGCTATATCTGAACTTGGGATTGCGGCAAAACTGATCCGCCTCTGTAGAATGACGCTGGCCAACACCAAATCAGCAGTGAAGGTGGGGAAAGATATCACCGAAACATTCTGTACCAAGCGAGGACATGAGACAAGGCAGCACAATTTCGAGCAATCTCTTCAACATCTTAATGGAGATAATAATGAGAACAAGACCAACAACACGAAAAACCATATATTGCTGGCGTATGCTGACGACATAGACATCATTGGAAGAAATTTGTGAGAGGTTACTGTATTATTTTCAAGAATCGGGAAAGAATCAGAGAAGGTGGGTCTTGCTGTTAATGAGGACTAGACAAAATTTATGGTGTCAACGAATAGACATACCTCTCGACTTGATACGTCGACAACCGATTTAATTTTGAAGTGGTAGATGAATTTATCTAACTTGGATGCGCCATCAACAAGGACAACAACGTCAGCCTGCAGATAAGTAGGAGAATTGTGCTTGCAAATATATGCTATTTTCGGCTCAACAAGGAGTTTAAGAACAAAGCCCTCTCGACAGACAAAAGTCCAGCTATACTAGATTAATTTTACCTATCCTGACATATGGCTCCGAAACTTAGGGTATATCGCAAGCGGATGAAAAACAGCTTTGCGTATTCGAGAAAAAATTCTCCGTAAAATATATGGTCGTGTTAAAGAAAACAATGAGTACCGACGTCGTTGGAACCAAGAGCTATATTATTTGTATACTGACGTGGACATAGCTAGGCGAATCAACTTAGGCCAATTGCGTTGGTTAGGCCATGTTATCAGAATGGATGAAGCTGAGCCATCTCGAAAGGTTTTCGATAACGTACCCGATGGAAGCAGGAAAGGAGTATGACCAAGACTCCGCTGGAAAGGTCAGACAGACAGAATCGTTCCGTATCCTTGGTATTACAAATGACGAGAAAAGGCGAAGGATAGAATCAGTTGGAGAAATATGTTGGTTAGTTAGTTTGAAAAGAGGGATGCGATGTTCAGTGCTAAAAAGAGAGCACTCTAATCCGTCCCATGTCAGTAGACTTACACTTAAGCCGCTGATTCGACCTGTTGTGCGCTCTCATTTTACCGTCAGAGGGAGGAATTCGGTGCTATTCACGAAATTCTTTAAGTTCTTCCAGTCCATTCCCACAAGTTTGGTCATGTCCGATATTATACTGTCCGAAAGATATCTAGATCTAGCTTGTATAAAGGACGGGCAGTGGCATAGAAAATGCTCCATCATCCTCCATGCATACCCTGCACTCACTATTCGCTACTAGTCCAATACGGTACAGGTGGGCCGTAATCCCAACTGTCCCGTTAAGGCTCCCATCATCTTGCTCATTTCAGGCTTTCCCAGTTTCAGCAAACCTTTTGTCCTCGGTCCATCTAGGTCTTCCCATGGGATCTATTAAAATTTGTTTGTTTGTTTAATTAATATGTGTAAGACATCTGACCTCATGAGGTTGCAAAATACTCAATAAAAGTAAAAGTAAGCAACCAAATATAAATCGCCCAAAATTTTAATTGCGCTTGGTGAAATTTCCACGGACTTGACTCTCATGTACACGTTTGATTTGATAATTTGATTGCGTTGGTTGGTTGGTTGAAAAGGCTGCAAGACAGCACGCTCTGTAGCACACTTAGGCTAAAGAAGCCCATTGTGATACCTGCAGTTTCCTCCATAGCAACTATTGACTAGTCTAGCCAATTTGCCCTTTCAATAAATTTGTCTATAAGACCTAGGGCGGCGGTGCTAACTAAATGTGTTCCGAATATTCTACTTCTCGGTCCTGCCAAAGCAGGGCAATCCAAGAGAAGGTGTTTCGTCGTTTCCTAGTCCTCTTCCATGCAGCATCTACAGAGAGTGGAGTTTCTATGTCCCAATATTAGGGCGTGTTTTCCTACAAGACAATGTCCAGTAAGTGTTCCTATCATTGTGGATAACGTGCCTCTCGCCAAGATAAGTAGTTGCCTCGTTCTCTTCCTGACCACCTGTGGCCAGAGGACCCTGGCTTGTTTGCAAGATGAAGTAAGTCTTCACTGCTCCTTGATCATATATCGGCCCACTGCCTGATCTGCTAACGGCAGGTAGAGATTGGCATACTAATACCTTCTTTTGCCGGAAGAACCTGTGCCGTAGTGACCTGTCTAGCTAACGCATCCGCTACGCAATTGCCTGGAATGTCGCTGTGTCCCAGATGAGCCTGATGTCAAAATACTCTGCCATCACCCTAAGTGATGAGTGGCATTCTTTCACCGTCAGGGACGTAGCAAACATGGCTTCCAGGGATTTTATGGCAGCCTGGCTCTTCGTGTAGATACATATTCTCCGGAGGGTTGTGACACTACTTTTCAGTAGTTCAGCAACCTCCAGTATGGCGGTAACTTCCGCCTGAAATACACTACAGTGATCAGGCAACTTGAAGGAGATATTTACATTTAGGTCCGGCGTATGGACCCCATAGCCTACTCGCTCGTCCAACTTTGATCCATCCGTGAAAAATCTGATACTACTGGTATCCCCTTCCAGTGACTTCCCAGGTATTCCTGTTCGGAATAAAAGTCCTTAGATTTGTCGCTGGTTGAAGGTAGAGGATACAGTAGTCCGTTTTTACGGGAATAGAGTTGATCCGGTGTTGTAATTCAGTGTGTCCGGAATGCCCCGATATCAAAACGCCACAATCTCTGATTCTCACCAGGGATGTAGCGGCTGCCGATTCGGCCATGGTATCAGGAGTACAGATGTTCAGGATAGCACTGAGTGCAGTACCTGACGTCGTGCCCATTCCCCCACTAACGCTAATCAGTGCTGATCTTTGAATTTTCATCAAGGAATTCAGAATATACGTCTTTTGGAGGGACCTAAACCAAACTACGATGCCATACAGAAGTATTGGTCTGACTATTGTCGTATAAATCCACATGGTGATCTTAGGAGACAGTTCCCAGCGCTTTCCTATCGCCCCTTTACAGCAGTAAAGAGCAACAGACGCCTTTTTCACCCTCTCCTCCACATTCGGTTGCCAAGACATATTTCTGTCGAGAATTATCCCCAGATACTTGACCGTTTCCGTCAACCGTAATTGCACCCGCATTAACTGACGGCAGTTCAAATGCGGGTATTTTATATTTCCGAGAGAACAAGATAAGCTCGGTTTTAAGTGGGTTAACTGATAGTCCGTTGTTAGCGGTCCAGTTCGAAATCAGACTAAGTAGGCTTGTAGTACGAATGCTAAGTAAATTGAGGTTTCTACCCGTACAGATGATAGCAATATCATCGGCATAGACAAAGACCTGGCATTCGGCTCTGTCCAATTCAAGAAGCAGTTCATTGACAGCAGTTAACCATAATAGTGAGACATAACTCCCCCTGCGGTGTTCCCCTGTTAACGTTCCTAGCAATTGTAACACCACCCCATTCAGCTTTGACGGATCTATCCACCAGAAGCTTCCCAATTAGGCGTGTCACTAAGCTGTCGACTCCTAGATTCTGTAAAGACCTAAGAATCGCCGAAGGTTGAATGTTATTGACAATTTGATTGCGTACTTTAATATTATTCTCCCCAAAACTACAATAAAAGAGATAACATTTTCATCCACCAACGAATGCCTCAGGTAAGACTTGTAAATTTATATAGTGGACAGGAAATCTTCTCGACAAAGGAACTCTTATGTGTGTACGAAAATAGTAATCACTAGATGCATCAGCTTGATCTAAGGGGAAACATAATACGCATAGTGTATGAAGGCACCGACTGACTATTGATATGAACTACGTTTTCTGATATCGAATGCAACATACAATAGCAATTAAAACCAATTTGTTCTACTTTAAGAAAATTATAGCACTTATCTGAAACAATGACCACTTGTAGAAGTTAAATGTTAGTAATCTTATGAACGTCATACTTTGTAGGATGTTACTCGAAATAAACTGTGACTAATCATCACATTGTATTGATACCGCGGAGGAATGTAGCAATATTCGTTACTTTAAAATGCAAGGGTTAAAGCTAATCTGAATATATCCTTAAAAATTTTCCACACTGCCCTACTCTGTCATTATTACACATTCCTCTTTCAAATTACACATGTATGTATGTAGAGCGTTTATACATTCACACCGAAATAATTAATGACATCACTTGTTATATTTTTAGATACCTCATACTTTTGTACTAAACCATCATCATCTATCTGCAATATCAGCAACAACAAAAAAATTAAAACGATAATCACATGACTTGAGTCAACACACCATTGGTTTGAGATTTAAATCGAGTCATTTTTTGCATTTATTTTGCACGGAAAGGCGCTTATACGATGGCAGGCGGTGCCGCTTCTGTGTTACGCAGTAATACGGAACGACGCTCAAATTCTACAGCCGTTATAACGAGCGAAAACTCATCATCATCAGCCTACTCACGCACAGCACCGAACTTTATGTTAACTTCTCATTCGGAAGCATTACTTCAGGGATTAAATTCATTACGATGTTCGGACAAATTGTTCGATGTAACACTTATTGTAGAAGGAAGGTCCTTTAAGGTAATTTTTTTTATTAAGAATCGACCCATTTGTATTTGTCAAACCTAGAGATTAGTTTACATCTTTTATTGTATTTATTCAGTTTTTTTCAATGGGACTTTATTTACGTTTTATTTACCTCCTAGGCTCACCGTGTAGTCCTCGCAGCGTGTAGTGATTACTTTTGCGCCATGTTCACCGATGCCATGCGTGAGGCACGACAATCTGAAATCAAGTTAAATGGGGTCAATGCTCGCGGAATCGAGTTACTCATAGAATATGCGTACACATCAAAACTGGAATTGGATCGTAATAATGTACAAGATGTTCTGTCAGTTTCCACGCATGTTCAAATGAAAGCCGTCATTGAGGCATGCTCAAATTACTTGGAGTCCCAAATTGATTTGGAAAATTGTGTAGCAATTGCCGCCTTAGCCGATCTATATGCACTGGATGCATTAAAACGTAAAACTTATCGTTTTATTTGTTCACGTCTCGACGAATTTTCGCAGACGCCGGATTTAATAAATCTAACATGGGATCAATTGGAATACATTTTATCCTGCAATTATCCAGTCGATTGTTCGGAGGAAAGAGTTCTACAAATTTCACTGCAATATTGTTTAGAGACTAGATTGAAAGTGGAGTTGGCCAGAATGTTATTTTGTAAAATAAGGTTCAATCAAATTGACACAAATGATCTGAACACTTTACTAGTAAACACTGAATCCGCTGAGGAAGATGCCCACTCGTATATGGATGTATTAAGAGCAGAGATTGTAAAACAAGAACAAAATCGCAAGCATGGATTAAAAGAAGACGATGAAGTTATATCGTCAAGTGTTCTAACAAACTCCAGGGGCATGGAGTTGGCTTTAGTTAAAATTGGAGGCTTTGAAACGAATGGATTAACAAATCAAATTAGTTGTTATCTACCCTCTGTAGGCAAATGGGAGAGTTTGACTGCAATTCCACACATAGAACAATGTAAAGATTGGATTTGTCGATAGGACAACTAAAAACAAACAAAAATATAATATTTTTAACTATAATATATTTTTAGGCAATTATGGTACTGCTGTGTTAGGCAACGATTTGTATATTGTGGGTGGTTCGTATGATGTCTGCCTGAAGGAATATATACACCCTTTTGGTTTTCGTTATTGCCCAACTAAAGATAAATGGAAGACTATTGCTCCCATACAGGCGGATCGTTGTCGGTTTTCTTTAAATGCCATGGGCAATATTTTTTTGTATGCTGTAGGGGGTGTCTGTGAACTGAACGATAATGATGGTGATCACTGGCCTAATGAAATGGCTATATCGAACTGTGAACGCTATAATGCCAGCGCTGATAGATGGGAATATTTGCCAGCCTTATCGGAGAATCGCAGTCAACATGCTGGTGTGGTAAAGGGCGAGAAACTATATATTTCTGGTAAGTTGACTTAATACAAATTACTTCCATAATTCGATTCGTCCATAGTGTTAGTAAGATCATATTTCCTTATGATGCTCTATGTTCGGAAGTATAACGCTTACTTGACACAGTATTAAACTAGAATATTATATTATATTAGAGAGGAAATCCTTTTGTCCTTAACAGCCTTTTCGGAAATTGAAACATTTTAAAATATATTTTTTTGAGAAATTTTTTATAGAAATCACATACATATCGATAAATGACCAAGTACACAGTTTAAATTCAAAATATTCTTTATATAATTGTAATAACATATCTGTATATCAGGGGTGTAAACGAATCATTCATTTTTTAATTAATTCGCGAATCATTCATTCACTGAATTAGCAAAATATTGAATTAATTTTTTTACCAAAAAAAAAAAAAGAATTGAATGGATTTTGAATTATGTAATTCAACTGAATTAGAATAATGAATTGCAATTCATATCCACTTCGTCTGAATTGAATTGATTTTGAATTAATTCAAATGAAGTAGAAAAAAATAATTGCAATTCATATTAATGAAATCAAAATTGATTTGCAATCAATCAAAGTAAACGTGGTGTTTGGAGTTTGTTTCTTCAAGTATTAGTTACCTCTTCAATATTCAAGAAGCAATTAATAATTTATGAAACCTGCCCAACGAAAAACACTTATTAATATTTATTTTACAACATAGAATTATCTTTCAGAACTAAAGAAGAAATTAGAAGAACCCGGTTTACCCTAAAAATTCCACATTCAGCAGCCTGTATCTTTTGCAATTTGTAACCGATTGCAGAATTTTAAAGTGGAAATGGAAGCTAGACATCTTGAGATATAAAAAAAATCATGACAATAGTGGTTTCTTAACTAAAGAACTTTTTTTGAGAAATTTATAAAAAAAAGTCCAAAAATGTGGTATTTTTTTTTTTGGTTCACTTGAATAAAGGCACTTTATTATTTCTTTTTATTATTTTTAAAGTAAGCGATGATTTTTTGTAGGGAGCGTTTGTTTATTACAATTTATTACATCTTAATCATTTTACAAGTCAAAATGGCAAAACAAAAAATTTTAAATCTATCGGAAAAAACTAAAATCGATGTTTACAGTTCTGAAGAATATTCTAGCCGCGCAATAGCTAAAAAAAATTGGACGGAGCCGAACAGTTGTCGACAATTACATCAAGGGCCCCGAAGGGGTACAGAAAAAATTTTAAAGGACGGGTTTCATTGTCTTTATCTAGGTATGAGAAAAGAAAAATCATCAGAATTGCTTCTAATTTTGCATTATCCTTATCAAAAATAAGATCTCAAGCTAGAGTGGAAGCGAGCAAGTCATCAGTACGAAGAGTAATTAAGAGCTGTGAGTATCTTAAATAGCTGAAATTGCAAAAAAAAGCCGCCACTTAATGCTCCTCGTAAGGAAACGCGGCTTCAATTCGCAAGAGACTACATGGTATGGGATGTGCAGCCAAGAAGTCACGTAAATGACTGGAGAACCGTTGTATTTACGGATGAGAAGAAGTTTAATTTGTATGGGCCTGATGGCTACAACTATTATTTCCATGATCTGTGCAAAGAAAAGCGTTTTGTGAACCGACATCAAAGCCGAGACGGCGGCGTTATGGTGTGGGGTGCTATTACGTATTATGGCACCATCGATCATGAATTTCAAAGTTAAAAAATGACTGGTGCAAGCTATAAAACGTTATTGGAATCGGCTTTACCGAAATTCAGTGAACTATTTGGTCGCATATCTTGGATATTGCAACAGGATAATGCCCCTATACACAACGCCAGAGTAGTAAAGGAGTTCAATGCAAGCCAAAATGTTAATATTCTTGATTGGCCACCCTATTCGCCAGATCTAAACATTATCGAAAATGTCTGGGGTTGGTTATCTCGTAAGGCCTATGAAGGAGGTAGACAATTTGATGACAAGCAGTCACTAATTTAGGCCATTAAAGATGCTTGGAATCAAATTTCATTGGATTACATATATTCTCTTTATCTCTCAATGAAAACTCGTATATTTGAAGTTATTAAAAACAAAGGGGGTTGCATCCATTCATAATAGTTCTTAAATAAAGTAAAATAAATTAGAAAAACAAGAAAAACTGTTTTTCTTTAAATTTAGTTAAAGTACCTTTATTCAACTGAACCAAAAAAATAGCACATTTTTGGCCCACACTTGTCATGATTTTTTTATATCTCAAGATGTCTAGCTTCCATTTCCATTTTAAAATTCTGCAATCGGATACAAATTGCAAAAGATATTGGCTGCTGAATATGGAATTTTTATTGCCTTTAAATAAGTGAACCGGAGTGTAGGGTTTTTCAACAGAGACGCTACAAAAGTAAATCGATAGGGACGCAAACGACGCCATATTTTTTCCCGCTCTTTTGACATTTCTCTACAGTAAGGTTTGCCATTTCATCATGGAAAGATATACGAGCCAACGACGAGTCGAAATTATTAAAATTTACTACCGAAATTTGGAGTCAGTGGCCTCAACTTTAAGAGCGCTACGTCCAATTTATGGTCGTCATAATCGTCCTACCAGATCAACAATTGAGCGTCTAGTGGAAAAATTTGAATCCACAGGCACAGTACAAAATGTTCCCGTGCCAGTGAAACAAAGAAGTGCCCGTAGTGTCGAGAATATTGCTGCCGCTGAGGCTTCAGTTCAAGAAAGCCCAAATGTGTCACTCACACGTCGTTCTCAAGCGTTGGGCATCTCTGTGACGTCGTGGCGAATTTTGCGAAAAGATCTTGGCCTACATCCTTACAAGATCAAATTGACGCAAGAACTGAAGCCGCTTGACCACCATAAGCGTCGTATGTTCGTGAACAACTTGAATGAAAATGATTCGCATTTTCATCGGAAAATCATCTTCAACGATGAGGCTCATTTCTGGCTGAATGGCTTCGTCAATAAGCAAAATATGCGTTATTGGTCAGACAGCAATCCACGCGTAATCCATGAGTCATCATTGCATCCCGAAAAAATTACGGTTTGGTGCGGTTTATGGGCCGGCGGCGTCATTGGGCCGTACTTCTTCCGTGATGATCAAGATCGGCACATTACTGTGAATGCGAATCGCTACCGTTCAATGATAACCGAATATTTTTGGCCCCAATTGAATAATATGGACTTGGAGGACATGTGGTTCCAACAGGACGGCGCCACAAGCCACACAGCGAATGCCTCAATCAATTTATTGGAAACCAAGTTTGGTGAACGTGTTATCTCACGAAATGGCCCAGTCGATTGGCCGCCTCGGTCGTGCGATTTGACGCCGTTAGATTATTTCCTGTGGGGCTACGTCAAGTCTATGGTCTATGCCAACAAGCCAGCGACGATTGATGAATTTCGTACGAATATCGAACGTGAAATTGCAGCAGTATCGGCCGATTTATGCTTGAAAACCGTCGAAAATTGGGTTCAGCGTCTGGACTTCTGCAAGCGTGCCCGTGGTGGCCACGCAAAAGAAATCGAGTTCCATAAATAATGGCATCGAACGTACTTTCACAGGAATAAAGAATTTCATTGGTATCTAATACCGGTTTTGTTTTGTTTAAAAAAACTTTTGTAGCGCTCTTATTGAAAAACCCGTTATATCTATTCTTCCAGCATATTAAATGACCAATCTAAAATTAAGTCTAAAACTATACTAAACAAGCTCTAAAGATATTGTTTAAGCTGTGCACGTGTTAAATTCTCTGCCAATATTATAACATTTTGTGTTTTTATATTTACCAACAGGTGGCATTGACCGTCATATGGTTTTAGCATCACTTTGGTGTTTCGATACCAAGACTGAAAAATGGAATAAACTGTGCCAAATGCCTACACCTAGGGCTGATCACATACTCATTGCACTTGATCGTCACATCTATGCATGTGGCGGCTGGTATGAGGATCCCATAACCGAAACACGAGTATTAGCCGAAACCATAGATATATATGACATCGAAACGGACACCTGGTCCACCGAATCGACCAATCCAATGCCAAAATATTACACGGGAGTGGCGGCTGTAAAGAAACGCATTTATTTTATAGGTGGTCTTCTATCTTCGGCTACCATAAATCGAGCCACGTCTGCCGTTCAGTGTTATGACTTGGAAACAAAGCAGTGGACCTTTAACGTAGAATGGGAATACCCCAAAGAAGTGTGGGAGTGTACATGTGCTGCCTTTTATGTACCAAAAGAAAGGGATGATTTAAAATTTTATTAAATTGGCAGTGTACAATGGCACTTAGTCTTTTTTTTTTAATGAAATACTTAATATATAGTTAAAACTTTTGTACTTTTTTCATACAACACAAGATACACACACATACAACACAAGTAGAAAAATGTTTAAACTCTCGGAAAAAGAAAACCCATTGTAAATACGTTTATTGATAACTTTTGCTGAATTTCATTTGAAGTTAGTTTCTTCTTCCTTTTCTATATTTGAAGAAAGAAGCACAAAATTGTACTTTTGCCTAAGAAAAATTTGAATAATATTTAAACGAATCTCTTACTTTTTTCTTCTATACAAGAATTTAATTCTCGGAAACCTTAAAAACTGCTGCTTTTTATATATAGTATATTATACTATATATAGTTTTTTTTTAGTTACTAAGTAGTATTTGTTTTATTTTTTGTAAATTACAAAAAATTTATAGTTTTGAAGAAATAAAATTTGTAAGCTTTGGTTTAACTTTCTATGATACTGCTGATATATTTAATATAATAAAATTGTTTATTTTTTTGTTATAGTATTATAATTATTTATACATATATTTTTATGCGCTCTTTTTTGTTTATTATTATTATTAATTAAAATGCTGCAATATTTGATATTTTACCTATGATTATCGATCAATCAATCTTAAATAAATAAAAAAATACCAGATTATTTTTTTATATTTTTATATTTGTGGCAGGGCCATTAGATGTTAAAAAAAAAAGAAATTATTGAAATAATAAATTTTAAAGTGAAAAAATATACAACAAATTTTGTATTTTTTGAATAATAAAAGTGAATTTTTATTGCACATTTTTGATATTTCACTTCTAACATCAATTCGTTTTTTTTTTATTGAAAAAGATTTAATTTTTACTTTAAAAATTTCCAATGGATTTACACTTTGAAACATAATAAATGCAAAAATGAATTATAAAATTGTATTTTGTAATCTATTGTTACTTACATTTGTTGAAGGAAGAGGGTGTTTCGGGTGGTGTTTTACTTTTTGTCGAAACATTTCTAAAATCTTACCAGAATCGTGTGAGCTAGATAGAGTAAGACAAAAAGTTAAGGCGGAAACAGATGCAGACAGTTTAATTCTTTCATCGCTTCGTTTCCCCGCACCGGTTTTTCATTTCATAAATAAAGAGAATGATTATAGTGTCAAAGGCTCTCATTACACCGTCACATATCCTTTAAATATAATTTTAGTTTTATTATTTAATATTTATTTACAGCTTTATATGTCGCGCGTATTCAATATGTTCAAACAAACACTTCTTAATATCACTCGCACCTCACTTCATAGCAATTTTATGTTTGATTACACTTTTGATGAGAGTCTTGACACTGTAACCATACTCTGCTGTCAAAGCCGGTGAAGATTAATTTTAGAAGATTTAATTGTAGAAAGAATTTTAAGGTGGTCAACACATGGTCCCATGCACAAGAGCCACGCAAGCTATCATTTCACCACCGACGGCCACAATGTTTTATTATTATTAGTCGTTAATTTGACAAAAATAAAGTGAATTAATCTATTAGTTTATCTAATTTTTAATGTTTCCTTATTCAAGTGATGCATTCAAAAACCATTAATTTACTTAAACTGAAACTTTTTGTATCGTTTTCAGTTTTTATGGAACTTTCGTATTTATAAAATATCAACGATTTCATAAACCGAAAATTTCGCTCACTTTTCATTTACTTGAGATAACTCTCTGCAACAAAATTTTCCGGGCAACGAAAAATCACCCAAAAAATTTATAAAAAATTGCCCAAAAAAAACCTATACAAATGTGGGCGAAATTTTGTATGAAATATCGCCCAGAAAAAGAGGATCGATCTTATTTAATAAATTGTGGGCAATATTTCATTTTCATCCTACGTTTGTGAAAAATTGCCCATTTGGATGTTTTTTCATAAAATTAAATATGAAAACTGTGGGCCATATTTCATAATTCTAGATACGAAAAAAAGCCCAAAAACCAGTACATAAGTTTCAGTGGGGTGAACCGACTTAATCATACTCTCACCCTAAGCCATCCATTGCGTGGGAGTTGTGTTAATTAAAGACGCCCATACTCAAAAGTGACCATATTCAATAGCAGATTGACATTGCGCTAAATATTATTGAATACCCTGATTAGTTGGTTTCCATCCCAATATTTATATGCGAGGTACAAAAATGGGCATGGCAAGTTGTTGCCAAAATTTTGATCAGTACCAAATTTTATTAAGATGGGTTATGATATATTGGAGATATCGAGTCGGCAAACTGCAAATACGCCGAACTTTTGTATGGGAGTTACGAAACTGGGCGTGGCACAATAGTCAGTTATTAATTACACAGTAGCTTTTAGCAAAATATTGCCTAGTACCGAATTTTATTAAGATCGGTTGTAGTTTATGAGATTTATCATGTCGATCAACCGGTCATCCGCCCAATTTTTATATGGGAGGTACCGGAGTGGGTGTGGCAAAACAGCTCATTTTCTATAGGAGAGTTTTATTTGACTAAATATTGACTAGTACAAACTTTCATAAAGATTGGTTCGGTTTTGCGGGACTTCTCGTGCCGAAAAACCAGACGGCCAAACAACTTTTGTATGGGAACCCACCCACACAATGGGTGTGGCAAAATCGCCCATGTTTTACTCGGTGATTGGCGTTTGATAACGTGAAGCTTTATACCTAATTTCATTAAGGTCGGAAGTGTTTCACGCGATTTATCGGATTAACAACCCGGACGAACACCCTGTTTTGTATGGGAGGTACCAGAATGGGCGTGACAATCTCGCCCATTTCCTTCAGTTAAGTAGGCATTTACAGATTATTACCCGGTGTGTGAGTTGAAGCTAATCACATCTACCAGAAGAAAGTTTTGAAAGAAATATGATTATGTGCTAAATGTGTCGAATTGTATGGGAGGTACCAGAAGGGGCGTGGTCAAGACGCCCATTTTCAATTCCAAACTCAATATTGGCAAATAATAGTCACTGACAAAATTTCATTGTGATCTGTAAAGATTTACGGCAGTTATCGTGTTGACCAGCCAGACAGACAGACGGACATGGCTCAATCGTCTTAAAAAGTCCTAAAACGAATTTCGTCCAAAGATACTAAGGGTCTAACATGACTCCTTCTATGTGTTACATTTTTTTACGTATTAATTGATATATACCCCCATCCCTATGGGTGAGGGTATAAAAACCACAATGTCAAAATTTCGGTTCGAAACGATTGGTTCCGTACCATATAATTGCCACAATATCCTGTGTAATTGAGTTTTTTCACGGAATTTTCCCAGAGCTGAATACCAAGCAAAGTGAGTTTTCGGTTCACAGAGTTATTTTTGTATACACTTGCTTTTTATGGGGACGATAACTTCATAACAGCAGAATAAAACGTTACGGATTCACTTTCGTGCGAAACATGTGACAAGGCTATATAATACATATGAACAACAGAGACCGCAACATTTGAAAAAAGTCAAATCCCTTGTACTAGAGTGTACTTTACTAGAGGTCTGATGTGAGCTGAAAGCGAAGCTTTAAAAATCCTAGCTTTTCGCTACACATATTCACAAATTTGTTTATTTCATCTTAAAGTCATACCCTGTTTCCTTTTAAAAACAGTTTTAACCTTACCAGTACATTGCCATGAGCACCCACATTACCCATATACCATTCACCTGCGTGGGAACAGTCGGCGGCCGAACCATCATTGGATAATCAAAACAACGTTGACCAACACTACTATTCTAGGTTGCAATTTTTCAATGTTGTCAAAAAGGGTTTGAAAATTACAACCAAGATGTATTCATAGATGGTGCACGCATAAGCACAGCTGATTTGCTTTGTTTACATTTGAGACCACTGTCAAAATGTGGAATTCACATGTATTTTGTTTTTGTATATTTTTGGGTCATGGGCTAATACTTATAGTAGACCCATAGACTAATACTTATAATAGACCTAATAGTTCTCTCACCAAATTTAAGACATTTGGCCTGGTGTGATATTTACGTTCGATGTTGAAAATAATTCCTTTACTAATACCAGATCATGGTACAAATAAATGGTAGAAGCACTAGCCCAGCTGATTTGAACTTTTTTCTGGAGTGAGTATGAGTAAGTTTTCCTCTTATATCAAAGTTTGTTCACATTTGTTTGTCTGCAACCCCCGTTCGCCAGCAACTGCTGCTTTTGAAATATTTCTCTGCAAAAATTACATAGAAACGTTTTAATTTTCACACCTAAACACTTTCAATAAAATCAAATAACACTCAATCATTTTCTAAATGGCACTTTTTGCAAATTTGTTTACATTTTCATCATTTTTCTATCAGCTGACTTGACACAACACAGACACTGAGCAAAAACAAAATGCCTGTTGTTTTTGGCTTGTTGTATTTGTTGTCGTACTGCATCTACCATTATATTTCTACCATATACCAGATAGAGGCAATGGTCCAAAACAACGAACAAAATAAAAACAACGGTATTTCGTTTTGTGTGTTAAAATTATTGTGTTAAATACAATACAAATGTATGCTAAAGGTAGGATTACACGAGTCAAATATTTGACAAAAAATAGATCAAATATTTGACCTTATGTGTAATCGTAAAACTTTCAAATCAAATATTTGACTTCAAATGTGTTTGACTGTGTTTGATCAAAATTATTTTGTGACAAATATTTGACTCGTGTAATACAATCACGAAGTTGCCCATCAAACAAAATGGCATTATTTGATCAAATAATTTGTTTGCCCATGCAGTTTTTTTACATGGTCAAATACGTCAAACATTTCACGATACACCAAAGCAAGCAGAGAAGTTTCTGGAATTAAATTTAATTTCATCGATTTTTTGCGTTATGAAATTTTGACGTGACAACGTCTTACATTAGGTTGCGGCTGGGAGTCACTTATGAAAAAGTGTAACGCCCGGTAACGTTACGATGAGTCACCGAACGAGAGAGAGGCCCGCCGAATGCCTTGCGTCTCTCTCCCACTCAACTATGATCGGTCTGCCGCGCATTGAATCGGCGCATGCTTGTCTCTGTCTTTGTCTTTCTCGAACGTTCTTGGCGTTGGAAAAACAAGAAAGCGTCATAATACAAGTTCACACGTGTGGTTAAAGTATCGTCTGCTGTGTCTGTAGTGAAAATGTGGAGTGCTTAGATTCGTCATTTACAACAACTACAACAATAAAGGTAAATAATTGTACACTGATATTTCATTATCGTAAACTATGATTGATTGATTAATTGTTAGATTGACACAAAAGTTGAGAAACTGAGTTTATAGGTTATGTCATACTATTGATAAATGTTGATAGTGACGAAAATAATTCTGTGCGGATGTGTGTGTTTACTTGTGTGCCAGAAACGATTTGCTTTGCTGGCTTCTAGTGGCTGTTGGTCGGTGGTGTGAGTGTTTTTGTTTTTTGGCACATCATATATATGACGACTGAGCAAGTATGTATGTGCGTATATATGTGCGTGTGTATGAATATTGATTTAGATCAGTCTGCATTGGATAAGGTATTATTTTTTGTTTTTTTTTGTTTTTTGTTTTTTGGCTTTATGATATGTGTAGTGTATGTTTGTGTGTAGAAATTTTCATATGAATTAGGTAGCCAAAACGAAACAGAGAGCTGCGGTCGGCTTTAAAAACGATATGCGAATATGATGAATTGAAATACTTTTTGGTTAGTAAATTATTTTCTTTTGTTTTTAATAAAAGAAATGTTTATTTTTTATAATAAAAGAAATGTTTATATTTTATAATAAAGGATATGTTTATTGTTTATAATGTCACATTTGATAATGCGTTCATAGAAATCGCACAGGTACCTAGATGGTGTTGAAATTACTTCTATTTTCCTAAACCATAAGTTTCAATAAATGTTAAAACATCGCCCGTGAGTTCTAACACTCATTGGTTTTTTTTTTTATTTTACAAATTTTAATTAATTTCAAATTTATTTAGCAAAAATTTGAACCTTCGATCTGAATAAATGTTTTGATTTTCGAATTGATTCTTTAAAATTACAAATATTAAGAAAAAGTGGCAGATATAAGAAAACTTGATTTAAACTGTGTTGAGCAAGAATTTTAACATCTAATTTAAATAAATGTTTTAATTTTCAACTTCATCATTTACAATTACAAATTTTAATTAATTTCAAATTTATTTAGCAAAAATTTGAACCTTCCATCTGAATAAGTGTTTTGATTTTCAAATTGATTCTTTAAAATTAAAAATTCATCCATTCAATTTCAAATGTTCAACAGGAATCACCACTCTCAAAACAATGGAAACGGCGCCTTCAACTTCCAGTACATCAATGGAGACGGAGGATATCGTGCCGTCAACGTCTGCAGTACCTTTCGTTGTTCCACACACCACCTCTACCGCCAGAACGAATGCTGAGCGACAACGTGAGTACAGACTACGAAAAGCATTGACCAGAACTCCTGAACAAGTAAGAGCCTTTGCAAAAGCGGCTGCGGAGAGGCAACGCAGGTTCAAGCTACGTAAATCTGCTAACATAGCCCTCACCAGCGGTACGTCAGAGTCACCTGCTTCAACGTCTTGTTCTGTGGTGGAGAGAACAAGCGTTCCTGTCGTGGCGGAGAGAACGAGCGTTCCCCTAACTAACGCTCAACGGCAACGTGCATTCCGACAACGTAGAGCAGCATCTTCTCGGACTGATGTACAACCGAATACTTCTTCAAGCCAAACAGCAATACAACTGGAACAATCCACCTGGTATACCAAATGGTCATCGTCAATACGGAGATTTCAATCTACTTTCCTGGACAACGATTTTGGCCATGCTTGCCCGGTTTGTGACAGATTGTGGTTCAAGAATGACCTTAAAACCATCACTGCACTACAACTGAAGGTAATCTCGGATTGGTACGTTAAGGAAAATCGGCAGCTACGCAAGTAGGATTATACAAAGTCTTGCAACACCTGTAGACAATCACTGAATAAGCGTAAGCTTCCTACTCTCGCAAAGGTCAACGGCTTCTCATATCCTGACATACCTCCAGGCCTACCGCCTCTGGATCCTATCAGTGAACGTTTGGTCTCACCGCGCCTTCCATTTATGCAAGTGCGTCGACTGCGTCATGATTTCTCTTATGGAATTATTGGACAAGTGATAAACGTCCCAGTCAACGTACAAGACATGGTAAAATGCTTGCCTCGCCATCTAGGGTATTCCAGCAATTCTGAAAAGAGCCGGGAGCAAGGGAAACTTCACAAGATGTCGGTTGCAGAAACCGACGGATTGCCATACATGTTGCCATTAGCAGTAGGATATCCGTACATGATTACATCTAACATAGACGTCGCCGATGGATTGGTAAATGGGGCTATTGGAGTTTTGCTATACATCGAACGTCAGCCAGCCAATGCAGATGACCGTTCTGCTCCAGGAGGACCATCGACCAGCACAAGTTTGCCGCCAGCTGAAGATGAAATCGCCACTCTATGGTTCCAGTTTGAAGACAAAAATACGGGTACCAAAGCAAAAATCAAATGTCGACCACATGTGCACAGCAAACCAAACACCTTATCCGTCGATTGGGTGCCAGTGCACAAGAAAGTGGTAAACATTTCGTTGACAAAAACTGTGAAGTGCAAGCGAAAACAATTTCCTTGCGTGCCTGCTTGTGCAATTACGATCCACAAGGCCCAGGGTGGGACGTTTACTACAATTGTTTACAAGTACTCCTCAAAACAACCACAGCAATTGGTATATGTAGCCATGAGCCGCGTCACAAGTATCGACGGATTGTACATCATAACAGAAAAGGACTCTCCATTGGTTTTCAAACATGGCCGAGATGGAAACGACTCACAGACTACTCGAGATATTCGCAATGAATACTTACGACTTCGTGGACACACTCTAGACACAATTACCAAACAAGCCGTAAAATTCTGTGACGACGCAACCGACGCTGGACAACTTATTGTAACGAACATCAACTGTCAAAGTTTAAGTGCCCATGCCGCGGACATTGAAACAGATACAGTGATACCACGATCCGACTATTTAGTATTGACTGAAACGTGGATGCGCGACACTTGTGAATCAACTCCAATCAAGGGTTATGAGTGCGTATCCAGGGAAAATAATCGACCTAACTCAGATACCAACGCGGCTGGTGGAGTGGCGATCTATCGTAAATTATCATCGACATCTACGGCGGAAGTGGTCCAAGTTGCGATTACAGACGTAACTCGTGTCATTAAAACCAAGGGTGACATGTCCATGACTAAAGTTACTTGCTTCGCCGCTAATACTAGCTTCAAGTTTATACTCGGTGCTGTATATATTCATCCAGGAGCTAGTATGCAGGATATTGGAATGTTACTATGGCAAGGACTCGCTCCGTACATTCAAAACAGCCAGTACGTGCCACCGTTCGTGCAAGTTGATTCTAGTATACCGATTCTTCTGTGTGGTGATTTTAACAAAAACGTAAAGCCTGACAACTCGTTTCTTAATTTCATGAAAAATACGTATAATCTTGATTGCGTATCAAACGTTTCTAAGTCAACTACGTTAAAAGGAACAACTATCGACTTGACTTTCGCAAGACACATTACAGCAGAAACACTTCCTTTCATTTCATATTTCTCGTATCATCGTCCTATCCTCAACAAAATCACTCAAATAGGAGTTAGTTAAGTTTAAGTTTACATGTACAATGTTTTAGTAAACAAAATATATTTCTATAGTTAAAATTTGTGCAATTCTTATTTTCATTCAATTCCTTGTTCCTATTGTGCAATTTAATTATATTCATATCAATAAATATTCTACCGAGAAAAAGACGTTGTCACGTAAAATCTTCGCCCGTAAAACCGACTTTACAGGCAACAATTTTTTTATTGTATTTTTATAAAGCTTTGATTGATTTTAGTATTTATTTCATCTTTTTTTTACTCAGTGTTGCGCCACTTGCTTTGTATTTAAATATTTTATTAAACTTTGTAAATATTATTTAAGCATACGCAAGTCGCTCATACCTAATTTTCTCGCTAATCAAAATCTGTAACATTTCTTGCTTGTTGTTTACAAAAACATGAATTTTTTTCTTGCTTGAACAGTTCTTTATTGCTTTTGGTTAACTGTTCTTTCCTTTTTCAACATGTTTTCCTACTTGAAACGATGCAAATTGTTAAATAAAAGTTCAGTTGTAATCGAAGCTTCAATTGTTTCACTCTTTTAAACGATTAAAAACTCTTAATCGAACACTCAGTTTAAAATTGACGACATGATGGGTGAAGAATACCTAGAAGATCTAATGGAACAAGAAATACAAGAAACTTCAACACCAGTTTCAAAGTCAAAACGAAAGAAACCAAAGGTTGCAGCTGAATGGAGCGATGATGAAATTTTTAAGTTGATTTCATGCGTAGAAGTAAATAAACAACTTTGGAATGCAGTTGGAATTCTAAATATGTACTGCAATGACTTGAATGATTCTCCAGTTCCGAGGAATCGCAAAGTAATTGCAAGTCGCTCACCAGGTGATATTGAATTTCGCATGACCGTATCATTTTTTCTAATTTTTGGCTCAATTAATGACAACAAAGTATTGAAATCTAATGGATTCATTCGTAGAAAGTTTTTGTATAAACTTGGAACTTCCAACTCCAATTCACGCAACAATTTAGCATAACATCCATCTTGTTGACGACGAAGCACCCAATCGCGCACCCAAACACTGCGTTTCCTTCTTCGAGGAATGGTTTTATTTTTGTTTTCACATTCTTCAATTGCAATAATTGCTGCAGCACCAAAACAAACTATATATAATATATCCTCTTCAGAATCATTCATTTTTATGATTTATTAACGAAAAAAATTCGACTACCAGAAAAACAAAAAAAAATCGCAATAATCAAAACAAAAGTGATTCTTACGTCTGTCAAACAAAAACAACCTAGATAAAATAATTTTAAAGGTCAAACAAAGTCAAATATTTTCTTTCGTGTAATATAGTGTAAAACATCTTTGACTGATTTTGACATAAATTCTATTTGACTGTGTTTGATCAAACAAGTTTTCGTCAAATATTTGTTCTGGTGGAATATAGCGGCAAATATTGTTTGACCTCAAAGAAATTTGCCCGTGTTTGATTCGAAATATTTTATGTCAAATATTTGACTCGTGTAATCCTACCTTAAGAAATAAGAATTTAAGAAATAAGAATTTTTTTAGAATTGGTTCTTTTTCCAGAAAAGGTAAATTTTCACAAAAAATGTACTCTTTAAAGAAAAGGTACTTATAGTTTTTTACGAAAAGGCAATTTGTTGTACGAAAATGTACCTTTTTAAGAGAAGCTACTTATTTAAAAAAAAATTACTTTTTTTAAGAAAAGGGACATGGGACTGTTCTTGGAGGTAGAAAGTTTCTGATAGCCATTCACTTGGGAGTGACCAGAAATGATTCCTTCATTGGGCAGTCCAAGCAGCTCACTACTTCTACGCAGTATGTCCTGGGCAATGGCTTATCGGAAACCTCCGTTAGCTAGCTAAAGTGAGAAGGCGAAACGAATGAGCAACCTGAGTGGTAATGCGATCACTGATACGTCTCAGGATTATTAGGTGATCCTGTCACTGTAGCTCTTCGAAGTAGTGGACATATTCTTCTGTCCTGTAAAGGCGGATGAGCCAACACCCCTGGCCAACGGCGGATTAAAATTGAAGAAACCAAAATCCAGTTACGACACACTGCATTCTGGTCAGCGTCTGATCCATAATGGGCGGCTGAAACATAATCATCCTGGCAGTAGGTAAAATGCAAACCACGGTGGGCTGGGTTTGCCTCCCGCCACCGTTATATTGGCAATGAAAATACACAAGGAAACTAGTGAACAAAGAAACCCCCAACTGTTGACGACCCTCGCAAACGTTATAAGGACCACGATTTAAGGATATGTACCTGGAATGTGCGAACGCTATACAGGACTGGTGCCACTTTCCAGCTGGCGGATGTCCTCGGAAAATATAAAGCTGACATCACAGCGATCCAGGAAATGCGATGGACAGGATATGGTTGCACCAGAACGAAAAACTGTGATATTTACCGCTGCTGCCATGAGCGAAAGTACGAATTTGGGTGCGGATTTATAGTTGGCAAGAGACTGCGATACCTAGTTTCAAGGTTCAACCCAGTGAGTCACCGCATAGCCACAATTCGCATAAAAGCGAAATATTTCAACATCTCGTTAATTTGTGTGCACGCACCGACAGAGGATAAAGATGATGAGGTCAAAGAAACATTTTATGAGCGTCTGGAGGAAGTATATGAACGCTGCCCTGACCACGACATTAAGATTATTCTAGGCGATTGTAATGTCAAATTAGGAAAGGAAAGTGTCTTTCGACCAACCATCGTTGATCACAGTCTACATGATACCACCTCCGATAATGGAATAAGACTGATAGACTTCGCCGCTGCAAAAAACATGGTAGTTAGTAGCACACGATTCTAGCATAAGGACATACATACATAAGGCTACCTGGGTATCTTCTGATCAGCGGATGAAGAACCAGATTGGTCACTATGTAATAGATGGCAGGCACTATTCTAGTGAAATCGATGTTCGTGTAATTCGAGGTGCCAATATCGACTCGAATCATTACCTGTTGGCTGAGAAAGTTCGCTCAAGACAGAGCAGGGCAAAAAACGTACGAAGGTGAACACAGGAAAAGCTGGATATTGACAAGCTACAAATACCGGAGATATCAATGTCCTATCGACAGAAGCTCTCTCTCCTGCTAGAGCAGAATACCCCCCTCCCGAAGACCCAGATATGCAGTGGAAGCACATCTCCCATTCTTTGGAAACCGCTGCAAGGACTGAGCTTGGCTATCAAAAACCGCAGAAGGATAAGCCATGGTACGACGAAGAATTTCGCATTGCAACTGATGTAAAAACGCTGTACGTATGGCAACGAAACAGTCAGTTACAACGCGTGCGGAAAAAATGCCAGTGGGTGCAGAGAGAGAGTGGAGAAACCGAAATGTGCAGTATGAATGGTGAATCCCGAAAGTTTTTCCAGAGGGTAAGAAGATCGAATAACCCAATAATGGGCTGCCCTCCTGCAAGGACGAAAATGGGAATCTGGTGACTGAGAAGCAGTGTGTGCTCAAAATGTGGAGAGACCACTTTTCAGCACTACTCCACTCAGATTCTTCCACTGAAGATCAGGAGGTAATGATAGTGTAGATTGTACCCCCCCAACCAAGACGAGATTAGAACGGCGATCTCCCGTCTTAAGAATAATAAAGCCGCTGTTTCGGATGGCCTTCCCGCTGAAATTTTTAAGGCAGGTGGCGAAGAACTGCTAGCCCACATGCATCGACTTATATGCGGTATATGGCTGGGGGAATCTATGCCCGACGATTCGAGTCTTACTGTATTATGTCCTGTATTCAAAAACGGTGATCCGTGTCTGTTCCAACTATCGCGGTATCACTCTTTTATCTATCGCGTATAAGGTCTTGTCGAGCGTATTATGTGAAAGACTTAAGCCAATTATTGAAAACCTGATAGGACCTTATCAGTGTGGTTTTAGACCAGGCAAGACCACGACTGACCAAATATTCACGCTACGCCAAATCCTGGAAAAGACCCACGAAAAGCAAATCGATACATACCACCTTTTTGTCGATTACAAAGCTGCTTTCGATAGCCCCATACGGGGAAAACTGTACAAAGCTATGTCTGAACTTGGTATTCCGGCAAAACTGATCCGCCTCTGTAGAATGACCCTGACCAACACCAAATCAGCAGTGAAAGTGGTGAAAGACCTCACTGAACCAAGCGAGTACTTAGACAAGGCGACACACTTTCCTGCAATCTCTTCAACATCTTAATGGAGATAATAATGAGAAAGGCTGCAGTAAATACGAAAAAGACCATTAACACGAAAATCCATATGTTGCTGGCGTATGCTGACGACATAGACATCATTGGGCGAAATTTTGCGAAAGGTTACTGTAGTATTTTCAAAAATCGAAAAGGAATCAGCGAAGATGGGTCTTGCTATTAATGAGGGCTAGACAAAATTGATGGTGTCAACGACTAGAGAAACCTCTCGACTTGGGCCGCACTTGAACGTTGACAACCGATTTAATTTCGAAGTGGTAAATGAATTTGTCTACCTTGGATCCGCCTTGAACAAGGACTACAACGTCAGCCTGGAGATAGATAGGAGAATTGTGCTTGCAAATAGATGCTATTTTGGGCTCAGCAAGCAGTTTAGGAACAAAGCCCTCTCTCGACGGACAAATATATCAGACTCTCATTTTACCTGTCTTGACATATGGCTCCGATACTTGGGTCATATCACAAGGGGATGAAAAACACTTGGGAAATTTCGAGAGAAAAATTATGCGTAAAATATATGGTCCTGTTAGAGAAAACGGCGAGTACCGACGTCGCTCTAATGCAGAGCTATATAATCTCTATTCTGACGTGGACATAGCTATGCGAATCAAATTAGGCCAATTGCGTTGGCTAGGCCTTGTTATCAGAATAAATGAAGATGAGCCAGCGCGAAAGTAACGTACCCGATGGAAGCAGGAAAAGAGGACGACCAAGACTCCGCTGGAACGACCAGGCAGAAGAATCCCTCCGTATCCTTGGTGTTACCAACTGGCGAGAAAGGCCGAAGGATAGAGCCAGTTGGAAGAATATGTTGCAATTTGTTTAATTAATATGTGTAAGACGTCTGACCTCATGAGGTTGTAAATAGTCAATAAAAGAAAGTAAGTACTTTTTGTAAGAAATTTTACTTGTTTTAAGCAAAGGTACTTCTTTAAGATAAGGTATTTTTTTGAGAAAAGGTACTTTGTTTAAGAATATGATAGGTATTTTTTGTTGAGAAAATTTACTTTTTTTAAGAAAAGGCTATATTTCTTCCACTTTTACTTTTTATTGCGTTCAAAACTACAATATATACTAAATATTGGTTACAGGCTCCACCTAAAAAACTTCCCAATAAACAAGAAATTTCCCAACATACATATGTGAGACATCTAGTTAGTCTAGACACAAACCAAAGCAAAAGTAACCAATATTGTTGATAATAATGGGTATCAGCATAGTGTTAAAACAAAAGTTGTTTAAATTTTTATCATTTAGCTCCCATTCCGCAACGTGCGATAAGGAACTTCGTTCCAAAAATTCAAGTTCTAAAAGAAGTTTGAACTCAACGAAAATTGTTCTTATTTCAGTTAATTCATATTTTTTAAGATTTTACGAGTATTTTTAAATACTTACACTTTGACATGATAGCGTTCCATTAATTATAAACTACAGGACTTTAGGTTTTGTTGAAATATATACTTTTTATTTATTACATTATGGCGTACATACATATATATATATATATATATTTTATATTCTTTGTAGATACCCTTCATCTGCACTCAATTAACATTTTGTATTTTCCAATATAATTTTTGTTTTTCTTCTTTTATATATTCAAATATTCATTCTATATACTTTAATATATGTAATTGTGAGATTTTTATATTTTTAAAAAAAGATTTTACTTTTTGCTAAAGTTTTTCTGGGTTTCTTAGAGTTTCTTTTAATAAATTTTTAAAAATATGTTGGGCCTACGTAAAATTGGATTTATTTGTTGGTTTTACTAAAAGGATGTGAGGATAGTCTATAAAGTTATGCAAATTTTGTAATGAATTTAGTTGAATTCCTTTTGTCGCTATTTTAAGACTAATCGACCGACGTTTACCAATGCATACATATATTTAAAGCCAAATTTAAAGAAATATGGGAGCAACAAATGAGGGGAGGCAAAGAAGTTATATACGAATCTACTACATGTAAATATATATGTATATTGAAAAGCCATGGAGTTTTTTTGTTTGTTTGTACGTTACACATTTCGTTTTTATTCGAACTTAAGAAAAGAAAATAAAACTAAATAAAAAAATAAAAATCAAACTTAGACATAAATTAATTATAAAAGTTATAAAAAAAAAACGAAACACATTTTGGTATTAGTTGCTTAACTCAGAAAAAAAAATATAATAATTCTAAACATAATTTGTTTAAATAAAATATAATATTAACATAATTATAACTAAAACATGACACTTTATAAATAATTAACTGGTCGTTTCATTGCGTTCTTCGCTTTTTTCTTCTAAGGATTGTTCGTTTTCTATTTTATTTTGTTTTTTTTTTTTTGATTATTCTTCTTGTATTTTATTTGCTTTTCGTAAAAGGAAAGTTAAATATCACATATATTTGATAATTATAAACAAAGTTAAACATATAATGTAAATAAATTTCTAAGAAACTTAAATAAAAAAATAAAAAACAATTAATTATTCGATTATGGGGAGAGTTTGAGGAGTTTCTTCTTGTTTCATTTGTTTCGTTTTGTTTGTTGTTGTTGTTGTTTTTTGTTTTTTAAATAAAACATGGACTAGCTTCGATTTGGTTTTAAACACTACTAATATGCCCTCATTCTGAAAGTGGTTTGGCATAAAGAAGACGGAGTATTACAGATTAGTTCTGAAATGTTTTGCTAAGACAAAGCTGCGATTTTTAAGACTCTGATAGTGGATTTGCACACTAAAGGCATTTCAAACTTTAGAGTTTAAATAGGAGTTTATATTTTAAAGGTTCTTTACCAAGTTTAAAGCCTTCAAATTAAGTGTATTGGTGTGATAGATTGTAGTTTATGTATGGAATTTGAAATATTTATAAGTCACACAGGATTTAGGGAAAACAACTTGTTTTCCTTGCCGTTCAATGTGACGACCGCAGGTTTCTAATGAACGTGACTTTTGTTCGTTTTTAATTAAAAATCTCATAAACTCAGAATGAGGGCACATCGTACATCTAAGTAAACTATATATATTTTTTTTTCGTTTTTCTTTGAAAATTATAAATCAATATTTTTTCAAACTTTCTGTGCGCCAAGCTAAAAGAGATAGAGTTCATCCCATCTTTTTATGTATTTTTCATCAATGATTTGCTAAAAAGCCTCAGAACAACTACATAATTTTGTAATAAAAAATTGTTTTTCACACGAAAACATATAGAGTACGATATTACTTAAATGCCTGCTCTTTTTGGGGAATATTACTATTTAAGTTTTGTCTTGTTTGTTTGTTTTTTTTTTATTTAAAAGCACATTGTTTTTTATTTTAGAATTACTAAGCGTTTACCTCCAGCCATCCAATTTCGATTCAATTCATTTTAGATATAAATCGATAATTTTAGGCCAACAAAAGCTCTTCATGTAAACCCTCAGAGTCCAAGGATTTATTGGATTTAAACATATAGTTACTGGTCGAGTCGCCTTGACTGGAACCTTGAGATTTGGTGCTAAATGACATGTTGTAAATGTCATCAAGATCTTGGCTGCGTCTAAAACTGAAGAAATGAAAAGTGGAATCCATTAAAAGGTTGTAGACGAAATAAGATATTTATTACACTTACCTACTAACTGGACGACTATATGTTGAGTTGGCGGGACTAGCTGGATTGTTACTATTGTTACTGTCGTTATCCTCGTTATCCTTATTGGCATTACCAGTACTATTACTATTACTATTGTAGAGATCGCAATTGTCTAGAAACTCCCCGCGCAAATAGTTGTCCAAATCATGTTCCTCATCCTCCTCTTCATTATAGTCCTCATTATTGTCTTCGTGCTGTTGAGACTCCACCATGCACAACCATTGTGAGTTGTGGTTGCGGAATTTCTCAAGCTGCAAAATTTGTCACAGAACGAAAAATCATAAAAGAGAGAAGAGAGAAAAGAACAAAAACATAATTTTTTTTTTTAACACAGGACATCATTTCAAAAAATTTGGTGCTGTTGTGACTCCACCATACACAACCATTGCGAGTTGTGGTTGCGGAATTTTTCCAGCTAGAAATTTAGAAAACAAGAAATAAAATAACATTTTAAATAAATCACAAGAACATTTTTCCAAACAACAAAGTTATGGACAGATGAAGAAAGAAAGGACGCACACAGAGAAAGCGTTAATTTATTTTTCCATGCAACAGTTTGAGATTGTTGCCACAGGGAAGTCGATTTTGGAAAAAAATGTATCACAAACTCAAAGTGATTGGAAACCAGAGAGAAAGAGCTACAAAAAGAGTTAAGACAAACAAGGAAATCGAAAAAAGTTTTGAGAATTGAAGCCCCTGGTGGAAGAAGGTGTTAACTCACTTTTTTTCAAAAACAATATTTTTCTTTTAAAAATTCCATGGTAGCTGATTTAAAAAAAAATTGAAAAAACTATAATTTTAAAATTTAATTTTAATAATTTAAATATTAGATGTTAACTTCTTTCTTATCTAAAACAAAATCGGATACCATGGAAACATTAAAAGAAGGAAAATATTGTTTTTGAAAAAAGCGAGTTAACACCTTCTCCCACCAGGGGCTTCAATTATTTAAAATAAAATTGAAAATGAATTGTTGTTTTTTTTTTAAACTTAAGAAATTTTGTTGGAAAAGTGCGAAAAGTGTAATTTTGAAAATAATAAAATAGAAATGCAAACTGTTCTAAATGAAAAAAAGACCTGTTAGCCTGAAAGGAATTACGACTTTCTTAAACTAGGCTAGGTTTGGTAAAAGTGGCTGTTACAATTGGCACACTTAGCCCAATGAGGACCGTTGTGATACCCCGGCACGTCATATTCCGTCCCCATCGTTGAACCTCTAAAATGACTCGGGCCATATGATGCCTCATCCCGATATTCCAAAATGAGGCTGAAGAATAGATGTACATTGGACCCTGGCGAACCAATTAGTACTCTGCAGAAAGGTTCTAAAATCATTCACCTTAACTTCCCGAATGACTGTTATAACGCATTTACACCGCCGTTTATCGTGGCCATACAATTTAATCTGTAAAAACGGATCATCACGCCGCCGCCGATATAATTGGCAGCCGATTTGATAAATTTTAAAGGTTCCATTATTTCAAAAACACGTCAAATTTGTACAAAACAGGCAAAACCAAGAGCCGCCAATTAAAGGTTTCTGTTGTGCCGCCTTCATCGATAATTTTGTCTCGGCACGGAGTTCCTCTAAATTGGACTAAGCTCGAAGTTGGCACCCGAAATATCAACTTAATCTCAAAATGAGTGGTGTAAACCAAAAACGATGTACAAGTAGACAGTCAAAATTTCTCTTCACTCAAATGCCAACAAACACAACGAGTGTAACCCTAGTCATTCTCTGTTCTCTCTCTTACTCTCTTCATTGAATATTTCAATACACGAGCAGCTGTTTGATAGGCTGATTGTATATAACTATACAAATTCCAACCACGTTGAAATAAAATTACATAAACTATGCAAAAAGTATGAAATAATCAAGATATGACGCGTGAGAAAAATGCCTTTGAGAGAATTTCTAGCACTTTATGGTTCTCTTTTTTTGCCTGGGTTACCAAATTGCGCACATCTTCTGGTTGTCTAATTCTAGATCGTCCTTGTGTAAACAGGAACAAAAAGGATGTACAAGTAGAGAAGAAAAAACCGGTGCAATTTGGCAACCCTCGTAGAAAAGAACCAAAAAAGACGACACGATTCACTCAAAAGCATTTCTCTCTTGATTTCATACTTTTTACATACTTCATGTAACTTAATTAAAACATGCTTGGAATTTCTATAGTTAGATACTGTAACAACATCAGACAACTGCTCGTGTATTGAAATATTCAACGAAGAGAGTACGAGAGAGGGCAGAGAAACGAGGCGCTTCACTCGTTTTCTTGGTTGGCATTCCACTCCATGAGTAAATTTTCTTCACTATTTAATATTCCATACTCTTTGGTAGCAAAGATTAGAGAACAAGGTTATCGCTAACCTGGTCGCGATAAACTGCGGTCTAAATGCGACATTATACAGCATTTACACCGACCAAGCCTAACGCATTTCGAAGGTTAACCCACGATAACCCAGAAGATTACTCATACAATTTAATCTGTAAAAGCGAAAGTTTAATATTTAATCTAATTTTAAACTGGTGTACAGTTCGATGCAACACTGTGAATTACTAAAAAGAATCTAACCATAATAAAAACATACACAAAAAATCAACTGTTTGACAAACGGAAGCCGATCGAAAATTCTCCAGCGCGTCGCCGCCACTAACATCGGTCATCGGTGTAAACTGTGAGCCGATTTGTTCGACTGGCCCGATTTGACCGACTGATCTAATTTTAAAGGTGCAGTTATTTCAAAAACATCACAAATTTTTACAAAACTGGCAAAATTAACGGCCGCTAATTTAATTTTCCTGTTGTGCCGCCGTCTTCGATAATTTTGTCTCGGCCCGGAGTTCCTCTACATTGGGATAAGCACAAAGTTCCCACCTAAAATGACAAATGGATCTCAAGGGTGATGTAAACGGCAAAGATTAGAAAACAGGGATATCGCTAACCTGACCGTGATAAACTGCGGTCTAAATGCAACATTAGGTCTAACATGAAGTAAGATCCTAGATATTTTCTCCTACTCATACAAAAGGCCGGGCAGTAGGACAGAAGATGTTCGACGATCTCGTCCTCTTCTTTATCCTCACAGCTTCTGCAGTAATCATGACAACAGTATCCAGGGATCACAGCTACTAGCATAGATATCTGGTCTAGATATGGATATCCGGTTTAGAATACGATTTAGGTCATAAATTGAAAATACATATATCATTCGCATGTCTGTTGACTTTTACTGTGGATAGCCGCAGATATCTCAAAATCGTCCCATGACCATACGGGCTGGTGCTCCATTGCCAAGTATGTCGTAGGCGGATTGCCGAATTTCTAGCCATCCCAGCAAATCTATACGCTGAAAAACGTACTTTTTATTTGTCTTTTGGATGCAAATATAACGCGTTTGTAGCTTGTCGCAAATATAGTATACTTTTGTCCAAACACATTGTTTTTGTTGTTCAATATTACATGTAAATGAATACGATTAATAAACAGTGTGATTAATTTGTTACATTATATGTTGTTGTGACCCAAATATGGCTTTGGTTTTTTGAAAACTGCTGAAAACAAAAACGTGACAGACAACAAAATAAAGCAGCAGATCTTCAATTCATGAAAACAATGCTTGCACGTAAGTATATGGATGTTTCAAACATATACATGGTTCCTTCAAAATGTTAGTCAGGTCGGTTTTTTCAGCGTGTAGTAAAGGGTTATTTTTTTAGCAACTTTCTTTTTGGCAACTCTTTGTTTGTCAGCTTAGCTGTTTTCGTGTAACATGTTACTGTCAAACATGTTCAGTTCGGTCTATAATTTAACCATACATCGACTTACAAACGAACAACGCTTGCAGATTGTTGAATTTTATTATCAAAATTCATTCAAAATGCATGCTCGGCTAAGAAAGTGCATCGTGCACTTCTTCCATTTTATGATCAGTTTGGGCGACCTTCTGAGGTGGCTATTCGGAATCTTGTGCGATATAGGGACAATCCCGCAACGGTTGACGCACTAGAAGCCACCCATCAGAAAACACTGCCTCCCCGGAAGCAGAATTGTAAGGCGAAAACATTGTGGCAATCGCTTACAAACCTGCTGAAATAAGGCATGATTTTTGTATGGGATGTCCCACTTGGAAGCACTACTTAAAGGCGACCAAAGGCACATCATTCATTGCAGTCTAGAAGATATGAAAGATATGAAGATTATTGCCTTACTTTATTGCAGTGCAGTAAGCGAGCGACAAGAAAAGAATTAGTTAGCATACAATATCTCTATCTCGGTAGCACAATTGTATGCTATTGAATGGTCTTTTAGTTTGTAAAAATTTTTAAATAAGCCTCGGTAGGTAAGTCATTCCATACTTCATTGCAGTTTGGTATGCCGTAATTGTAATGACTTCTAAGTAAGCGCTTCAGTATGGGGAAAAAATTGCTTCCAAAACCCTAAATATTTTTTGCTGGGCAATATTGAAGAGTTTATTCATGAGATACAGGCCTATATGTTGGAGTGAGTATGCCAAAATTGGACCCAGCGTATGAACCATTCACATGAAATCATCTTTAAGCATTGAATTATATTTACTGATCTATCGGCTCAAATAAAGATTTCATACATTTCTCTAAATTTTCTATTTTTTTTTTTAAATTAAATCCGAAAGCTCTGGAAAAATCACCCTTTAGTAACAAGCAAGAATTGAGTAATTCGCACTGCAGTACATGTTTTGAAAAACAGTACATTTTTTGAAAAACTGAAAAAGGACAACAGTGTTCGTCGAATCGACTAAGATTACCCTTCTAGGGTTAAACATTTGAGAGAAAAAAATATAAGACAAGTTAAATTTACTTAAGACGTTTTTTTCGGACTTATAATCTTATTCTTCTTTCATTATTTCTCAAGACCTATCAATTGAATTTTATTAAGCAAGTATTGAACTATAACGTCCGACAAACTCATCAAGATCGTGCGCATATGTATATTCTTTCAATCGTATTTGAATAAAACTTATTTAATATTTCAAATTTTAAAATTTTCATCACATTTCAAAGAATCTTGAAAATCGGCCCAAATTTCTAGAAGTTAGTGGCTTTTAAAAAAAGGAAAACCCCAAAGTGGCCTAATTTGACACCCTGTACCAAATTCTGCGTAATAACAGGGGGTCTCCAAATGTAATATTCTAAAAGCCTAACCCCATTTCTACACATCTCTGGTACATCGTTCAACGATCCGACAAACAGTTTAGAAGTTCTGACAATATTATCACGATCGGCCCCACTGTGCTTCGTAAGAATAGTTCTTCGCGGAATGTGTTTGTAAACACAGAAGAATATTTTACGCAGAACGCACTTCAAATTCAATAATATGGGTACACCAGGGACTATAAAGAGAGCACATTAACGACCCCCTGGTTTAGGTGTAGGCTTGGAAATGGGTATCAATATCAATATTTCAACTCCTTTGCCTTAAGTTAACAAAGCCTTGGTTGGGGTATCATCAAAAAATAAAGTACACCCAGAGAATTAATTGTTTGAGAACAGGTTATAGCAACTGGGATTCGGTGGTAGCAGCCGAATTTATGGTTGTTACAACCGAATTGAGGTTGTAACGACCGAATTGAGTCCCCACAATTGAAATTCGGTTGCAGCAAGCTCGTTTCATAATTGATTCGGTTAAGAAAACTGAATCTTCAATTATATTTCTGCTGTCATCCAAATTTTCAAAAATTTCGGTAGAAACAACTGAATTTGGAATTAATTCGGATGCAACAACCGACATTTGTAACAAATTCGGTTGGAGTAACCGAATGTGGCATTAATTCAGGCACATCAACCGAATTTGCCATCAATTCGGTTGTAACTACCGAATTTGGTATCAATTCGGTCGCAATAACTGAATTTACACTTAAGTCGGCTGCAACGACCAAATTCGATTCAACGATTCATTCGTTTGCTGTAAACGAATTTTTCATGAATTCTGTAGTTACAACCGAATTCATTTTGATTTGGTTACAACAACATAATTCTATGTATTTCAAACTTGACGTTTCTAAATCCAAATAATGTATTAAAAAAAAGTTAAAGATTGTATAAGTATAATTGTTGCTGTCTCGGCGATATAAAAATTTCTTTGTGTTTAATAAGAAACGTAAGTAAAAATATTGTAATTATGGTTTTTGTATTAAAATGTCTTAGTTTGCAGAAAATGTCCAAGCAGGTATCAACAGTTATCAAACTTTTTCAAGGTCGGTCGTTTGAGATATCGTCTGTATATAAAATGGTTTAGGACCTAAATCAACAGATACAACATGTCAGAATTGGCGCGGTGATATATGATGGGCGGAACTTCAATCAAGGTCGGAAGAGGCATGTAAAATAAATTTGTTACCCTAAATATTAAGTACCCTATATAAATTACTTTATTTTCGCGCTTTGTTATTTGTTTCTAAGAGTACAGGGAAATAAAACATCACTTAATAATAAAAAAAAAAATTACATGAGGTGTCAAGGAACACCCGGTTGGAACGAAGTTCCTTTCTCTATATATTATGTACTAGTTAGTTCCAACACGCATACGGCGCCCGTTGAAGAATACGATAATTTAAATTGACCTTTAAGAAATGATACTTTTTGTAAAATGATAAACTTTTTTTAAGAACAATTTTTTTTATAAAATGTATTTTTTTAAAGTCTATTTTTACATTCTTTTTTATAGAATATGTCTTATGTTTTCCCGAAAAGGTCCTTTTTAATTGTTTTTTTAAGAAAAGGTACTATTTTTAAGAATAAGTACTTTCTGGAAGAAAACGCCATAAGAGTATGATTTTTTTTACAAAAAAGTACTTTTTTTAAGAACAGGTACTTTTTAAAGAAGTGGTACTCTTTTTAGGAAAAGGTTATCTTTTTAAGAAAATGTACTTATTTTCAGAAAGGCTACTTATCTCTTATTTTTAAGAAATGGTACTTTTACGAAAAGGAATTTTTGTAGGAAAAGGTATTTTTTTAAGAGAAGGTATTTTTTTTTGAAGAAAAGGATTTTTTTAAGAAAAGGCATTTATTTAAGAAAATTTTCTTTTTTTAAACTTCTTTCACTTTGGCTTTTCTAAATTTACTTTTTATTGGGCTCAAAACCACAAAATATACTAAATATTGGTTACTGGCTCCACCTAGAAAACTTCCCATTAAACAAGAAATTTCCCAACATGCGTTAGTCTAGACACAAACCAAATCAAAAGTACCCAATATAGTTGATTATACAGGGTTGTGGTATAATAGTGTTAAAAAAATGTTTAATTTTTTAGCCCTCAACCCGCAACGTGCGATAAGGAACTTCGCTCCAATAATCTTTCAAATTCATTTGTGACACTATCTACATTCGGTTGTCTCTAATGAGGTTGTGGCGACAACCTCGAATTCGGTTGTGGCAACCTAGAATTTGGTTGTGAAAACCTCTAAATGCGGTTACGGCATAGATAAACCCATAGAAAAACCATAGATGGTGAAATATAAGTGGTGGATTTGAAAGTAAAGGGAAATTTTCTAGATGGCGCCGGAGTGCTGGATATGGGCAAATTTCCCTGGAAACAAAAACTATTGAAATTACTATATAACCATTATGTTTTGCCTTTTAAATTGCCCACAAATCTCAAAAGCGATATGTTTCTCTATTATTTATATTCTATTTTCAAATTTAACCAACAGAATCGAAATAAAAAATATGTTTGAGTGCTTTTTCGTCGCATCCGAGTGAAAAATGGTCGTACGGAAACAGACATTGCCCTTTGGTGAAAATGGTGATCAAGCAAATGAATCATCTATGTTTTTTATCTATGGTTACGACTAATTTGGTTGTCTCAAAACAATTTTTCTGTGAGTGTACTTTTATAAAATTAAACGCAATTTTAATGAGAAGTAATTGTATAAAATAGAACGCTTAACATATTGGCTGATAGTTTTGTGTAGGGTTCACTTTTTGATTTCAAAAAATCGGAATTAAAATACAGGGCGTTACAAATTGAGGAGACATTTGTCTGCAATATTCCACTAACGTACCGTCAAAAATTACATTAAGTTTAAAAATTGAAATTGCATTTTATAAATGTTCGTGCTGCAAAATAAAAAATGTCAAATCAAATATAGGAATGTAAAATCAATGTAAATCAAGCGTAAGCTGGGAAAAAGGTAAATTTGTCTGCCAATGAAAAATAAAATATTTGATAAATTTAAAATTATTGTTGGTAACATCTGCAAGAAAATATATTTAAAGTCATTCCAGCACCAATTGTACAAACAGCATAACCAATTTATCGTAGAAACCGATGCAGTTTTCTAATCCTCCAATTCAGTGGCGTCAATTTGAAGCTCTTTGAAAACTATGATAAACTTAAGAGAGAAACAAAAACTTTCAAATTGCTTTGGACGGACACAGTTGTGAGGTGCATAAACGATGTTGAATTTTTCGGCAGCAAATTAAGTCACCTCAAACTTTGCTTGAGTTTGAGGCGATTCTGAAACGTTACAGCTTCTTAAACTCTTGCTCTTTTGCCAGAACAGAGTTTAAGATAAGCCAACGCTATAATTTGTATTTTTTTGACGAATCACAAATTGCGGTGATTTGTGGAGTGCAGATAGATTGATTTATTAATTTTGTCGATTGTCGCTATTCTACAAGAATTCAAGTATCTTACCTTAATACGTTTCGCCCACTCGTTATCACTAATGGCAATAATGTCCAAACAATAATCGCATACTTTGCGTATTTCCGAATTTTTGTCGTGCATCAAATCGATGAGATACGCCGGTGATTCCGTTTCCTTGATCATATACTCCCGGGTACTTTCATGTTTCAAGATTTGCTGGAACACAAATATAATTTGTAAAACAATCTCATCATCCTCCTGCTTGGCTTTTAACAGTTCAATTAGTGACAATACAACATTTGCCCGACAGAAGAGCAAAGCACACAGTTCATCATGGGCACACGTGCCCAAGTATACAATGGTATCCAAGACGAGATCATCTAATTTAGCGCCTGGTACTAGAATGTCACGTACCCATGGTATCAATTCGAAATTTTGCAATATTTGTGAATAATCTAAGTCGGCCAGCGATAGATTTCCCAAAATGCCCAAGCATTCCACCAAAAATGACTCATCCTTGCAAATGGTAAGCACACGTGCCAAATCACCAACATAATCAATGAAGAGCGGTTGCAGCGAATCGTGTTGGGAGAGATTGCGCAAAAGCTTCATAAGTAGCGAATCTTGATATTTGAAAGCTCGATCCATGAGACTATGCAGACGATTGCCTTCTACCATAATTTGAGCATTACGGCGATTGAGGGATAGGTTAATGCATAAAGATATCAAATCTAAATCCACCTTGGAGTTCAAATTCAATATAATGGCATCTGTGGCCATTTGGACACATTCGGTGTGGGTAAACATGGCCTTAACCTGAAATTGAAAGATAAATTTATCAAAAATTACATTAGAGGTGGTAGAGTAATTAAAGAAACCACAGTGCAACACGAAAAAATATAACCATATACGGACACCACTATGTGATAAAAGACCAAAAAAAAAACCCGTGTCTCCCAGTTTTGCCTAAAGTCATGCACTTTTTTTATGGGAACCCAAGGATTTGGGACCTCGGTGTAATTTTTGCTAAACAGTGATAATTTTGTCATGCTCATATCTTGCAAACCGTTCGGAATTTTGATTTACTCTCTGAGGGAAAGTTGTAGCTCTTGTCTTAAAGAACAAAAATTGGGAACATATAAAAACTTCATCTTCATGGTCAAAATCGCAAAAAACGGTAAAAAATTAAAATTCAATGTTCAGGTCCATAGGTAGTAAACCGTTCAAAATTCAAGGAAACAATCAACTACAAAAATGTACCTAACATCTCAATAAATAACTTCCTAGGAATCAAAATTCCGAACGGTTTGAAAGATATGAGCCTGACAAAATGATCACTTTTTGGCAAGAATAACACCGAGGCCGCAAATCTTTGGGGGCCCATAAAAAAAGTGTATGACTTTGGGCAAAACTGGGAGACACGGGCCTTTTTTTTTGTCTTTTATCACGTAGTGGTGTCCGTATACAGTGGTGACCGTATATGACTTAAAAAATTACACACAGTGTAATCAACAGCTTGTTTCTCTATCTCGAACGGACGCTTTCGTTCGTGTTCTACACGAAAGAAAGTTGACTTGAGTTCCACAAGCCGTTTTAAGCCGTATGGAAACACAAAATTTTTCATACATACAAATTTTGGTTTCCCTATTTCAAATGTGCTGTCAGTTGGGAACAAACATAGAGCTTTCGACTTAGAGGAATCCAATTTGATTGACTGATTTTCGTTCGCTTAGCTTTTCGTTCGACATTGAGAAACAGGCTGTAAGCATTGTTTTTTCTCTACCATCTGTCCCTTACCTTATCATCCAAACTCATGTGATAGAGAATTTTCACCGCAATACTATGATGCTTCTCCTCATTGATAAACATAACCAACATTGGTAAGTAACCGCCTACGATCATTTTGCGCCTTAGTGGCCCGTCAAATGATAAATTGAAGACCAATTTCAAGGTAACTTGTACGAGATCTGTGTGACCGCTTTGGAAGAGTCTAGGTAATTTTGACACAATATTCAATTCGCTCATATCGTCCTTGTTATCGCCCACTATTGACAATTTCTTCAGGAATGTGGTGACCAACATAAGCAGATCAATATTTTGACGATCCAGGGCCTTCACCAGCATTTTCACTATATTCTTGCGGCGCATTTTCTCTTCGAGCTTAACATTTTCAGCCATATTAAGGAGCAGATAGAAAGCAACCCTCAGTAGTTGTTCCTGTTTTTTGGCGAATAACTTTAATTGCTTGTTGAGACGCTCAATTTCTTCCTTTTTCACTTTAGGATCACTGCGATCGAGGGCATCGTTACTGGTTGTCTTTATGTCACCGTTGGTGGAGATACCTGAGTCGGGTGTTTGGGCGCCGGCCGAGAGTGCTTCGTGATAGCTGCTGTTAAGAACTTGACTTTTTACCAGAGACGAAGACATTGAACTGTGGAAACTGGACCAATTTCCAGATTTGGGTCTTTGTTTTAATTCGGGTATACGGCGTCGTGGTGGCTCCATCTGAAAGAAGAAACACATGGTTGCAATCGTCGAAATTAAAGATAACTTGGATTTATTGTATTTTACTTGCCTCTTTAGGTTTTTCTTCATTCATGAGATCAAGGAAATCATCTGAACTGGTATTCAGTTTCTCTTTGCTGGCTTTAGCAGACAAAGGCGCAGAACCACCGGGATTTTTACGAATATCCAATTCGTTACGCATAGTTTCGTAACGTCGTAATTCGTAATCGATTACGTCCATGCATAATGAACCAATCTGGAAAATATATTAACAAGAAATATATTAACAAAACAGGTTAATACGGATAATTGCGATGGAAAATATTAAGAGAACCACATATTGTCCAAACATGAGTAGAAGAATGGGTTTGTACAATTCCCTTTTCGCGATTCGAGAAAAAAATACTCAGCGCAGTTGGAATCACTACAAAACAATGCTCATGTTTGACCCATGTGTGGTGCTCTTAAATATGTTATACAGCAGGTGATCAAGAAGTTGAACGATTAAGAATTTGATTGGTTGGTTGGTTGGTTGAAAAGGCTGCAAGACAGCACGCTCTCTAGCACACTTAGGCTAAAGAAGCCCATTGTGATACCTGGAGTTTCCTCTATAGCAACTATTGACTAGTCGTCTAGCCAATTTGCCCTTTCAATAAATTTGTCTATAAGACCTACAGGAATATCCAGTAGGGCTGCGGTGCTAACTAAACGTGTTCCGAATATCCTACTTCTCAGTCCTGCCAGAGCAGGGCAATCCAAGAGAAGGTGTTTCGTCGTTTCTTTGTCGTCCTCCATGCAGCATCTACAGAGACAGGATTCGGCCATGATATCAGGAGTACAGATGTTCAGGATAGCACTGAGTGCAGTACCTGGCGTCGTGCCCACTGCCCCACTAATGCTAATCAGTTCTGATCTTTGAATTTTCATCAAGAAATTCAGAATATATTTCTTTTGGAGGGACCTAAACCAAACTACGATGCCATACAGAAGTATTGGTCTGACTATTGTCGTATAAATCCACATGGTGATCTTAGGAGACAGACCCCAGCGGTTTCATATCGCCCCTTTACAGCAGTAAAGAGCAACATACGCCTTTTTCACCCTCTCCTCCACATTCGGTTTCCAAGACAGTTTCTGTCGAGAATTATCCCCAGATACTTGACCTTTTCCGTCAACTGTAATTGCACCCCATTAACTGACGGCAGTTCAAATGCGGGTATTTTATATTTCCGAGAGAACAAGATAAGCTCGGTTTTAAGTGGGTTAAGTGATAGTCCGTTGTTACCGGTCCTGTTCGAAATCAGACTAAGTAGGCTGGTTGTACGAATGCTAAGTAAATTGAGGTTTCTACCCGTACAGATAATAGCAATATCATCGGTATAGGCAAAGACCTGGCATTCGGCCCTGTCCAATTCAAGAAACAGTTCATTGACAGAAGTTAACCATAATAGTGAAGACAGAACTCCCCTCTGCGGTGTCCCCCTGTTAACGTTCCTAGCAATTGTAACACCACTAAGCTGTCGACTCCTAGATTCAGTAACGACCTAAGAATCGCCGGAGGTTGAATGTTATTGAAGGCTCCCTCGATGTCTAGGACGGTCCCTAGAGCAAAGACCTTATTCTCAAGAGAGTTTTCTATTATGCTGACTATAGAGTGGAGAGCCGTCAATTTGACTAAATATTCAAATTTCAAAATAATGAATAAATAATGTCAGTGCACTCTGAAAAATTTGTTGTTTTGTTGTTTGGATGCAAAAATTTTGAGTGTTCGTAGCTTGTCGCAAATATAGTATACTTGTGTCCAAACACATTGTGTTTGCTATTCAAAATTACATGTTGGCGACCAAATTCTACATATGTTTTTGTGACCCAAATATAGATTTTATTTGTTGAAAACTGCTGAAATAGAAACGTGACAGACAACAAAGAAACAAAAAAGCAGCAGGTCTTCAATTCATGGAAAATTGCTTGTACGTACGTTTGTACATGTTCCAAACATATACATGGTTCCTTCATAAAGTTGCAGGAGCCGAGTTTTTCATCGTGTAGGAAACAGTTGAAGAAGTTTATGACCTATTGAAATATGAATTGGTACCAGAGGAAATAGTTTCTGAAATAGTCCAAACGGTTTGGAACTGATCCACAACTAGTATCAGAGTGACACACTTTCTTCCAAAATTATGATTTCAAAATACTAACTCCTGCAGTTGTTTACGTAAGGATGTACTAGTTCTATTGTACAGAAATACTAATTCCATGCTAGTAATTTCTTCCTATTAGGTGTTTACTATCACATCAAACACTGTCTCGTTCGTAATTTTGAATTTACCTGCTGTATATAATTCCACTTAAACTACTTCACCACTCACCTTGTACTGAACTATAACTGAATGAAATTTCGTATAGGTTGAGAAACAAAAGAATATATAAATAATATTTGTGGATAAATCTAAACTCTTTCGCCAATCCTCTCGTAATACACGGGACAAAGCACTCAAACAAGCCTCTGTAATGGAAAAGGGATTACCATAATTAAGGGCACTTATAGAACAAACTCCAATGTATACCATTCTTTTCCAATTCCTCTAAATTATCAGGATTTCGTGCCACCTGCAGTATCATTGCTGATCCCCTTATACGTTCACTTAAATCTTCATACAGGAGTTCAACGTATTCATCTATATGATTTATAGATACATCTGATGAATCCGATGACTTTGAGTTGGTGGATGATGACATACTAGTGCTCATTGTGGTATGCGGTCGTGTGATGGTTCGATGCGATGCAATGGCTGAACGTGGACCCTTGTTGTTGTCATGTGTATCTGGATGCGGTAAGAAGGAGAGAGGGATTCAAGAGATTACTTTGAATAATATAAATACACGTATATGTAAATATAAGGTTTAAGGTCTTATTATAGGACTATCTTTCAATATGACACCAGCCTTAGTGACCTGATGCGTATGAGTGATAATTAACGTTCACATGTGTTAATTAATACTCATACGCTTTCAAAACGTGTTGTAACAAATAATTATTACTTATACGCATGGTCCAACATTATCTTATGGGCTATTATGTATGTATAGTACATTAGAGTGGCATTTTTTCCCTTACTTTTGAAATTCAAGGATTGCCGGGCCGCATATTATGCCACTTGATGAAAAAATGTTATGCTATAAATTTGGGGAAAATTGGACAATGTTAACACGTCGCGCCCGAAGGTCAAAGTTCAAAAATTTTGAAATTATGTTTTTCTAAGTGACAGATTGTTGCAATATACTTATTTTTCGGCAGATTTTTGCGAAACTTGGTGGGTTTGCAACACAGAAGTTACTTTGTATCTGGTAAAAATTTAGGCAACATGGGGCAACGTTAACACGTAGCGCCTTTAGGTCAAAGTTTTTTTTTTTTTTTTTTTTATTTTTTTTTTTTTATTTATTTTTTATTTTTACCAGATAAACAACAAGTTCATAGTTACAATTCTACGAAGTTTGTGGTAAAAATCTGGTAAAAAATGAGTATGTTGCTCGAAGCTGACTATTGGAAATACATAATTCATCAATTTTTGAACTTTGACCTTGAGGAGGTAAGTGTTAACGTCGTCCAATTTTGTCCTAATTTTTACCAGATTAAGAGGAACTTCACTGTTACATTTGTACCGAGTTTCATAAAAATCCGAATAAAAATTAGTATATTTCTGCAAGTTGTCTATTGGAAATAGATAAATTAAAAATGTTTCAACTTTGACCTAAAGGCGCTACGTGTTAACGTTGCCCCATGTTGCCTAAATTTTTACCAGATACAAAGTAACTTCTGTGTTGCAAACCCACCAAGTTTCGCAAAAATCTGCCGAAAAATAAGTATATTGCAACAATCTGTCACTTAGAAAAACATAATTTCAAAATTTTTGAACTTTGACCTTCGGGCGCGACGTGTTAACATTGTCCAATTTTCCCCAAATTTATAGCATAACATTTTTTCATCAAGTGGCATAATATGCGGCCCGGCAATCCTTGAGTAGAAAGAAAAAAAAATTTTCATACAAAAAAATGCCACTCTAATAGTACATATAAGCATGCAAGAAATTAAATTGTATTCAAATAAAAGTATTGTTAATTTTGAAATCAAATAACGAGATTTATTCAAACTTTCACACTGCGTACTGTACAGTCTTTTGTCATTCTGAAAGTTTAATAAATTCATATAAACTCGAAAATTCGGTGCAAATTTGGAAAAATATGTTTTAACTTGAAACAAGAAACACTATCTTAATAGAAGAATTATTTTAAGAAGAATTATTTTTTAATTATTTATTCTGGTTATCTAATAATTTAACTAAGGGTAATTTAAGGGCCCTTAGTTGTCCAAGTTCGAAATAGGTGCCACGATTAAACTAGTTGTACGGATAAGTTTCTGTGAGTCCATAGTCGAGGATAATGACGTTGCACGATTTCGTCGGGTGTTGTCCAAGGACTCAAAAGTTCTTGGTGACATTAGCAAATTTGATGGGGCATGGACCAACTCCGGAGCTGTGACACTGGAACTTCTTATAGAGACTAACTACACTATGAGAATATAGATTCTACGGAGGGGTGTATCCCGTATACTCTCGTTTCGGATATCTCGCAGCTTGGGGTGATTGAGGACTTAGTTGACGAATTAAGGATATTTTGGGCTATTATTACTTTCATGCCCTTTAAGTCTCCTGGTCATGATGGGATTTTCCAGGTAATGCTGCAAAAGTGTTACGCATTTGCCACTCCACATCTTCTGAGTATCTATAGGTCGTGTCTGAGACTCTCCCTCTCTGGTACCGGAGAAGTGGAAGGAGGTAGTGGTTGTCTTTATTCCGAAGTTCGGAAGCCTCTTATCCTTTCTATTGATAGTGTTGGAGAGAAAGACTGATTTGTATATTAGAAATCGAATTTACTCGTGCTACTTCAGCGGTAGGCAGCATGTCTACCTCAAGCGTAAATCTATGGAGAGTGCTCTGCTCGTTATTGTGGGTTATGGCTTTGACTGCCTTCTGGGATATAGAAGGTGCTTTTGACAATGTGTCATCTGGCGCCATTACGGAATATCTGGAGTATGCTGGAATGCCACTGTTCGGGGCTGATCACAAGTTGCACGCCGCTGATTGGAGTTTTAACCGCTCTGCTGTAGCATTCAGTGGTAAATTGCATACTTAAGGACTGCGAACTAAAAGGACGCAGAATTGTCGCCTACGCGTATGATGTTGTCATTCTTGTCGGCAGAATATTGTCTGTTGTCTGCGATGAGAGAACCCCATTCAGAACACCCTGAGTGAACTGTCGGAGACGGAGCACGCATAGGAGACGCAGCACGCATAGGCGAAGAATTGGATAATTCAGGAGACCAATAATGGAGGGTATTGAGTTATCTCTACCTTCTGAGGCGAAATATCTGGGTACAGTTCTGGACCACTAGCGGAACTGGAAGCGGAATACTGAGGAGCGAATGAAAAAGGGATTGAAGGTGCTATACACCTATCGAAATACGATCGGTAAAAGTTGGGGGCTATGTCCGAGAACCGTTTATTGGTTGTATTCGTCTATTGTGCGCCCAATTGTTACTTATGGCTGTTTGGTCTAGTGGAACGATTTGGGGAATAGCTACCGGTTGAAAATGCTTAATAAGGTTCAACGAACTGCGTCGATGTTCATCAGGGCGACGATGAGGTGCACCCTGCAGGCATAGTTAGACATCATCCTGAATCTAAATACCCATGATCCGTACACGAGACGGTGTGCTGCTAGAAGCGCCCTACGTTTGAAAGAATTAGGCCTCTGGAAACATGCCAACATTCTGCATGAGTTCATAGAGAATCATCAAGAAGATTGTTTGAGTGAGGTGACTGAGTATATGCTGCCGACGGTAGATTTTTGAATGATGCTAGATGGAAGTTATTGGGTGGGTAGTATACCTATTTCACTCTCTGGTTATCTAATCTTTACGGATGGATTCAAAATGGAGACAGGTACGGGAGCGAGGTTATTCAGTGAGGACCTACAACTCAGTCTGTCGCTGGGTTTGGGTGGGAACTATAGTGTCATTCAAGCTGAAATACTGGCGATTATGAGAACGGTGACCGAGCTTATGAACTTGTGTGGGTGAATTAATTATATGCGTTGACAGTAAGTTGGCCCTCAGTCCGATCAGGTCGAACATATGTAAATCCAAATTGGTTAGAGATTGCATCCGAATTCTGAATTGTGTAGTACCCGGCAAGCTGAGACTCTGCTGTGTTCCGGGGCATAGTGATGTTTTGGTGATCTCTGTTAGTCTGTAGGATTGTGGCTATTCATTGGGATGATGACGGGCCACTGTGATGTTGGGGGCTTCACTCGCAATTGTATTACGGACGGGGTTAATTGCTATCACGTTTGCGGTGACCTAGATGAGGTAGAGTTCATTGAGCACATTCTCTGTCTATGCCCGGCCCTGCAGCGAAGATGACGACGTTGATTTGGATGGTATTCTCTAGATGGTCTGGCATCACTACGTGACGTGGTCGTTGTGGATTTATTGGAGTTTTCATAGGCTTTGGTATGGCTTCGGGCTAGTGGGAATGTCGCCTGATTAATTGTCTACCAGTTGATTGCAGGTTTTTATGTTCCACTTATCTGGGGCGATCACCATGGGACTGAGTGGAGGTGGAAAGTTTCTGACAGCCACTCATATGGGAGTGATCAGAAATGATTCCTTCATAAGGCAGTCCAAGTAGCTTACTACTTCCGATCTTATATTAAATATGGCCCGGGCAATGGCTATATCGAAACCCTCCGTTAGCTAGCTACAGTGAGAAGGCGAAACGAATGAGTTATGCGATCACTGATGCGTCTCAGGTTAAATAGGCGACTCTTTCTCTGAGATTTTCGAACTAGCGGACACATTCGTTTGTTTGAAGGCGGATGAGCCAACACTACTTGCCAACGGCGGATCCAAAGGAAAGAAACAACAATTCAGCTTCGACACACTGCATTTTGGTCAGCGTCTGATCCGTATCGTGCGGCGGTGACTGGGCTTGCCGTCCGCCACCAATGAAATTATAGCAAAAAGAGAATGAGACACATAAAACCCCCTATTTGCTGACTACCCCTGCAAACGTTATAAGGACCACGATTTACGGATATGCACTTGGAATGTCAGAGACCATACAGATCCGGTGCCACTATCCTACTGGCAGATGTCCTCGAGAATTATGAGGCAGACATTACTGCTACTCAGGAGATGCGATGGACAGGTCATGACTGTACAAGGAAGAAGAACTGTGATATAAGTATACTACAGGTTCAGTTGTACTTGGCAAAAGTCTGCGACATCGGGTCCATTCACATAAATGCGAAATACTTTAACGTATTGCTAATTTGTGTATATGCCCCGGCGGAAACATGCGACAGCTTCCCTGGCCATGACATTAAGATTATTATAGGTGATTTTAATGTTAAAATCGGCAGGGTAAATATCTTTGAACCAACCATCGGTAATTGTAGTCTACTACTACTAAAACGGAATGACACTTTTAGATTCTACCGCGACGAAAAACACGGTTGAAGATTCTAATATAAATAAATCCACAAGGCTACATGGGTATCCCCTGATTAACAGTCGAAAAACCAGATTGATCACCTTGAAGTGATGTCAGCCACTCTACTAGTGTAATAGACGGACGTAGGTGTGATTCGAGGAGCTAATATCGATTCAGATCACTACCTGGTTGCAGCAAAGGTTCGCACAAGGTTAAGGAGAGCGAAACTCGTACGAACATATATATAGAAAGCTGGACATCGTAAAGCTGCAATTGCCAGAGATAGACACAACCTTTCCAGAGAAGCTGGCTCAGCTACTGGCGCAGAACGCACCCTCGCCCCATGATCCTGAAGTGCACTTGAAGTACATTTCCCCTTCTATGAGATCTGCTGCAGAGACCGTACTTAGTTATGAAAACCCGCTTAAACGGAAACCATGGAAACCATAATAATGCTGCGGTATAAAGAGAAGAGGGGAGAGAAAAACGGTTGTGGAGCAAGCATAAGTGTGAGCAAATTGAATCTTACAGACGGAAGAATCAGGCTCGAAAATTCTTCCGAAAAGTACAAAGTCAAACCAACGTCCATGTATCAGGATCCCTTTTGTAGAGATAAGTGTGGGAATCTTGTCGCATAAATGCAGAGTATGTTGGGAATATAGAGGGATTACTCTTCTTCTTTATTGGTCCCAGGAAACTTCAATATATATGAGGCTATTGAGCAAATACGGGACGATGGCGTCGACCGCCTTCTTCGTAGCCAAAACAAAGTTAGAACTGCAAGTTCCCGGCTTAAGAACAACAAAGCCGCTGGTGCTAATGGGCAACCGGCAGAGCTGTTTAACTTTGGCGGCAATGAGTTGGAAAGGTGCATGCGTCAGTTCTTTTGCAAAATCTGGCTAGACGAATGCATGCCCGACGATTGGAGCCTTTGCATACTGTGTCCTCTTTTCAAACAAGCCGACACGAGTATATGTCCAAATTGTCGTGGATCAAGCCTTTTACCCATCGCATATAAGCTCCTCACGAGCGAAAGAGTAAAGTCTCTTATCAGTGTAGCTTTAAGCCTGGAAAGTCAACTTTCGACCAGATATCCACGTTACGACAATTCCTGGATAAAACCCACGAAAAGCAAGCACCTACCACATCTTATAGGAGAGTATAAGGCTGTCTTCGATAGCCCGATACGGGGAAAACTGTACCAAGCTATATCGGAGCTTGGTATATGCTGTTACGCTGAGACGCCTTTGTAGAATGACACTGAAAAAACAACCGTTTCCAATAACATTCCAAGAAGAGACTGGGGAGAGCTTCTCACAACCAGTGGGCGGTGCGCTTTCTAATTTGTCACGCACTGCTGGGACCTACAGCAGTATTCGACAGTATCGCCATCACTAACCGAGGAAGAAGAGCCGCCATTGCACCACCGACACGAAATCCTCAGTACGAATTGGTAAAGATCTCACCAAACCATTTAGTACGGGGAGAGGTCTCGGGTAGGGCGACACAACATATCGATCTCTTCAACATATTAATTGAGATTATAATGAGAAAACCTGCAGTCAACACGAATAAAACGGCCAGCAACAAAAGTCACATGCTGCTCGGGTATGCTGATGATTTAGACTGCAGTATATTTGAAAGTTGAAATGGAAATAGCAAAAGTGGCTCTGGCAGTAAACGAGTAGAAGACAAAACCAATGGTTTCGACAAGCAGAACATCCACCCGATTGGATGAAAGGGTAAAAGTTGATAACCGTTTTAATTTCTAGGTAGTGGAATAATTCATTTACCTCGGATTTGCCGTAAAGAGAAACAATAACGTCAGCCTAGAATTCAAACGGTGAATTGTGATTGCAAACAGGTGTTATTTCGGGCCAAGCAAACACTTCAGAGATAAGACCCTCTCCCGAGAACCGAAGATCCAACTTTATCAGACTCTCATATAACCTGTCTTGCTGTATGGCAGAGAATCCTGGGTCATATCGCACGGTGATGAAATTTAACTGGAAGTCTTCGAGAGAAAAATGTATTGTTCTATAATAGAAAACCGCAATTATTGACGACGGATGACGGCGAAGTGGATAATCTGTAGAATATTGCCAGCGAGAGCTTGAAGTTACCAACTGGAAGATAAAAGCTGAAGGTCGAGCCGATTGGAGAACCATGTTATCCTGACTTTGTAAGGCCCTTAACCCCTCTGGGTTGTTTGAGGCCACCTGAGTAAGTAAGTAAGTATTTATTGTTCCCTGCGGACTGTTGAAGTTTCTAATTCTAATGTTTTTCGGCATGATATATGATATTACTCTTTTCCTGATATTTTCCATTACTTTTTCACAGAGATGTGGCTGTATCTTGCCGATGACGCGTTGGATCTCGGATTTGAGCTCAGGAATTGTTTCGGATTTATTCGTATAAACCCGGGATTTTACAAAACCCCAAAATCGCATGACCTTGGTGACCAATTGGCATCAGAATTTCTTGAGATAATTTGTTCTGGAAATCGTTGCTGCAATAAATCGATTGTTTCATGCGCGGTATGGCAGGTGGCGCCGTGTTGCTGAAACCACATGTCGTCCAGACTCATGCCGTCCAGTTGAGGCCACAAGAACTTCGTAATCTCCAACCTGTGACGAATGCCGTTCACAGTCACTGCAATTTCAGCCTCTTCTTCAAAAATGTAAGGCTCGATCGCACCGCCTGACCAAAATCCGCACCAGACAGTTGCTCGTTGTGGGTGCATTTGATTCTCATGGATTGCATGAGGATTCTCTGAGCCCAAATTCGACAGTTTGGTGTACTCACGAAGATATTCATATGGAAATGCGCTTCATGGGAGAAGATGACTTTTTTTTTGAAAAATTGGCATTGACTTGACTTTGCTGCATCACCCATCGAATGAATTGCCGGCACTTTACATGGCCTGCTCGTTTGGGCTCCTGAGTAAGCTGCATTTTGTACGCATGAAGATGGAGGTCTTTTGTCCAAATTCGGTACGTAGTGCTTCGTGAAATTTGAAGTTGTTGAGAACGATGCCGAATTGATGTTTTCGGGCTTTCGACGACACTCTCGTTAACAGCAGCAATGTTTTCTGCAGACCGACCGGTACGTTGACACACAGGAGTCTTACTGTCCATAACCGACCCAGTTTCTTAAAATTTTTTGACCACTCTTCGAATGGTTATACATGAGGTCACTTTCTTGTCCAAAAATTCTTGGAAGTTGCTAGCGGTCTCATCATGATACAAATACAAGGTAGTAGCGTCAGCCCACATGGTTTCCTTTGTTTACGTTTGATCGTACCCAGTAAATGTCAAAGTTGTTTGTGTGAGTGCGTTCTCTTTTGATTTCATCTATCTATGTTCACAATTGCACATGGATGTGTAAATTTTTATCAGCTGATTTTGACAATAACTGGGTATGGAAATTACTACAATGCTAATGCCACTACCTTGTATTTGTATCATGGGTCTCATCATAACTTTCCAAATTGTTGTAATAAGTTTTCACAGTTATAGCGAGTCGTTTTTTTGTAAGAGTCTAAACATAATCAAAACACGCTACAGACGACGACGTTTTTTCTACAAAAATAGTCAAGAAAATCCGTTGCGGCTGACGACTCGCCGCTAGAATAGAATCTTTTCTAATTTCTTGGCGCCTATCTCACGAAATCTCTCAATTGAGAGAATGAAGTTGCCACATGTTTATGAAAATCATAAGAGAAACCAACACACATATGTATATACGATGGTCATGTGAATGCAAAAGAAAATTAAAGAAAAGGGTTAAAAATAATTTATTGTTAAACACAATACAATAAAAGTGAATACATTTTTAAAATCAGTAAAACCAATTTAATTCCTATACAACTAAAATATTATTTTTCCAAACTTTCTAACAAATTCCAGGAAAGTGCCGAAAATATATACGACGCAGAGAGAAAAAAATCAACCGAAGTCGCCAGACACTCTCTCTCTTTTTCCATTTTCTCTCTTTCCATTTTTAATATTCGCCTTTTATACGATGACTTACGACCCTAGGACACGAGTCACGACTTACGATGATTCTGGGTGAGGGCAGAAGAGAAGAAAGAGAGGAAGCATAAGAGTCACGAATTGGAAATTCAGGGGGCATCTTAATATTTCTCTTTCACCTCTTTCGTGTTTTGACATGGCGGTAAAGCAACAGTATACACAAATTGGTGAAAAATAGTTTTGGAGCAATTTCTTAATAAACAATACAATTGCAATGTTATCAGTCATTGTTCATTAATTTTTGAAAATGAAGATAAAAGAAGATAAACCGACAATACGTCACAAAGGAGTCACGCATAGTTGTATACAGAGAGTCGTCGTCTGCACGCACATGAATTTACGAAGCGTTGCCAAAAGAGAATGAACACACAATGTCCCAGGGTCGTAAGTCATCGTATAAAAGACGAAATAATCGGAATAAACATATGTGACAGCTGCCAATTTCAGAGTTGCCACTTGCACAAAAATAAAGACATTAAATTTAAAAAGTGCAATCTTACTGAGACACCTTTTTGATACGCCTTCAATCACGGGGAGTGGTTCATGGCTTTCTGGCAAACCGGAATTATTTGCAAAAGTGTAGCTTTCTCAGCCGATTCAGTGATTCATTCTAGTCGGTAATGCCACTATTTTGCTGTCAGCAGCTATTATTTTATTATTTCTCTATAATGGCAATACCATATAAAATTCATCACAGTAGCAGCTAAACTGTCACTTCCTCTTTCCGGACAGTTGTGTTTAATCCATATTGGGCGGCACATAGACTAATACTTATAGTAGACGTAATAGTTCTCTCAGAAAATTTATGACATTTGCCCTGGTGTGATATGAACGTTGGATGTCGAAAAAAATTACTTCAATAATTCCAGATAGACAATAATTCAAGACAACCAACAAAATAACAACAACAGTATTTAGTTTTGTGTGTTAAAATTACTGTGTTAAATACAACACAAATGTATGCTAACAATAACAGTCAATAAAAAAGTGTAAAACACATTTAAATTTCACAGTTTTTCATCAAAACCAAATGAAAAATTAAAGTCAGAAGTTATTGTAATTCCACCTGGTCTATGTCACTTTTCGTCAAACATCTCTCTATCAAGAACAGTGTGAAATGAAACGCCAGATGAGCGAAATATTCTCTCTAGTATGATTTACTCTATGATAGAAGCGCTGCGCCAAAATCGATGAAACTTCTACCTGTTGCTATTTAGCCAATTATAACACAAACACAGCAAAGTAGTAGTTTGACATTTGCGAAGAGGAAGTCAGCTGTGATTCTGCTATCACCTCTATGTACATAGATACATCTTGCTGTACTGGAGAAACGCCATTGTGAATGCGAACCGACGTGAAGTTGTTTTGCATTTTCAGCCACCGGCACTCGTGCATACGGCTCGCGGGAAACCTCAAATATACGTTGAATAATAGTTGGAATTGAGAGGCTTTATGTTTTTGCCGACTGCAAATATGTTCACCGAATTTTTTGGGGAAAACAATTTAAAACGCGAAAATTCCCCCGCTTCAAGGTACGTCCTACCAGGTAAATGACCGAATCACGCCAAAACAAATTTCATGTGAGTCGATAAAGTACCAAACCAACTTATTCGCTGCCGTGCCAGGTGATACCACTATCCGGCTCAACTGGGCAAAAGTCGAAAGTTGCGAGTAATCGACCACTAGCCCAAAATGGGTTAATACTCTGCCATATTTTTATATCAGCTATATATTTATCAGCTATATTTATATTTATCAGCTATATTTTTACTGGTTTTTTGTATGCATTAGGGTGTACTGAAAGGGATCCAGTTTTTTTTAGTAAACCTAGTATACATACATATGAATACGTAATAACATACTCCCTTATTAGAAGTTTACATCGATCCAATTACTTTGTTTCCTATGACGTAGTATAACACCGATTTATTAATGACGCATTCACATCACATTTAATTGGGCTCGAGTTCACTTACCCACACCGGCATTGTCTTTGCGATTCTTCAAATAGAATATAATCTGTTCCACATCGGCCAATTGAGATTTATGTATTAAATCACATTTATCCACAACTTCACGAGCTAATGCCGCGGGATCCGTTTTAGCACTAAGCGAACGTAGTCTTATGATTTTCTGACAGTTCTGCAATTACAAGAAGAAGAAAAATTAAAAAGAAACGTTAGAGGGTAAAAATTCAAATGTAAATCGATATATGAATGAGTACGAGTATATAGTACATTCAGATTCGAGTACGATACGATACATAGTATTATAATGTTCTCATACGTAGTCATTGAAAGGTCAAGACCATCGCGCGCCATAACGAATAATTACAAAATGTGTGCACTCGCACATGCTCAGACGTAGAGTTGGATATGAAATGTTAAACCCCCTTTGTACGAGTCAGTATTTGGAGAATATGATGGGAATTGTGGTTTAAGAAAACAAATTGTAACATGCGTTTTACGGTCATTGCACAGTGGTATGAAATGATACAAAAAAGGTATTTAAGTCTAAACTCCTAATGTGATAAGAGATAGTTGCAGCCAGAGATTGTAAAGCAAGATGTTGATGATTTGTAAATTTTACTAGTTTTTTAAAGTGAGTAGTTAACTGTCGGATTACTGAATCCTTATTCCAAGATTTCCAGTGGATTGTAAATGTAGGCAGTCATACTGTTTACCAATATGGCAAGACTTGTATTCTTACAAAGACGATCAAGAAGCAGACGACCAGAAGATGTGCGCAATTGGGCAACTCTCGTAAAAGAGAACCAAAAAGTGGTTACAATTCACTAAAACGCATTTCTCACTCGCGTCATATCTTGATTATTGTATACTTTTTGCATAGTTTCTGTAATTTTACTTCAATATGGTGGGAATTTGTATAGTTATGTACAATAACACTATCAAAAAGTTGCTCGTGTATTAAAATATTTAATGAAAAGAAAAAAAGGAGCAGAAAGTGATTAATGTTTCATTCGTTTTGTTTGTTGGCATTTGAGTGAAGAGAAATTTTAGTACATCGTTTTTGATTCTTAGTCAAAGACGACGAAGAAGTGGACGACCAGAAGATGTGCGCAATTTGGCAACCCCCGTAAAAGACAACCCAAACAGTGGTCACAATTCACTCAAACGCATTTCTGTCTCGCGTTATATCTTGATTATTTCATACTTTTTGCATAGCTTATGTAAATTTACTTCCACATGGTTCGAATTTGTATAGTTATATACAATAAGCCTATCAAACAGCTGCTCGTGTATTGTAATATTCAATGAAGAGAGTAAGAGAGAAAGAGCAGAGAATCATTATGTCTTCACTCGTTTTGTGTGTTAGCATTTGAGTGTAGAGAAATGTTGACCGTCTACTTTAGTACATCGTTTTTGTCGTATTGACAAAACATCTGTTGGAGCTTAATATCAACAACCAAAGAGAACAATCTAAAGGGAATTATATTAAATAGGAAATAAATTCATAAAACTATGTCATTTTAATAACTTCATAAAGAAAACTACATATGTAGGATCAAATAATGAATGATTGAGATAGAAAATATATATTAAAAGAGAGACAAAAGAGAAACATGAATTTTACACAAACTTGCATTTCTCTTCTCGACAATCAGTAACGCTATTGTTAAAACCATATGGTTCTGACTTCAGGTTAACCAGCTAATATTGGGTGGTTAAACCCTTGTTAAACATTGGCTGAAAAATTTTTTTAGCATGTTTTACCAGAGATTTACTAAGAAACAAAGATGACCACAGACTGAAAAACTGGCCTTAAGAGTCTAATTTACTTTAAGTTCAAAAACTTTAGTTGGAAACTAAAAAAAATTCCGTGTATGTTCGTAATGACACGTTGCTTGAACTTGACAGTACATTATAAAGGGGCCCTTAGACCTATGGATAAGTTGCTCGACTTCAAGTTGACATCAACTTCGATAACTAGACATAAACTTCGATTTTGCCCTTACACTCTCAAACTAGTTGAGGCAACTTCATTTTCTTGTCAGATGTGGTGAGCGCACTGCGAAAATATCACAAATTTTACGAAAAAACGCTATTTTTATTTTCTTTAAATATTTATAAATAACACTACAAATCATATTTATTTAGTTTATATTTTTCCAATAATGTTTAATTTAATTATTTTTTTGTTGATTTATTTACATTTTGCCGATAATGTTGCCTCATGAACGTTTCTCACCGAAATGCGTATGTAAGTTGATGCAACTTCCCCTTACACTGGTGGATATGTTGATATCAACTTCAAAAAATCAAAATGGCTTTGATTTTACATCAACTAGTTTGTACAAACCACCAACTTAACCTTACACCATGGGTAAGTTGATGTCAACTTGAAGTCGCTGCAACTTATCCACAGGTCTAAGGGCCCCTTAATATACAACTAATGCTAAGTAATGAAAATGTCATTCCTTCGGAAGTATTCCAAATTTCGTTTTGTTTTGGTTTATTGTAAAAAATTTGTCATGATACACTATAATCAACTTCATTTCTTGTCAGATGTGGCGAAGAGATACCACATTCTGTATTCATTGTCTAATTAAGGCATCAGACTAAATGCTGTCTCCCCCATGACAACGTTTGACAGTCAGCATGCTATTGTCTCAAGGATAATCGTAAAGTTTCTTTCGACGTTTAAGCCCCGTACTCACTTCTTATGAAATATAAAAATAACGCAAATTTTTTTAACAAACAATTTAATTCACTTTTCCTGTGCTTGGTACTCAGGTCTTTGTGAAAATTGCATAATCAAAATCAAGTACAGGGTTGTTATGGCAAAGATATTTCGTACGAAAAGAATTGTTTGATAACACCGTGATAGTTTGTGGCAAAAATTTTCGTAGACAAGGCCTCTGAGGACGGGTTTACCATGATTCGGTTACGAGGAATTAAACTACATCATTCGTTTTTTGAGTTACAATTACGGATTCATAGAATTTTTTTTTGATTTTCAATTTGGACTCACTTTTGACAGCCTCTAACTTCTATTTTGTTGGTTGTACCGGTAAACTTTCTTCCACAAAGTTTTTCAAACGTTTTGGGCCTCAACCAAGCTTATCTTTAAAACTCGGGTTTTGGGACTCTTTGATTCAGAACATCGGCAGAAAAGTAATTTTCCCACTTTCTTTGAGTTCTCCATTCACAAATTGCTAGTAATCAGATTATCTCGTCAAATTTACTCATCTTAATTTTTAATTATCAAATTCCAATTTATAATTACACTTAATTTTACTTTTTTCTACACTAAAAAATTTGTAATTAGCTTTTGGACCAAACAAAAACGTAAAAACTAAAAAAAAATACAATGGTTGAAAAAAGTACCTTCGCCTACATTCTTATGGGTTATAGATATAGAAAACAGTTCAACGAACAAAAAAGTTCGCGTACTGATAAAACAGTACGTCCGGCAAGCCTATTCATACATATATTTTATATGAAACCGTAATTGTAACTCAAAAAACTGATGATGCAGGTCGATGCAGTACATGAATTAGGGTAAACCCGTCCTCTCCCCTAACTGTTTAGGATAGGAATTTTGACATTTCGAGTATTTTAACCAGCGAAGAGGAAATATTCAAGAAATATTTGCAAGTTATCTCAGTCGTAGGTGGTAACTCTCTGCAACAAAAATTTTGGTTTAGAGATAAATGACAAAAAAAAAAGGTCTTACAAATGAATAGATTTTTCGATTGATATTTTTAAATTTTATTATTCAAGCTCAAGACTATCTATATCTCTATAAATAGAAATATAGTTTTTTAAAAAAGAAGATGTTTTGCAAATGCATCCTCATGATTCCTGGCAAACCGTATATCTATTTCCGATCTAGCCACGATCTAGTCACAGATCTTCATCAGCGGTTGTTTGGAATGCTGCTATTGAAAAATTCATCAAACTAGATGCATACGAAAACTCATCTGAATTGAGAATTTTCCACTATACAAGTGTTCGAAAAATATCGGAAGCAAAACACACAAGAAAACATTTGCACACAACTTCTTTCCATCTCCAGAGAACCATCTAAAAGACAACACAATGTTTACAGGCAATTGTTATTGCCTATTGTTTCGTCGTGCTTCGTTGTGCTTTTACGATTGATTTTAATTTTCCATTAGGTGGTACGAGAGATCGACAGAGAAGAGAAACTGCAACTACCCAGTAGGACCAGTATACTATACGTGTACGCATTCGTATACAATACAAAGTAGGCAGGGGTACTGTGATCTTCACTATACCTCTCTAATATACGTTTGTTAAGCAATGGTAACTTGTGTGGGTACAAACAATATAGCATACAAAGTATATGGTAATGTTTACCAATAATCTTCCTGTTTTGTCTTCGCATCTGATATACAACCTCTATCTACATTGTTTATTCTAATGTTTACAATTTCAATACAATTTTGATGAAAATGTATGGCTGAATGATATACAATCAGTACCGACAGTCGAATTAAATTGTTTACATAAACGTTTGTAGCGTAAACCTCAACGCTGAAAAGAAAATATAATGAAGTTTGTACAACCCCCATACCACTGTATATACCATGTATTCCAGGGCGTATAGAATGTCTCAAATTAATAAACAAAAATATAAGTTTTGGATTTCTTATTAATAATTTTTACTCTTTCTGTACATTACAATTTATATTCTTTTTACATATTTTTTTTATTAAATTTTTTATTGTTTTATAAAACGCGTGCGCACGCCTACACGTAATAAACACTACCAACGGTTTATTGCGAATATGAACATTATCGCTGTTTACGTTTTCAATAAACAATGTATGCTAACACGTATAATATACAATAAAAATTATCATGAAATCGAATCAAAAATGTTAGGCTTCGTCAATGTACACTTTTCTGCAAACATAGTATGTGAAGATGCATGAAGTTGAATTAGAGACGAACACAAATTTTTCATCTTCTTAACTGCATATGCGCTCTATATACAAAGTATGCGCAGATGTGTGGAGTTGTCTTTTTTGTCTCATACACAATCTCTGTATACTTTCCGAAAAATTCGGGAAAAGTTCTATTGGGTAGTTAGAATGTGAAACAGAAGGACACTGGCATAGAACGCAGGCGTTGATGAGAAGAGTTAGAAAATTCGAAACGATCGTTCACCAACGTGATTTCAAATCATGGTGCCGACTGTTTAAATTTTTTCTAATTGCAAAAATAAACCCAGCGGCGGAAGTCGCAAGGTCTTCCACAAATAAGGCATCGGAATGGTTCTTTTGTAATGCCTTCTAAAAATAAGGCCTGCGGAATGCATGCATTTTTTCCATCAGATTTTTACAATTTTGAGAAATTTCTTTCCCGATTCTTTTTAACCGTAATTTAATTGGAAAATTTCATACAAATTTTAAAATTATATTGTTTATTTAATATTTTCAGGGTATTTTTAAAATTTGAAATTTGAAGTTGGGCGTGGTAAAACTTTCTAAGAAAGATACAGACATACTTATAAATAAATATGTAGAAGTTTATAATGATTTTCTGATAAACTAAATTATTTTTGTTTAACAAAAATAAATTAAAGAAAATGTCTTTTAAGGCCATGCCTTCTAAGTCCTTCTTTAGGCAATGGGCAAGGAAGGCTTTGCCTCCCAATCTCACGCAATGTGAAAAAGAAAGGAGGAGGTTATGTTTAGGGAAGGCCTTCCGTATTTTAAAGAAGGTCTGTTTGGTAATGATTTCAGACCTTCTAGGTCATGATTTCCGCCGCTGGGAACCCCTGATCTGTATAGCTCGTAAGAAATGGAAAAATATTCTTGTAAGAAATAGTTTCAGATCGAATAATGTATTGTTACGAATAATACATGCGTGCTGTTAATGACTCTACTAACAATATGTAAATAACAGGCGTTTAGTGCTGCGCCTGAAAGTATGCATTGTAACTACGTACCAGCTCGCTAAACCAGTAGCATGAATTCACCTCAGTAAAGATAACTCTCCGCCATTCGAGATTGTTCTACAAAGATAAGCAACAACAACAAGAAGGTTCTTGAATTCGCTAGATCTACCTTCATTTGAGTATGGTGACTTGGTATAAATAACGGAGGTCTTTGGAATGGAGAGTTAAGTTTGTGATTGATTAACCGCCGTAAAGTAAGAAACCCGATATGATAGTAAAATATAAGACTTTGTTAAAGTGTCATAAATAAAGTAAACTGTTGTAATATATAAGTAAAATAAAAGGAAGTTAAACCGTTGTAATTATCGTAATTGAAAACGAACCTTGTTTTATTATTGGGAATAAAACAACGCAAAAAGGACGAATAAGGAAATTCGTAACAGTATAATAAAAATTAAAATTAGATTTGTTTTCAGTACCGGAATTCTATAACTTTTTAATGATAAAAATAGGTCGTTCACCCTTTCGGTACATGTTTTTCGATTCCGACCCTAAAAATCCAATTTTCTTATTATTTGGACTTTAATATTTTTAATAAGATTAATTTTTGCATAATGTTGACTCCAAGGTGGTTTTTTGGAATGATGCCATATGGCATCATTTGTACTAGTTGGCGTTAAAAAAATGATTTTGTAATGTAGTGTTACATTCTGTAATGTTGCTTTCTGTTTTTATGATGCCATATGGCATCAATATGTACCAGAATGTTACCTCATTTAAATAAAATTGATGCCATATGGCATCAGAAAAATTAAAAAAATAACACACCACGACCTTTTCAGATTTTTTTTCGATTCAATAATAAATACAGTTAATAAATTACACTTTACTGCAAACTTTTGAAAATTTAAGTTTTATAAATTCATTAGGCAATGTAGTACAATATTTTGTTTTATAATGTATCGTTTCCCACCGGAAAAGTCTATATCTTATTAAAGTTTTAAAACTGCAGAATGTCAGGCCAGTGAGGTAAAAAATTATATACATATATTTGTAAATATTGTTTTTAAAACTTCAAAGTACAATATTGCAGTACAAAAAAATTGATTTTAAACGAGTCTAATTAAAAATGGAAGCCTTCAAAACCCACTCGCCATATGGCATCAAAATACCGAAAGGGTTAAATTGTAAAAATTCATAAAATTTCAATACAAAATTATAGAATTTTGTCAATATAACTACCGAATTTTGTCGTTAAAAAGTTACAGTATAGACGAACAGCAATAAAGCAAAAAATTTTTTGACTTAAAAACCACTGTGCACCATTGGCTTATGTGTTGTATTGAAGGGGTCATTATTATTGTGTGAATAATGTACTATATAGGTGAACCATGTGTATAAATAAGTTTGGATATGATAAATATATGTGGCACATATTTACATACTACTTACTATGTGTGTGTGTTCTTTGACATGCTATTAAATATTAAGGCATTTCACATATTGATTTTCAGTTGACACCGTTCTAACCGCTGTCATTAGTTAATGTCATCTGTGTGGTAGGTAGGTAGGATAGTATGAATGTGGTTCACATGTCGTCGAAATTCGTGGCCAGTATCTACTCATTCAGTTGTGGTTGGTCATTTTCTATTGGCTTTGGAAATCATACCTTGACCCAGTCATAAACATACGTTGAAAGGGCTAAGACCATTATCATAATATAACATTTATAAAATGGCGACGATAAGATTAAGAGTTACTAATAGTGTCATAAGGACTCGTATTTCAACTAAAACTGGGTTATTTAGTGTTAAAAAAAGGAGAATTAAACATTTTCAATGTAAAGAAAAACAAAAGAAAAACAAAATTAATGAATTAAGTGGCCATCGGTGGTGCAGTGGTAGTGTGCGCGGCTCTTGTGAATGAGAACATGGGTTCGATCCCAGTTAAGACCACCTTAAATTTCTTTCGACGGTGGTCACCTCACATAGTGACGGCGTAACTATCGAGTATTTGGTCATGAAAAACCTTCTCAAAATACAGTTTGGAACCGCTGTAAAACTGTATTTTAAAACTAGAAAGCACACAGCTCAATGGTTGTGAGGAGCTCTCCCCAATCCCTTCGTGGGATGTAATGCAAACCCATTTTTTTATATGAAATTGGAAAGATGTTAGTAGAATTTCAACATGTTTGTGTTTCAAATTTTAAGGTATTGAACCATAGAGTAATGACATATAGAGTAGCAAACTCTCTCAGTAAATTTATGACGTTTGGTGTGTTGCAGATGTGCGGTTGGATGTTGGAAAGTATTGCTTTAATAATACCAGATAGAGGCAATCGGTCAAACCAACCAACAATAAATCAGCAACGGCATTTCGTTTTGTGCGTTAAAAATTTTGTGTAAATACCAGGGTTCGTATTTCGTGGGTAATTAGTTACCCAGGGTAATTGCCCATGGCGATGGGTAATGGGTTACCCATGGAAGAAAATATGAAAGAATTTGAAAAAATTCCTATATCTCGGAAACGCAGCGTCCAATCGGAAAAATAACTACTTTTTGAGGGTTTCTCATAAAGTGGTCCAATTCGTATGCAAGAATTTTTTTTCAAAAAATCGCCAAAATAAGACAATCGCTAAAATAAAAAAGTGTCTATAACTTGAGAACGGTGCGTCCAATCAAAAAAGTAATAAATATTTTACCTCCTTAGGAGGTTTTCACCAAAGGATATCTCCAATATGGCATCACCTTTTTTTAAAAAAAAAAATCGGTAAAACTAAAATTTTTCGTATAAAAAAAATCGCTAAAACCCCCTCATGTCTATATCTCGGAAACGGAGTGTCCAATCAATTTCAATCGTATGGAAGATTTTTTTTAAAAAATCTCCAAAATTTTTAACATTTTTTGATGTGTTAACATCTATACGCGCGCCTCTAGGGCAGTAAACTATCAAACTAATACATACGCAAGTGTTAGTTTTGTAAGAGTAAATCATCGTTTGTTTGTTCGTTGCTTGGCAGTCGGTATCGAAAGTGATTATTGGGCGATTTTCATATAATTTTCCCACGCGATTTTCTCCGGAAATTCATAGCCGATTTTATTATTTTATTAAAAAGCTAGTGCAGGTTTCGACGAAGAGTTTAGGCCAAAAATTAAGGCGATTTGATATCGGCGAGCCGAGATTTAAGTGTTTTTTTTATTTTAGCGATTTTCTAATTTTGGCGAATTTTTGTAAAAAAAATTCTTCCATACGAATTGAACCATTTTATGAGAAACCCTTAGAAACCGGCAACAATTTTTTATTTTTTCGATTCGACGCTTCGATTTCGAGATATTGACATGAGGGCGTTTTTTGCGATTTTTTATTATCCCATATTAAAGACATACATTGGTTAAAGCCATTTTATGTTAGCGCTTTTCTTAGTTTGTCGATTTTTTTGAACAAAAATTCTACCATACGAATTGGAGCAGTTTATGAACAACGTTTAGAAACCCTAAAAGATTATTTATTTTTTCGATTGGACGCTCCGTTTCCGAGATGTAGATATGAGAGCGTTTTAGCGATTTAAAAACAAAAGTGATGTCATATGGAAGACATCCATTGGTTAAAGGTACAATTTAGTTCCCCATTTCCGTGTGTAGCTACCCATTATTTTCCCCAATACCGTGTGGGTAATGGGTAATCGAAATGGTTAATTCTCCATTCTCGTGTATAGCTACCCATTATTTTACCCCATACCCTGTGGGTAATGGGTAAACGTTCATTACACATTCCCCACGACGATGTGTATGGGTTACACATGGGTGGTAAATACGAACTCTGGTAAGTACACCACAAATATTTACTAACAATAAAAGACATCAAAGGAGTTTAAAATACGTTTAAATTTCAGTTTTTCTTCAAAACGACATAAAAAATTCAAGTCAACCATTTTTGTAATTCCACCTGGTGTAAGTTAATTTACGTCAAATAACTCTCTATCGCACCGACCGCACCACGAATAGTGTGAAAGGAAATATCAGATAAGAAGAATGACAGCGCTATATAACATTACTAACTAATTTCAATTCATATTTTTAATGTTTCAATTGAAAGTGTAGAATATTAGCAATTAAAAAAAATCAATTGAAATTTAAAAATTCTATTTGAAATTGAAATTTAAAAAACATCAATTGAAATTTAAAAGACATCAATTGAAATTTGAAACACATCAATTGAAATTTAAATTACGTCAATGGAAATTTAAAAGACAATTGAAATTCCAAACACAACAATTAAAATTTAAAACACATTAATTGAAATTTGAAATACATCAATTGAAATTTAAGAGACATCAATTGAAATTTAAAAGATATAAGATATCGTATAGATTTATTTTGTTTAAATTACACGAGTTTTCGCACCTTATATGTCACTTTTGGCATTAAGTGTATTTTACAAAATTATCAACAATATTGTGGGCTACAACTTTCCAGAAGGTGGTGATCATGGGGTTTCGACCATGTGGTGCTTATGGTCTAAAAAAATGGTGTCCCATAACAGCCCGTGAAGGAATTGGGGAGAGCTTCTCACAGCCTGCGAGCTGTGCGCTTTCTAGTTTTATACTCATTGATTGGGACCTACAGTTTTTATACCGATTCCGAACGGTATTGTGAGTAGCCTTTTCATGGCTAAGTACTCGATATTGTCGCCGTCAATTTGCGAGGTGACCGCCGCCGAAAGAATTTACAAGAGGCGCGCACACTAACCATTGCACTATCGACGGCCATAAGAAAACGAATAAATAACGCCCGTATTGTATTCCTAAACCTACACAAAATCTAAAAAATTTGCCTTTTTGGTGGTTTGGATGCAAATAGAATGTGTTTGTATCTTGTCGTAAATATAGTGTATTTGTGTCCAAACACAGTGTGTGGACAATATTACATATTGGAGAAACAATGATTCATATACATATTAAGCTTGTTTTTTTATTCCCTGCTAAACTAATTTTTCGTCCCCATACAAAGTGGTCGAAAAATTAGTTTAGCAGGGAATAAAACAACAGGCTTATTATAATATATATATTTGTGGCCCAATTATGGCTTTGGTTCATGAAAACAGCTGAAAACAATGCTTGCAATCATATACAGGGTGATTCAGGAAGTTCCGGACAAATTTCTCCAGCGTATTCCTTGGCTCATTTCATGAAGAAAAGTCCACTAGGACCATGCCCGAAAATGCAAGGGTGCGAAATGGCAGCGGGTTCAAAATTTTCGGATTGGCGGTCGGAGGGTAGTAGGTTAAAGTTGCTAACTTCTGAGCAAGTGGTCGGATTTTTTTTTGTTTTTGGGCTTGTTGGAAAGGTCTTTAAGAGGCCTTTCAGAATCAATAAGTTTCCATTTTTACTAATTCAAAACACAACGTACTCGAAACTGTTGCTGCAGCAGAGATTAGCGTAAACTTTTACTTTTTTGTCGTTATTCACTTTTAAAAAACCGGACAAAAATGATCGGATTAGGTATCATAAATTTTTTTTTAAATCTGAGAACCATAGAAAACTCATCATGTGTGGGTGGTTATTTAGAAATTGCCCTAAAAGAAGCCCAGAGATTTTTTTCCTTTGTGTTTGATTCTTCAGCCAAAAATTTCAATAAAATAAAATCTTAAACGTGTTAATTTACAAAATCAAATAAATGTGTGCTGTTATTTCGCATCCAAAAACAAAAACAAACATTTTTGCATTTCAGTAAAATGGTCATAACTATGGAACGGTAAGACATCTGTTTAGGTCATTTTGGAAAGGTAAGAGGTATGGCCATCTTTCAACAGAAAAAAAAACATAAGTTACCTGCCATCTGGCTGAGCAAATTGAGGTTATGTGAAATTTTTTTTCCATTTTTTTTCCGAAAGCCAATCCGAAAATTTTGAACCCGCTGCCATTTTGCACCCTTACATTTTCGGACATGGTCCTAGTGGACTTTTCTTCATGAAATGAGCCAAGGAATACGCTGGAGAAATTTGTCCGGAACTTCCTGAATCACCCTGAATGTGTTTCCTGCAAAATATTGCTGGGCCGTTTTTGCAGCGTATGGGACGAAATTGGGAATTACACGAATATAGTATCTCTTGGAGATTTGATGGAAATTTTGGCATTCTACAGCAAGAACACACGCTATACTTGGAGGTATACGAAAATTACATAAAAGAACGTCCAAACATTTATCAATCTGAGGCATATTCTCCATACACACAATTTCTAATGAAGAACTCTGGCAACGCACAAGTAACAGCCCTATTGAATTGGGCATACGTAGAATAAAATGGACTTGGATCGGCCATATACTTAGACGCCAAACATTAGATATTGCTAGAGCGGCAGTTGAATGGAACCTCAGAGGTAAATGGAGGCTCCGGCCTGGAAAATGGATATAAACAAACTCGGCTATTATGGAACCAAATTAAATCACTGCCGGAGACAGAAATCAATGGAGTGGAGTAGTTGACGCCCTGTGTTCTTCGGGAACCTTATATTTAAACTTTGTATTGTAATATTATTTTATATTATTATATTTTGTTTAAATAATTTGTACTAAAGATTTTGTACTAAATTTGTCGATTTATATGGGAGGTACCAGAAGGACCGTGGTCATTACTCCCATTTTCAGTCCGCAAATAAAAATTAATGCCGAAAGCTTATTGTGAGCAAGAAAGATCTACGGCGGTTATCGTCGGCCAGCTAGACCAGCTAGACGGACTTGGCACAATCGTCTTAAAAATTCTAATATGACTCCATCTATGCGTTACACTTTTTCTTGGGGTTTTTAATTTGCATTGGATTTTAATTTGCATTACTTTATCAAATTCAACAGAATTACCAGAATCACTCATCAGAATTACCATTATTCGCAATGGCAATTAAAAAATTGTTAATTTGCATTTGCTCAGGCAATGCAAATGCAGGTTGTGGAATGGGATGCCAATTTTACTAAAATATGGGAATGTTTTTAATTGTTTTGAATTTGTTTGACTGCTGGAATTTCGGCTTTTAAAGTATTTGATATGTGGAGGTTTGTGGCTTGGATTGGTATTGCCTCGTAATACTTTCAAATTCATAAACCTGGACTGTATAAAATATTTGAAAACCTAAACTGCCAGATATGAAGGAAATGCTAGGAAAATGAGTACAATTGCCAATGGAATTGAAATTTTTTTGAATTTGCATTTGGACTGGTAATTGAAATTAAACTACAAATTATAATTGTCATATAATTAATTTGCCCCATGTATGATATATACCCGGTCTTTGTGGGTGAGGATATAAAAAGCGCATACACCCAGAGAACTAGTTGTTTGAGAAGATGTTGTAGCAACTGTAAATTTAGATGTTACCACCGAATTGCGGTTGCCACAACCGAATTGAGGTTGTCACGACCGAATTTAGTTTCCACAACTGAAATTCGGTTGAAGCAACCTCGTTTCATAATTGATTCGATTGTGACAGCTGTATCTTCAATTATATTAGTTGTTTCTACTTAATTTTCTAAAATGCTGGTTAGAACAACCGAATTTGGTTGCAACAACCAAAGTTGGTACCAAATTCAGTTGGAGTAACCAAATATAGCATCAATTGAGGTGCAACAACCGAATTTGGAATTAATTCGAATGCAGCATATTGGTACCAAATTTGGTTGGAGTAACTGAATATGGCATCAATTCGGCTGTAAATATCGAATTTGGAATTACTTCGGTTGCAATAACCGAATTTAGTCTTAAGTCTGTTGCAACGACTGAATTTGGGATCAATTTGGTTGCTGTAACCGAATTTGTCATGAATTCTGTAGATACAACCGCATTCAGTTTCAATTCGGTTACCACAACATAATTGTATGTATTTCAAACCTGACGTTTAAATTTCTAAAATCAAATATTATATTACAAAAAGTAAAATAATGCACTCTAGAAGCTACACCACAAGATGTATCTATTACAGGTGGAAGCGTTAGAACAGCTGATTTAATTTTTTTTGTCGATGTGGTCCGACCTTCTCAAAAGTTGTTAGGGGACACCATTTTGTTTTATCTATGAGGCGGATCAATAAGTACGTGACTTTTTGAATGAAACACAGTTTTTTGCAAACATTTTTTTTTAACATAAAAAACGTTTCTCCAATTTTTGTATCCCTTACAAAAAATAGGATATTTCGAGGTCCATAAAATAGGCATTTGTTTGATCAATAATTTCATCGTTGGAGCTAAATCTCTTTCCACCGAGCCATTTCTTTAGGTTTGGAAACAGGAAATAGTCACTGGGCGTTAAATCAGGAGAATATGGCGGATGAGGTACCAATTCGTAGCCCAATTAAACAACTCCAAACAATCCTTTGAAGTTGTCACATGATTACTTTTATGGTCAATTGAGAGCAAACGCGGTACCCATCTTGTAGACAGCTTTCTTAAACCCAGGTGATCATTTAAAATAGAAACCACACTATCATATGAAATGCCTATGGCATCAACCATCTCACGCACTTTTACTATTTGATTGGCCATTTGTATTGACCTCAATTGGCCGTCCAGAATGTTCAGCGTCATTTGTACTTGTGCGACCACAACGACAGTCAATAAACTACTTTTTTACCATTCAAATCGATGGTCCAGAGTCCCCATAGTATTTATCAAGCTTTTCCTTGGTTTGGTTGACGGTTTTTTTACCGCAAACAATATTCGAACTCGATATTCACTTTTTTCCATTTTTAAAAAAATGTACGAGGTTGTATGTTTTGAACAGCTGTTAAACGCAAAGTAAATGACGGAATTTGCTCAAAATTTGACATTAGTCTATTAACAGATGGTACTTGATGGGAGCAGTGTTGCATTTCATATAACGAAAAATGTGTATCTACGAAGAGGCACGTTGGGATGAGCTCAACAACTTTTATCAGCATTTTAACTGGAAGCTTTGTTTTCTGGACAATGACATAGATGCTGCTGCTGAAATGATCGAGAAGATAATTTTGATTGGTATGAATTTATTCATTCCGATTAAAATTATTTCGGTTAAACCAACGGAAAAAAGTTGGTGTAACCAGACATGCAAGAATGCTGTCAGATCCAAAGAGGACGCGTTCAGAGACTGGCGTTCTAATAAAAACGTTAATACTGAACTGCTACCCAAACAGGCAAGATCCAAGTGTGCCAAAGTACTTCGACGCGAAAAGCTTCATCACGAACAGCGTATTCGTGCTAAAGTCAATTCTTTCCCTAGTGGAAGTAAGAGCTTTTGGTCATTTGCAAGAAGAATAAAGGATAGTTCTTCCTCTATCCCAACTCTTCTTAAAGATGACATAATATTCACTGAACCGGTTGATAAAGCTAACCTCTTTGCTGAAATGTTTGCAAGGAACTCTTCCTTGCCGGATAGCAATCAACCACTCCCCGTGATCAAATACGTATCTTGTTCCATGCCCAAGATATTTTTTCGAATGCTAGGAGTTAAAAAGTTTCGTGCGAATCTCGTCGTAAATTAATCACCGGGCCCGGATGGCACATCTGCACTGGTCTTGAGTAGGTGCTCTTCAGCGCTGGCGTGTCCACTGCGCAACCTTTTCAACCTTGCATACCGTGCCGGAGTCTTCCCGGCGCGTTGGAAGTTTGCTAATGTCCAGCCAATCCCTAAAAAAGGTGATGCAAGTAACCCTGCAAATTACTGCCCAATTGCAATTTGTTCTGCGCTCTCGAAGGTTATGGAGAGCATGGTTAACCACCATCTAGTGAAATATCTTGAGTCCAATAACCTTCTTAACAATCGGCAGTACGGCTTCCGTAGAATGAGATCTACTGGAGACCTGATGGCGTTCCTTTCGGAACAGCGGAGTCTATCCATCCACCGTCTTGATGAGAGTAAGGTAGGGACTCTTGATATTTCCAAGGCCTTTGACAGAGTATGGCACGATGCACTCTTGTCAAAGCTCGCTGCTTTTGGTGTCGGTGCAAACTTCACTCGACTTATATCGAGTTTTCCCAGAGATCGCACTATACGAGTTGTTGTAGATGGGGTTTCATCCGACGAGCATAAATTGACTGCAGGTGTTCCCAAGGTCTCTGTTCTTTCTCCTTCTCTTTTTCTTATTTTCATTGACGATCTCCTGGGTTAGACTGTGAATTCAATCTACTCTTTTGCCGATGACAGTAATCTCTGTCATTCTTATTCATTCGATCGTAGACCAAGTCTTTGAAGTCGTAGACCAAGTCTTTGAAGTCGTAGACCAAGTCTTTGAAGTCAAACGCCGGACGATGAATGAAACACTCGGCCGGGATCTGGTGTCCATTGTTGAATGGGGTCGAATGAATAGAGTAGATTTTAATCCGGGTAAGACCCAGTGTTGTTTGTTGTCGCATAAGCGTATTGCTGACCCATGTGTGTCGTCATTGTCTATGGACGGTGTGGATATTGATGAATCAGACGCTCTTGATGTTCTGGGCATGAAAATACAATGTGATGTCCGTTGGGCAAAACATGCATTTGAAGTGTCGAAAGATGCATTCAAGTGTTTGGGCTTTTTAAATCGGTGCAAGAAATACTTCACCCCATCTGATCTTCTCAATATCTACACCACCTATATCAGGCCAAAGATGGAATATAAATCCCATATATGGGCAGGTGGTCCTAGGACATCTTTGGAGCTTCTCGACCGTGTCCAGAGGAGAGCGATGGTGTTGATAGGGGACAGTAGGGTATCCAACTCTATTGTCTCCCATGAGCATTGTCGAAATGTGGGTTGCGTGTCGCAGTTCTATCGATATTTCCACGGTATGTGTTCCTCGGACATCCGTCAACTTTTGCCAGACGTGAGGATATTTAGCCGAAGTACGCGGCTTTCCAGGAACTGTCATCCGTTTTTTATCGGGTGGCCGATTGACCGCACTACACACTATAGAGAAAATTCGTTTTTCAGCCGTACTGTCCGTGTGTGGAATATACTTCCGGCCAGTGTATTTCCCTCCAATTGTGACATACAAAGATTCAAGGCAAATGTCAACAGACACTACTTCCTCTTTCCACCCTCCACTACCTCAATTTTAATTCGCCAACAGAATGCACTGCATTTATAGGGGGCATCCCCTGAGTGTTGGTTTGAAAAAAAAAAAACTACGAGTGAAGTTCGAAAAGTCACGGACTTATTGATCCGCCCGTATTACAGGTGGGGAAGCATTAGAAGAGCCGACTTAATTTTTTCTTGTCCTCGTGATTGTTGCCGACAAATAACAACAATTCCTCCTGCTATAACCTGAAATAACTAAATCTTGGCAATATCAATCAGCTGAGTTTGACAAGGTTGGCAAGGCAGCTTCTACCTTACTTATTTGCCATGCTACTTCAGTTTCATTATTGGTAACGCAAAAATATTTAACGATTAGCTTGAGCCGCTGTGTGCCGAGTGAACATGTAGCATACAAATATGTCATGCAGAAAGAGACACCCTTTGATTTCATTTTATCTGTAATGAGACAATCAGTTAGTATGTACTTGAATCATCAAATACTATTGCTAATGGACTTTGGCAATTATCCCTTAACTTTGTTGTTAAGTTTCTATAACGACCAGTTGTTGCTAGCAACAACAACCACAACAAAGAAAACAACTAAAATGGTAATCGGATAAAAAGTCATTGGCTTTAAAAAAAAAAAGACATCGCACCCCTCCATACGTCGTGACGAAACTCTTTTTCGCCCAAAGTCATTACTTTGTGCTATTTATACTCCTAGAGTTGAAGTAGGGAACAAACGAACGAACGAAGTAGTAGGCATTAAATTCGAAGTTTGAACCTAAAGATATCGTTATTACGTCTATTTTTACAATATTTGCATAAGAACCCCGGTCGCACACTACAATATAATAAAATACAAATACAAAACTCCATACACGACTTACGATTTATATGAAGGAACACAATAAAAAACTAAAAACTAAATACGGATATAACACCAAACACAGACTGACAACAAGACATTTAAATAAAGACCCAAGGAAAATACAATAAAATATAAAAATCCTACAAAGAGCGATAAACCCTACTGAAAGGGCTTTTCAGAAATGTCTGCAATTGAAGAACGCGAGTGAGTACTTGGGCTCACGTCTTAATATCACTAACAGACACACATGGAACGTGTGTAAAAAATAGTACAGCCGCCCTTAAAAAAACCGGGTTTGCGTGTTGGTGATTTTATTTTTATTCTTTGTGTATTAGCGATTATACACACGTGTGTACATGACTGTATTTCTATGCCACATTTTGATTGATGTAACTTTTTAAAGTATTAATGGCACACGACGTGTTCGTGCTTTCGATATACAGTGACTTCAGAAATGTAAGTGCCAACTATTTATTCAAGAGTATGCTAGATTTCGCAAGACAAGTCGAAGTCGCAGCATGGGTACTTCGCCTCAAGACTCAATACCGAGCATACACTTATGCAAGTGGGTCGGCCTCTTTGTAATTTCGAAAGTTGCCCATCTATTCCCAAAGAAATTTCGTAATGTGTACAAATTTGCTCAATATTATCACATTCGTTGGTTGCCCTGATATGCATCTCTCGCCATCTCTTTCGTTTGTGTCGGTTTGTTCAATTCGATGTAGATGTGCCCTTAACCGCTGAAAAAACCGCTCCATCAACATTTTGCAGAAACCATGTATATGTTTGCAAGCATTGAAGATCATTAATTGAAGATTTGCTGCTGTTTTGTTACTTTGTTGTCTGTCTCGTTGTTGTTTTCAGCAGTTTTCTATAAACGATGCCACATTTGGATCACAAACACAGTGTGTTTGGACACAAGTATACTAAATTTTTGACAAGCTACAAACATGTTATATTTGGCTCCAAACAACAACAAAAAGGCAGATTTTTCAGCGTGTAGATTACACACTCGGGTTACCTCACATCATAGATAAAGGAAATAACTGGATATCGCACATGCCTTGGGAAATTTCTTGTTCAATGGGATATTTTCAAGATGGAGCTGAAGGACATAATTATAACATTTGTTCAAAAATAAAAATAAAACATAAAATAAAACATACAACCTGGAAAATGATTCTATTTTTGTATCGAAAAAATTTACCACACTGTTGAATAAACGTCAGTGAATGTTATGAGAAACGTCAATGAGAGTTACAAAACGACAACACAGGCAGTACTTGACAACGCCTGTGCGATATCTACTTATTTCCTTTATCCATGCCTCACATGATCTTGCTGTTCCTCTACTATCAGATGCATCCTACGTTCTATTGTGGGCTACATTCATAGAGATATAGACAAGAGCCGCTATCCCTCTCTTCATGTTCTCTTGATGACGACGAGGTACACTGAACGGAAAAGCATCATCACAGGGATGAACATTTTCATCACCCCAACAAATTTTGTCATCGAAAGTGAGCTAAAGTACAGTTTCATTCCCGCTACGAAAACGTGTTAATCAACTGCAAATTGTTCGTCACTGCGATGAAAGTATGGTTGTTGTTGTAATGAATTTAATTCATTATTCCAACGAATTTGTTTCGTTGCTGAAATGAATTTGTTTCGTTGCTGCAATGAATAAGTATCGTTCTTACAATGAATTTACTTCATTGCTGCAATGATTTTTTTTCATTACAGCAATGAAGTTGCTTCAGATAAATATAATATCAGTAGTTTAAATTTCACGCACTTACTATTTTTAATGTTTAACCCAGTTTTCTACTAGATTGAAATTAAATATCATTTTTACAGGAACGAAAATTAAGTTGTTGCGACAACGAAATGAAAAATAGTCAACGAAATCACATTTTCCCCTGCAGCGACTACTAAATTGTCGGATATATGAGACTTTTCATTGTAGCAACGTAAAAACATTAACGAAAATGTTTCATCCATGTGACGAAGCGTTGTTCTTTCAGTGTAGTAAGCGTTTTCATCGAATTCGAGTTGTTTTTGTAATTTACTCTGTGGTTGGACATAATACGGACAGAAATAAAAGGGAATGCGTATTATCGTTCGATGCAAACAAAATAAATATAATTTAGCTGTCATTAGCATCAATCAAACACAATTTAATCTTAGTTTTCTGCATCTCTATCAATCTCCATGTCTTCTTTGGTCTGTCATTCTACATCATTTCCCTAGTGCCTTTTTGATCAGCTGTGCCATAGAAACCCCCTGGTTACATTGCACAGTGATAAAGTTCCGCCTGTATTACTGCGAAACGCTTAGCGTTTTCTAGTCCGACTATCTTCTAACTAACTTGTGTATCTCCTTTTTACACTACAGATAAGTATGTAATGATCGATATTACCAAATCAAATGTTCCAACAATGTGTGATATCAGATAATCCAGAACAATGACTGAATTCTTCCGCCAATTCTTACAAAAATCGTATCGAATTCTGTATGAAATGTCTGAAGAATTTTTATATATTCTGTTTCATGGCAAAATATGTAAGGTGGAAGCAGTGGGAATTGAAGGCATTTTGTTTTTATTTCAGGAGCAGACCTTGTCAAATTCAGCCGATCAAATTGTCAAGATGTATTTATTTCAGGTTATTTCGGCAACAACCACAAGGACAAGAAAAAAATGTAACCTGCTGTTTCAACGCTACCACCTTTACTACGAATTTACTCTTGGAATTGATATGAACAACATTTGAAAAGGTCTATCAGCTGTTCTAACGTAAGACAGCTAAGTTCTACACGCTGAAAAAATTAATTTTTGAATACGTTCATACATATTTACAATACTATTTCAAACTACCACATAAAGGGTGTTTGTTTTAAGGGCGATAGAAATTGAAATTATCAAAACTAACGCAAAAATAAGATTCTGATCAAAAAAGAAAGATCAATACATGGCATTGAAATTTGAAAAATGACTTCGGGTATATGGCCACCGTGGCTGTTCATGGCAAAGCGCATTCGGACGTCCAATTTTCAGTCACTTTTTCAAGTATTGCTGGCCGTATGCCACGTAAGTGGCCAATGGCGATGCAATGGCTAGTGTGCGCGGCTCTTGTGCATGAGAACGTGGGTTCGATCTCTGCTCTGACCACCTTACATTTCCTTCGACGATGGACGCCTCGCTTAGTGATGGCGACACTATCGAGTACTTAGCCATGAAAAAGCTTCTCAAAATACCGTTCGAAACCGTTGTAAAACTGTACGTCCCAATCCGTGAGTGGAAAATTAGAAAGCGCACAGCTCACTGGTTGTGAGAAACTCTCCCCAATCTCTTCATGGGATGTAATGGGAAACGTTTTTTTTTTTATTTTTTTAATGTCGCGAATAACACGAACAATTGTGGGCTCCACGGCGACTATTGTAGATGGTTTATCAGCATAAACCAGTGACTTCGAGGCCAATTAACAGGTACATTTCTCGAAATCAACTTAACGCCAATTTTGATACAATAAAGCTATGGTTGCGGTCGCTATATGGCATATAGCGCCATCCACCTTATTACGTAGAATTCGTCGCACCAACGGCTTGGTTAAGCGGCGATTAATATTTTGTTCAATATTTCGTATAATCGATCAATTAATGCATGCATGTTGCAAGCACAAAAAACTATAAACTATATTATGATATATTCTAATAACTAATAATATTCTAATTCTAATAATATATTCTAATATTTCCTAATAACAGTCAGCTTAATTTCCCAAGAATTAACTTATGGAGTTAAGCGGCAATTTGGATTTTGCAGAACAGCAGCCATGCGAAATTCCACAACACCAACATCCAGTTCCATTCCCTAAAACGTTACAGCACACATTGGTTGGTAGAAAAGGCTGCTAGACAGCGTGCTGTCCATTGTGATACCTGCAGTTTCCTCTATAGCAACTATTGACTAGTCGTCTAGCCAATTTGCCTTTCAATGAATTCTATATCACAATCTTGGGGCGTGTTTTCCTACAAGACAGTGTCCCGTAAGTGTTCCTATCATTGTGGATAACCTGCCTCTCGGCAAGTTAAGTAGTTGCCTAGTCCTCTTCCTGTCCACCTGTGGCCAGAGGACCCTGGCTTGTTTGCAAGTTGAAGTAAGTCTCCACTTGTCCTTGAACATATTATCGCCCCACTGCCTGATCTTCAAACGGCAGGTAGAGATTGGTATACTAACACCTTCTTTTGCCGGAAGAACCTGTGCCGTAGTACCCTGTCTAGCTAACGCATCCGCTACGCAATTGCCTGGAATGTCGCTGTGTCCCGGTACCCAGAAATACTCTGACATCACCCTAAGTGATGAGTGGCATTCTTTCGCCGTCAGGGACGTAGCAAACATGGCTTCCAGGGATTGTATGGCAGCCTGGCTGTCTGTGTAGATACATATTCTCCAGAGGGCTGTAACACTACTTTTCATTAGTTCAGCAACCTCCAGTATGGCGGTAATTTCCGCCTGAAATACACTACAGTGATCAGGCAGCTTGAAGGAGATATTTACATTTAGGTCCGGTGAATGGACCCCATAGCCTACTTGCTGATCCAACTTTGATCCATCCGTGAAATAACTGATACTACTGGTGTCATGTATCCCTGTCGCTGTGTCCCGGTACCCAGAAATACTCTGACATCACCCTAAGTGATGAGTGGCATTCTTTCACCGCCAGAGACGTAGCAAACATGGCTTCCAGGGATTTTAGGGCAGCCTGGCTGTCTGTGTAGATACATATTCTGACACTACTTTTCAGTAGTTCAGCAACCTCCAGTATGGCGGTAATTTCTGCCTGAAATACACTACAGTGATCAGGCAGCTTGAAGGAGATATTTACATTTAGGTCCGGTGAATGGACCCCATAGCCTACTTGCTGGTCCAACTTTTATCCATCCGTGAAATATCTGATACTACTGGTATCCCCTTCCAGTGACTTTTCCCAGGTATTCCTGTTCGGAATAGAAGTCCTTAGATTTGTCGCTGGTAGAAGGTAGGGGGATACAGCAGTCCGTTTTTACGGGAATAGAGTTGATCCGGTGTAGCAATTCAGCGTGTCACAATCTCTGATTCTGATTCTCACCAGGGATGTAGCGGCTGCCGATTCGGCCATGGTATCAGGGGTACAGATGTTCAGAATAGCACTGAGTGCAGTACCTGACGTCGTTCCCATTGCCCCACTAACGCTAATCAGTGCTGATCTTTGAATTTTCATCAAGTAATTAAGAATATATTTCTTTTGGAGGGATCTCCACCAAACTACGATACCATAGAAAAGTATTGGTCTGACTATTGCAGTATAAATCCACATGGTGATCTTAGGAGACAGTCCCCAGCGCTTTTCTATCGCCCCTTTACAGCAGTAAAGAGCAACAGACGCCTTTTTCACCCTCTCCTCCACATTCGGTGTCCAAGACATTCTTCTGTCGTGATTTATTCTCAGACACTTGACCTTTTCCGTCAACTGTAATTGCACCCCATTAACTGACGGCAGTTCAAATGCGGGTATTTTATATTTCCGAGAGAACAAGATAAGCTCGGTTTTAAGTGGGTTAAGTGATAGTTCGTTGTTAGCGGTCCAGTTCGAAATCAGTCTAAGTAGGCTGGTTGTACGAATGCTAAGTAAATTGAGGTTTCTACCCGTACAGATGATAGCAATATCATCGGCATAGACAAACCCTGGCATTCGGCGCTGTCCAATTCAATAAGCAGTTCATTGACAGCAGTTAACCATAATAGTGAGACAGAACTCCCCCCTGCGGTGTCCCTCTGTTAACGTTCCTAGCTATTGTAACACCACCCCATTCAGCTTTAACGGATCTATCCACCAGAAGCTTCCCAATTAGGCGTGTCACTAAGCTGTCCACTCCTAGATTCTGTAACGACCTGAGAATCGCCGAAGGTTGAATGTTATTGAAGGCTCCCTCGATGTCCCTTCCTTATTCTCAAGAGAGTTTTCTATTATGCTGACTATAGAGTGGAGAGCCGTCTTAGTTGACCTGCCCTTGGTATAGGCATGCTGAGAACTCGATAGTAGATTCTTTGTGGAAGATTACTTCGAACATGAATGTCCAGTAACCTTTCAAATGTCTTAAGAACAAAGGATGATAGACCGATTGGTCTAAAGTCCTTTGGTTTGACATGAGAGCATTTGCCCGCTTTTGGGACGAAAACCACTTTGGTTTGCTTCCAAATGCTAGGAATGACTCCCAGCATAAGGCAGCCCCTGAAGATTGCCTCCAACCAATTACAAGATAGGTATAGTTGTAGTGGGAATTATCCCGTTAGGCCCAGCTGATTTATAGGGCATTACAACTATAACAACAGTAGGTAAAATTTTCTAAGAATTGAACTCTGCACAGCAGCATCCGGGTCAATTTGCTAATAATTAGGAATAGCCACAGCCTCCGTTAGGCGCCACCAGGTTAGCCGACCAAGCCGCCGCTCAAGCAGAAACAATCGCCGTAAACCTCTAACCTACATAATTGCCCAAAATTAATACCTAAATAGTAAGCAAATGGAATTTAAAATCGTTATTAATAGCTCGGCATGTTATCCGATGTCTAAATTTGGAAAATTTATAATTTTGATTCTGTTCCAGAGGAGAACATTTCAAACGGAAGCTGGATAAATTTCAAACTTATATATCCAACATCCCGGTCGCAATTCAGATTGCGGTTCTTCGTATATCATACTTTTTGGCGTAACAAACTATAAAGCATGTTCGAAATTAACTACTTTTAAAAATAACATGTGTACATGTGTGTGATCGTTGTTTGTGTTGTACCTTCTATACAATTCACTATGGTGACTGAAATGTCATTGTGTATGAACCACAAAATCGAATGAACTTCACGACTTATACACTTCATCAGCTGGCAACTACGACTAAGATTAAAAGTGTTAAGCACTTTACAACTACCCTACAATTACAGTGCAAAGTGGTTTTGGCTCTAATGGTTTAAAAAAATGTCGATAACATTATCGATCATTATAATTTTTGACGTAGAATACGTCTTACCTTACGGTATGAGGAGTCATGTCAGGTTTTTATTGTTGTAATCTTTATTTCATTGAATTTGAGGAAACGGCTAGATGAATTTTTTTAAAATTTTTTTTGTAGGTAAATGAAGATGTTATCTTTCGTTTGATATACATTTCATATTGGTTGATATATTTCTAGTATTTTAATTTCTCAAATGAAAATTGTTTAAACACATACACTCAAACATATGTGTGGTGTTTGGTTGAGTGTTTTTGGTTGCTCAACATTGCTTAGGAACATGTATCTAGTAAAAAGTGAAACGAACAGCAAGCTAATGTTGCTTGGCAAAATGTATCTAGTAAAAAGTGAAACAAACAGTAAGCTAACGTAATAAAGCTTTTTTGCGAAAGCTTCAATAAAGCTGTTGTAACATTAATTTTGAATTGTAAAGCGTAAAGCTTTCACACAACGCTCGAATGCTAATGCGAAGACTCGATAAGGTAAACCTTTTTTAATATTAGGGCGGCCCTCTCAACATTCGCAGAACTTATTTCAATAAAAATATTAATTAAAATACATAAATTAAATTAAGTTTAAAAAAATTTAACATAATATTTTTTTTTTAAACGGAGTTGAATCAAATGCCGTTGGTAAATATAAAAATTACAGCAGACAGTTGTCCGAGGCCTTCGGCCACGGACTGTCCCTGCAGGCTGTGTCAGAGACACGGCCATTAAGTTTAACGTAGAATACGCCATCCGATAAGACAGAAAACATATATAACAATAAATGATAAATAATATAAGCAAATGAATTTATTGTTATATATGTTTTCTGTCTTATCGGATGGCGTATTTTACGTTAAACTTAATGGCCGTGTCTCTGACACAGCCTGCAGGGACAGTCCGTGGCCGAAGGCCTCGGACAACTGTCTGCTGTAATTTTTTTTTAAAAAGCGATGACATTGCTCAATTTCGCTTTTAAATAGAAATATTTCCAACCCGTCCTTCAACGACGAATTTATTTTGATATAAATTTAAAAAATTCACAGATTAAGGACCTTCAGAAGTCGCCTTGACTGGCCAACTATCGATTTAAATTACCCCATCCAACAACGGAGACACCCAGACAGTAAACACTTGGCCAGACATTGACAATCGTTGTCACCAGTCAGCCAACCAGCCAGAATTTCATATCCCCGACAGAGGCTTCAAGTGGTTTTTGTGTGTTGTTTTGTTGTGGTCTAGTAGTACCCATCAAATATTACAAAACAATACGATGATTCTCTTCTGGATTTGGAATAATTTTTGTTTGTTTTTGGATTTAGTTTGCTATTATTGGTTAGCAAATGTAGATAATCAATGAGATTTAAATTGTATTTGTTTAGAATTTTTATTTCCGTAGAGAGACAAAAGTAGAAAGAAACAATAAAGAAACTATCAGAACGAAAAAAGGCTTCCATAAAAACGTCTGTATTGCCTTTTTCGTTGTTGATAAAGAAACCAAAGAATACAGAAGAATTATGCTGACAAAAGAAGAATTTTATTTCAAATTACACAAATGTCACTTCTGGGTTGCTAAGGGTGACCAGATGTTTGGGTATAACATGTTATTCAAAGACAAGCGAAGTGAGTCTACAAATTGGAAAGCTCACTGACTGGGAGAAGCCCCATTGCATACGGTGATATAATAGTATAAGGAGTATGCAATACTGTTTTAATTCAAGCGAACCACCGTGGATAGGGAAACAAAATTTCCCAAAGTCGAGGGAAAATATTAAATAAATAAAAAACTCCTTTCCGAGCCCGTGAAAATCAGCCAAATTGGGTTTTTATCGTATTTTTTGTTGTTTGTGACTCGATCGTAACATACAGTTCATCGTTGTATAGGTCTTGACGAGTACTAGATTTGTCCTGTAGATGTCGCTGACGTATTTGAACAGATGTTAAACGCAAATTAAATGACGGAACTTGCTCAAAATTTGACAGTATTCTATTAAGAGGTTGTACTTGATGGGAGCAGTGTTGCATTTCAAATAACTATAAGGGAAGTTCGAAAAGTCACGGACTTAAGTTTAAGTTTTATTTTTTTTCAGACAATTGCCACTACAGGCTTTGGCAAACTTATGCATGTAGCGATACACAAGTGAACAACGCGTAAAAATTATCCAAACTTTTTATAGAAACGGTCGTTCCGCACGAAGTGGATTTCACGCATTGCGTGATAGTTTCGGTGAACGTCAACCGCCATCTGAGTAAACAATCAGCTGTTTGGTGCTGAAATTCGAAGAAACTGGGTCGGTGCAAAACGTGACAACACCCGTGCGTCTTCGTACAGGTCATTCGGCCGAAAAAATTGCTGTTATGGAGCATAGGATGGACCAGGTTGTCGCGGCACCTCAATTCGTCTTCGTGCACAGCAATTGAACCTTTCATAAAAAGCACCTTCCCAACAACCTATTTTTACACGCCTACAAAAATCCAATTGATACAGGATCTGAACCCTATAGACCATTTGCAGCGCCGTATATTTACCAATTGGATGCTTGAACAATATGCAGTTGATGCCGATTTTTCAAAAAAAAAAATCATCATGAAGTGATGAGGCACATTTTCAGCTAAACGGATAAAACTGTGCATTCACAACGAGTCACTGTTTGGTATGGATTTTGAGCTGGCGGAGTCGTAGGAACCTACTTGTTTGAAAATTATGCCAGTTACGCTGTTATGGTGAACGTTATCGTGACATGATAACAACATTTTAATGGCCTGAATTAGATGACATGGACTTAGACAATAAGTGGTTTCAACAGGACGGTGCCACTTGCTACATACCCAGAGCATGAAACAATGAGGTCAAATGGCAGCCGAGATCTTGCAATTTGACCCAATCTTGGGCTACGTGAAAAGTATGGTGTATGTTAATAAGCTCGAGAAGATTCCAGAGCTGAAGAACCAGATGCATATGCAACATAAATGATATACAGCCCGAACTATGTGAAAACTTTATGGACAATTTTGATACTGTGTTGTCAGAGAAGTCATGTAGGCATTGAACGGATATTGTGTTTCATGCATAAATGCCATACACTAAAAAACATGATGAAATAAAAAAAATCATTTCGACAATCATTAAAATAAAATCTTCGGTCTAATTTGAGTACAACAGCACCAACACTGTATGAGATACAGTTTAAGAAATTCGAAAAAGAAATCAAAAGTTTAAAATTTTTATAAGAAAAAGTGAAAATATGTAAAACACAAAAAATTTCAAACATAAATAAAGGGTGTTTTTTTTGCTTATAGCTTATTCGCACTATAAAATATTTTCCCGATTTCGTATCAAATGTCCTAACAAAATCCGAAGTGTTCGCATTGGGATTTTTCCTGATTTGATTGAAAGTCAAGGCGCATCGACGAGGTAGTATTACTACGACAACAAACACACCAAGCCGACAACAGTAGGCATTTTGCTTTGTCTGGTATTTTTGGTTTTATGGTATTATGAAAGTAAACAAAAAAGTATAAAAAATAAGTTTGAGAAACAATAAATACCTACGAAATGCGATAAATAAATAAGTCGGTTATTCTAGTGGTACCACCACATCGATGCGCCGTTATTGATATGGTTGTAAACAAACGAAGTATTCGTTCGTAGTGTGAGATAAAACAGCGTTGCATAAAGCATATCAAGCATTTTTTTCTGATTCCTAGACAAATAAGAAAAAATACCCGATTTGTCGTCTGTCAAAACGTATGGGAAATTAAGAAATGCTTTAAATCAACAAAAGTAGCAAAATCGCGAAAATCGATGCCAGTGCGAATGTTGTATTAGCTAGATTAGGAAAGGGTTAGCTGTCAAACGAACTGTCATATTGTGCTTACTTTTTGACATTTATGATCAGAATTCTCTGGCAAATCATCATGAATAGATTCACGCATAAACAGCGCTACCAAATTATCTAAATTTACATTGAACATTAGTCCTCGATTCGCGCAACTTATAGCATAAATGTTTGTACCCAAGATCGACATGGAAATGGAAATGTAAAGGAATGTGCGTCACTGAACATTCACATTAATGACAACACAATAAACATGATTGATATAAGAGGTAGTGTTACAAGAACGGCAGATTTTACATTCTTTCTTTATTTTCTAAATAGTTAGACGTTCTAAATAAATTCCACGGAAACATTTCGTTAATGAAATGAAAAAGATATTTTATAAATAAAGATAGAAAAAAATAGAAAAATTTCTGACTATTATAGGATTGTATGACACTAAAGAATAGAAATCCTCCTGCTATCACCTGGTATAATTCAATCATGGAATCATGAAATACAAGAATTTCAAAACTAAATCATGGTACAAATATAATGGTAGATGCAGTACGACAACAAATACAACAAGCCATAAACAACAGGCATTTCGTTTTTGCTCAGTGTCTGTATTGTGTCAAGAAAGATGATGTAAACAAAATTCGAAAAATTGAAATTTAGAAAATGATTGTGGTTTATTTGATATTTTGAAAGTGTTTAAGTGTGAGAATTTAAACGTTTCTATGTGAGAAAAAATTTTAAAACAGCAGTTGTAGGCGAATGGGGATTGAAGACTAACAAATGTAAACATTTTGAAATAAGTGAAAAACTTACTCATACTCACTCCAGAAAAAGTTCAAATCATCGGGCTAGTGCTTTGTTTGCACCATAAGCTAAATCGAGTAAAAATACATGTAAACACATTTTGCCGTCGAATGGTAATCACCACATTATCATGATAAAATTGTACATGTAAACGCGCTATTACTCTTCCCAGTTGGATTATCATTCATGTTCTCAGTTTACAGAACAATAATGCCTTGTTCACGCTGCCGCGAAATCGAAGCTTTTCGCAATTTGGGCTGAAATTGAGTTGAAATTGCTCAATTTCACATATATTTTGACAACTACGAAATGGAGATATTAAAGACAATTTCGTTGAATAATCATTTCGTTGAAATTGTCGTATACAACGCTGTTTTTACTCAACAAAATGAACTTAGTACTCTTTTTTGCCCATATGCAAGAGAACGAAGCCGACACAAAATTTTCCGGTGTGCCGCCGTCGTAGATATTTTTTTTAAGTTCACGCCGCCGTCATTAAGGCACGCTTCGACTTAAAATGTTAGTCGATATTATAGGTTAAGCAGCTTTTAAATGCCAGAATTACAGAATTACTAAAAAACAGATCTAAATTTTTTACACAACCAACGAGATGAACCTAAAAGTAACGTCAAACCGCATTTACATTTTTTATTGTTGCTTCAACGCCGTCGATAATTGTGGGTCGGCTTCGTTTACTGTACACGTGGTTACTACAATGACTACAAATATAAACAATTGTATGCCGCTCATTCATCAAATTTGAATTTTAAGTTTTCATCGATATAGACTGGTGAGAAGAGACGAGACCATAAACCGTGTAAAAACAGAGCTTCATGTTGAAGTTAATTTTATTTTTTTCATTCATTTTCCAGTTAAATTTTGGTTATTGCGTCCAGGCACGTAAATTTTACTCACGGTAATGTTTGTAAACAAACAGTTGTCATTTTGCAACGAAATTGTTCAAATGCCAGTGCGAATGATTTCAATTTCGTTTGACAATTTCAATTCGAAATTGTAAATTTCGTGGCAGCGTGAACAAGGCATAACAATAATTCAAATTTACCGTCTGGCAACTTTAATTTTGAGTATTCATTCATTCGTATGCACTTTGTGTTTGATAACAAATTTGTTTTTTAACTGACACGAGTGCCACTCTTGCAGCTACAACCCAAATAATACCGGCACCCGCACGCTTGCTAAATTTGAGTGTTTGAAAACAATCATGTCAACCAACCCATTTTCATTTTGAAACCCAACCGCCCTTTTTTTCCTCATGAGGGAGCCCGAATCAAAAGGGAACTTATCTAAATTCTACAAACAAAAATGGCAACAACAACAACCACATACTTTTTGTAAATGACAATGAATGTTAACAATAAATCACAATGAGTGGAAACAACAACAAAAGTAAGAACAAAACAATCATTCATGTGAATGATGACGCTGGCGATGTGGATGTGAATGTCGATGACAATGACTATGACGATAATATTGTGACGATTCTTTTACGAGCTTAGAAGAAATTCCTTTACAAGTGACAAAATAAATGGGTTAAGTTCAATTCCAGAGTGTTTCCACAGAGTGGCATCTCGTAGTGATTAAGAGTAGTTTCTTATTGAGATCTCGAACTTTAAATTGAAATATTAATTATTTGTTTATTTTCATTGTGATAGAGCGAGTGACACATTAAGACTTGTATGTAGGAGTAGAAAAGAATAAAGTATTCAATTTACCCCCGTATACGGAAGTAAAGTTGAATGCCTTATAATCTTTTCCAAAATGATCATTGATTATACACTGAGATTCTCTCTCAATTTGCCGCATGAGATAACGAAAAAGAAAAACGTTGATTTGTGTTTATTAAAAACATACGCGTCATGATATTTTCAGATCGATTTTGGAAACGTCGTGATGGAGAATGATTCATATGAAATCGTAACCATAGAACAAACTACTAACGAATTAAGGAGATTTTCAACATGTTTTACATAAGGGCGGATCAATAAGTCCGTGACTTTTCGAACTTCCCTCTTAGTTATATGAAATGCAACACTGTTCCCATCAAGTACCACCTGTTAATAGACTACTGTCAAATTTTGAGCAAGTTCTTTTACTTTGCGTTTAACAGCTGTTCAAAACAAAGCCCCTCATACATTTTTTTAAAAATAGAAAAAAGTGAATATCGAGTGCTCATTAAACATTATTTTTTGCGAAAAAAAACCGTCAATCCAACCAAGGAAAAGCTTGATAAATACTATGGGGACTCTGCACCATCGATTTCAATTGTAAAAAAGTGGTTTACTGACTTTCGTTGTGGTCGCACAAGTACAAATGACTATTTCCTATTTCCAAACCTAAAGAAATGTCTCGGTGGAAAGAAATTTAGCTCCAACGATGAAATTATTGATCAAACAACTGCCTATTTTATGGAACTCGAAATATTCTATTTTTTGGAAGGGATACAAAAATTGGAGAAACGTTGGACTAAGTGTATTGAGTTAAAAGGAGATTATGTTGAAAAATAATTTTTTAAAAAAAAAAAAAACTGTTTCATTCAAAAAGTCACGGACTTATTGATCCGCCCTCTAATATTTTGACTATAAACATGACAGTGGTTCGATAACTTATAAATAGTAAATAATAATAAACTATTGTATGCCAAAAAGTTATTTACATTAGCTGTGTTCGAGTACTTTTCCAGTAAAAATTATTAAGTAACTAGTTTTCGGAGAGTAAGAATGATTTTGCTCTCTGAGTAAAAATATCACAAAAAGTACACGAACGACATCCAGTAAAAACTTGCAAGAAATAAGAACTTTGTATGTAAACAGCTGATTTGCAATGTAAACATTGGAAGAAGCAACAAACGCAGTTCGAACAAAACATTACAAATCACCAAAACTGTCTTCTTTTTTTAACAGAAATGCGTAAAGATTAATCATATTTTATCTTAAAAAATAAAATTCTAATGATTAATTTATTATTTTATATTCTTTCTAATTCCGTATTTTGTTTGTTTACATAAAACAGCTGTTCAAAACATATGTTATTACTTGCAAATTCTTACTGGCAAAAATTTCTCCAGTAAAAACTTGCAAGTTCTCTATCATCGAACTGTCAAAATAATCTCTCTCTTGCTCTCTCGTTACTGGCTTTTTGGTGTAAACGAACACTATCAAGTCAGAAATAGTAATAATTTGTACAAATTATCCAGTACGCGAACAGACTTATTATTAGACATTACATTATTACATACATTAAACTATCTGAGTTTAAGCCGTCCTTATATTAGAAGATCTGCAAGACTAACAATACATTGTAAGGTGAAGTTGCTGCTCCGTTCCCACAAGTCAGACAAACCCGAAACGATTTTGATTTTTCGAATTTCAACCCGTCTTATTCGTTTGTGTGTTGGTAGGTGTGACCAACATTTCTCACTTCGAAGCGAAATTAAAAAAAAAAAAATGCCTTGAGGTGTCAGGGGACACCTGGTTGGAACGAAGTTCCTACCGCTATAAAATATATTATGTACTGGTTAGTTCGAACACGCCTAAGGCGCCTGTTGAAAAATACGACAATTTAAATGGATCTTTAAGAAAAGATACTGTTTATAAAATGATAAACCTCTTTTAAGAATTTTTATTTTTTATAGAAAGTATATTTTTAGGTTTTTTTCTAAGAATATCTATTATATTTTCCCGAAAAGGTCCTTTTTTAAAGAGAGGTACTTCTTTTATTAAAAGCTAATGTTTTTTTTTAAGAAAAGGTACTAACGGGTTTTTCAGTAAGAGCGCTGCAACAAAACCGGTTTTAGATACCAATGAAATTCTTTATTCCTGTGAAAGTACGTTCGATGCCATTATGAATGGAACTCGATTTCTTTTGCGTGGCCACCACGGGCACGCTTGCAGAAGTCCGGACGCTGAACCCAATTTTCGACGGTTTTCAACCATAAATCGGCCGATACTGCTGCAATTTCACGTTCGATATTCGTACGAAGTTCATCAATCGTGGCTTGTTGGCATAGACCATAGACTTGACGTAGCCCCACAGGAAATAATCTAACGGCGCCAAATCGCACGACCGGGGCGGCCAATCGACTGGGCCATTTCGTAAGATAACACGTTCACCAAACTTGGTTTCCAATAAATTGATTGTGTCATTAGCTGTGTGGCTTGTGGCGACGTCCTGTTGGAACCACATGTCCTCCAAGTCCATATTATCCAATTGGGGCCAAAAATATTCGGTTATTATTGAACGGTAGCGATTCGCATTCACAGTAATGTGCCGGTCTTGATCATCACGGAAGAAGTACGGCCCAATGACGCCGGCGGCCCATAAACCGCACCAAACCGTATTTTTTTCGGGATGCAATAATGACTCATGGATTACGTGTGGATTGCTGTCTGACCAATAACGCATATTTTGGTTATTGACGAAGCCATTCAGCCAGAAATGAAATTCAGAATTCAGAAATTGGACGTAGCGCTCTTAAAGTTGAGGCCACTGACTCCAAATTTCGGTAGTAAATTTTAATAATTTCGACTCGTTGTTGGCTCGTATATCTTTCCATGATAAAATGGCAAACCTTACTGAAGAGAAATGTCAAAAGAGCGGGAAAAAATATGGCGTCGTTTGCTGTCCCTATCGATTTACTTTTGTAGCGCCTCTGTTGAAAAACCCTTTATTTTTAAGTAGAAGTACTTTTTGTACGAAAAAGACATGAGTATCGTTTTCTTTTACAAAGAAGTACTTTTTTAACGAACAGGTACTTGCACTTTTATGCTAAAAATTACTTTTTAGTCTTTTTGTAATTCTGATCCCAAAACACTTACAGACCCTCCAAGAAATGGGTGCTTATCTCGCCTTTAAACAGCTGTTATTTGTTAACCGTTCAGTTCAAAAAGAAGTATTATGATTTTAATACAGGCTATATCTTAATTTCTACAACAACGAAAGCCAAATTATGGGTGATTTTCAGCTCATAAATATCAAATTTTTTTAAATAAAACTTCAAAAAATAATTTATAATTTTGGTGAGATCCCTTGTTTTTAACAATATCTTTTAATCATCTTAGAATAGAAATGCTCAAATTTTGGATAATTTATTTTCGAATCCTAGAGAATCCTACCTCCATGTTTATTGTACCTATGTCGTCACATACTGTAATTTTTAAGAATTTATTCTTGTTGTATGTGAATATCACAATCAAATTAAATTGAAATTAAATTGAAATTGAGTGATCAAATTGTCTCCATTTCGTAATTTTCTTTGTCAGATATTACTCTCATAAGGTACACTGAGATTATCCCTGTAGTTTATATCTGGAGCTTCAAGAAGGATATCTATTCGATTTAGCCCATTTTACAAAAGCCACATCTTATCTTGAAGGCACTGTACGGTCCAAAACGACTAATTTGAAGTTTTTTAATAATCGCCCATATTTGTACTCCAGGTAGAAAAATTACGTTTTACATCGTTTTTTCACTCCTGATTTCGGGAAAGCATTTTGGCATCCCTAATAGTATATTTATAAGGAATTTTGTCATTTATCTCTATACGGAAATTTTTTAAATGGTCAACCTATTTCTGATATTTCATGAATTAAATTGTTGCTTTTATTCCTGTGGAGTTACTTTGTTTGGTTAAGTAGTCGGAATATCAAATTCTCTGTACCAAACATTTATTTTCGTACGAAATTACTTTGGCATAACAACCCTGTGATTGACTTTGTTCACGAAATTTTCCCAAAAAGGTTAGGAGTACCAGGCAAGTATAACGATATACCGATAAATATGCTGTAAAAATAGATTTTTCAGATAAATTAAAGGGAAAAAAATTCAAAACGAAAAAATGGGCCGTTTGCAAAAAAAAAATTGTGCTAAAAAATTGCACTAAAATCAAAAAAATTTTAAAAATGTTTGGAAAATTGTGCTAAACGGCACTTGGCATAATTTTTCGAAAAACAAGTGTCAAACCCAAAATAATTGTGCCAAAACGGCATAAATGATGCCAACATGGTAACACGTGAAGCCCTTTGTCTGTCCGAGCCTTTACTGAGCAAATCGGAACGGCGGACCATTTGTGAAATAAGTGTAATAAAAAAAACACAAGTAATTAATCCACGCATCGCTTGCAAGAACCTAATTTGTATATAAATATCTTGTTTGTGTATCAACGCATAATGTCAACCAACCCATAGCTGAAACCTTCCGAAAACAAGAACTTGAGAGACAACAAAGAAAGGAGAAGCAAAAGAGCAGCACATTCTCATTTTATGAAGAAAAAACAAATAATGCATTCAATCCAAATAAATGTAGAAAGGGTAGTTTTAAATCCATTAATTTATTAATTATTAATTAATTATTTATTAATGTGGATTTATAATGTTAAAATTAATTATAATAAATAATACATATATATTGAAATCGAAGAATAATTCGTTTCTAAATATTATTATATTTGGGAGGAAATTCACATATGTTTCCACGTAAGTATATGTAGGTTTGGGGGAAACACGCGAATGCTTCCACGTAAGTGTATGGATGTTTGGGATGAAGAACGCATATTTTTCCACGTAAAAGCATACATGTTTGCGAGGAAACATGATACTATTTACATTTAAATACAAGTAAGTTTGGGGCTTGCTAACATATGAACGCAAAACCGCAAAACCCTTCCTCGATAAATGTTAGCTATTTTCTTTAATTGTTTTTTTTTAAATAATGCAATCAATATTCATCTATAAAAATATTAAAAATTAAAGCGAAAGGAAATGACACAAAAAATAAACTAAAACAATAGTTTATTTTCTTTTCTTAATCCAACAAATAGTATATTTCTTGCATTTTGTATCCTTAATGGAAATAAAGCGAAAGATGTAGAAGATACAGCTTAGTGGAAACCTTAATGAATACATGAGCCCTGGCTGAACATAAAATGCGCAATTTAATGGAAGTAAACATTGCTGGTGCATAGCTGAACTCCGGCACCTGAGCGCTGTTCTTTTCAATTGTCCCGATGGCACTCGCCTAGATAGCCTAGATTTGTAGCCATTAACACGGCAACATAGCAAAGTATCCACAACAGCAATGGCAACATTGTTGCCATACCACCCTGACACGCACTGCATCACATGGTACATCGGGCGCAGCACCAGAGTAACAATTAATTTCAATGGTCCGGGCCACACACACGTAGCATATTTAGTATGTGACAGGGGCAGGATAATATGGGTCAATGTCATTTGCAAACAAATATATAAATGGAAGCTCTGCGCACTCATTCGCTGAGAGGAAACGGAAACAGAAAAACACAGCTAAAACTGAAACTGAAATCCTATTATTTCAAATTCAATTGAATTCAAATCTCACAATTCACCAAAAAACTGACAACTACCAACAACAGCAGCAACAAATTGCTTAGAGCAACTAAATCTAAACATAGGGGGCAAATTTTCAAGCAATCAGGATTGTTTTGTTTTTGTTTTATAATTAATAACAAAAGAAGGGACCGTCAGTCAGTATTTGTATCAGGGGAGTAGGGCAGAAGGCTCTGTGAAAGACAGTCGGTCATTAAGTCAGTCTGTCACAGATAAATACAATTTCCAAATAGTATATATGTATAACTACACATAAACACTTCCACTTCTATAGTTCTTTATTTCAAAATGTTTGTATTTAATATTGCAGAAAAAGTTGACAGTACTCAAGACATTCCTTCGCTAGGATGGGCCGATTTTCGAAGTTGCTTATATCCAATGTGCACAAAAACTGATGCGGAGCCGTTTCGAACTCGTTACGAGTTCGTAAAACCATAAAAAGCGAAATGCAAGTTCTCGAATTCGTTTCGAAACCGTTACGAGTTCGTAAAAACGTACGGGTCGGTAAAAACAATAAAAAACGAATCAGTGAAATTATGATTTGGCGGATCCGTCTCGAACTCGTTACGAGTCCGTAAAAACCTACAAAGCGAATCAGTGAAATTGTGATTTGGCGGAGCCGTTTCGAACTTGTTACGAGTCCGTAAAAACATAAAAAATCGAATCGCGAAGTCATTTTATGTCCAAAAAAACGAATCCGAGACGGATTCGAATATATGAAGTTCGTTATGAGTTCGAGACGGATCCGAAAAAATACAAAAAACGATTCGCGTTTTCGAGAGGAATTTCAAACGAATTCGTTATGAGTTCGTAACGGATGTCCGTTTCGGACAAAATGTCCGCAGAAACGGATCCGTCTCGAATTCGTAACGGATTCATATGGCACATTGGGTAGGTTTATTTCGGTATAAGGATTTCGTGGGTGGTTGTGTCCAGGGTTCTCAGCACGACTAGTGATGGCAAATCTTCCGGGAATTTATGCATTTAAAGGCGTTTGTAGGCAATTCTTTTCGAAATCGGCTCAAAACTGTAGAATTCTATCGTCTTTATTTCTTATCAAATGCTATGAAGCGAATGGGGAGAGTTCCTTTCAGTCAGCGAACTGTGCACGCTGAAAAATAACAACCCAGCAACATATTGCAGGAACCATGTACATGTTTTCAAGCATTGTTTTCGTGAATTGAAGATCTACTGCTTTTTTTATTGTCTCTCATGTTTTTCCTTTCAGCAGTTTTTAACAAACAAAGCCACATTTGGGTCACCAATACATATATTATAACCTATAAATATCATCCTGTCCCAAACATGTTATATAGAATAACAAACACAATGTAATTGGACACAAATATACTATATTTTAAACAAGCTACAAACATGTTATTAAGTATTTTCATCCAAACAACAACAAAAACCAGTACATAAGTTTCAGTCGGGTGAACCGACTTAATCGCGCCCTCACCCTAAGTCATCCATTGCGTGCGAGTTCTGTTAAATAAAAAACGCCCATACTCAAAAGTGACCATATTCAATAGCAGACTGACATTGAGCTAAATATTATTGAATACCCAAATTAGTTAGTTTTGGGTATGGCAAGTTGTTGCCAAAATTTTGAGCAATACCAAATTTTATTAAAATCGGGTATGATTTATTGGAGATATCGAGACGGCAAACCGCAAACTGGGCGTGACACAATAGTCAGTTATTACTTACACAATCACAAAATAGTACAAATTTTTGCTTTTAGTAAAATATTGCCTAGTACCGAATTTTATTAAGATCAGTTGTAGTTTACGAGAGTTATCGTATCGATCAACCGGTCATCCGCCCAACTTTTATATGGGAGGTACCAGAATGGGTGTGGCAAAACAGCTCATTTTCTATAGGAGAATTTTATTTGACTAAATATTGACTAGTACAAACTTTCATAACGATTGGTTTGGTTTTGCGAGACTTCTCGTGCCGAACACCCAGGCGGCCAAACAACTTTTGTATGGGAGGTACCCCAATGGGCGTGGCAAAATCGCCCTTGTTTAAATCGGCGATTGGCGTTTGATAACGTGAAGCTTTATACCTAATTTAATTAAGATCGGAAGTGTTTCACGCGATTTATCGGATTGACAACCCGGACAAACACCCTGTTTTGTATGGGAGGTACCAGAATGGGCGTGACAATCTCGCCCATTTCCTCCAGTTAAGTAGACATTTACAGATTATTAACCGGTGTGTGAGTTAAATCTAATCACATCTACCAAAAGAAAGGTTTGAAAGAAATGTGATTTTGCGGAAAATGTGTCGATTTGTATGGGAGGTACCAGAAGGGGCGTGGAAAAAACGCCCATTTTCAATCCCAAACTCAATATTGAAAAATAATAGTCACTGACAAAATTTCGCGGTGGTCGATAAAGATTTACGGCAGTTATCGTGTTGACCAGCCAGCCAGCCAGCCAGACAGACAGGCGGACATGGGCCAAATATCTTAAAAAGTTCTAAACCGAATTTCGTCCAAAGATACTAAGGGTCTAATATGGCTCCTTATATGTGTTACATTATTTTACGTATTAAATAATATATACCCCCATCCCTATGGGTGAGGGTATAAAGAGACTTTTTCGGCATGTAGCAATGGAAATTTAACGTGGTCATGCCATATCGGGCCCTACGATATTCTCATGTTCACTGAACAAAAATCGTCACCTCGACCGCTACTTTCATCAAATGTGTGATAGCGTGAAAAATTAATCGTTACAATGTAAATATTCATTGCAGAAAATAAAAGTTTCGTACATCTGACGATGTTGTCGTTCCTGCAATAAATATTATGGATGATACTCACTATGCTAAAGTCGTTTACTTTTGGGCACGATAATCTAAAAACTGATTTACTGATTGTAATCAGACCTTTCGGAGTTTTTTACGGGATGAAGGTTGAACAAAATTTATGGCCGTTAAATAATTTAGTACCATATTTCGTTTTAACAAAATTTTTATGACCATAAGAGGGGGGAGTTAAGCACCTGCCCTTTCAAAAATAATTTCAGTCACTCTTTCCCTCATAAGCGTTTGGCCATGACACGCGGGGTAATTCTCAAAAAAAACAAATCTATTTATCTCGTACACAAATTTTTAAACTTATTTTCGATGATGACAACTACACGACCTGATATATGATTGGATTGTCGGATATGATGAAACTTCACATACACACTATTTAATATTAATATTCACATTTGAGTGTAAAACTACACCATTTCCCATTGAAATTAAAAAAAATCAATTGAAATTTTAAATTTCTGTTTGAAATTTGAAATACATCAATTGAAATTTAAAAATTATATTTGAAATTTGAAATACATCAATTGAAAATTAAAAGATATTAATTGTCGACGAAACCATTTAGCTGAAACTGCGCCTCATCGGTGAAGATGATTTGTTTCAAAAAATCACTATTCTCTTCACTATGATGCATCCCCCACGCGCTGAAAAAAAACGGCCACAACAACATATTGTAGGAACCATGTATATGTTTGCAAACACTGTTTTCATGAATTGAAGATCTGCTGCTTTTTCTTTCTTTGTTGTCTGTCACGTTTCTGTTTTCAGTAGTTTTCAATAAACAAAGCCACATATATTATAACCTATTAATCATTGTGACTCAAATGTGTAATATTGCATAGCAAACACAATGTGTTTGGACACAAGTATACTGTGTTTGCGACAAGCTACAAACAAACAAACAACATAAATATAAATATATAGATTTTTCAGCGTGTAACAATGAAAGATTATAAGATATTACTTATTGTGTCTCCAACTTGTAATATTGAATGGCAAACACAATATGTTTGGACACAAGTATACTGTGTTTGCGACAAGCTACAAACACGTTATATTTGCATGCAAACAAGACAAAAATACAGAGTAAAGTGAAGGTTGATGGCTTTCATCAAAATTCCCTGTGTAGTGCTTCGGAAAATTTGAAGTTGTTGTGAACGATGGCGAATTGATGATCCCGGGTTTACGACGCCACTATCCTTTACAGCGGCAATGTTTTCGAGAGACCGGCCGGTACGTCAACACACTGGAGACTCACTGTCCATACTCAACCCAGTTTCTCAAAATTTTTTGAACACTCTTCGAAATGTTGACACTAGCGTTGCCGTTAGTTGTATGGAGAATTTTTTTTTGATTTCTTATATTCTCTCGCCCCAAATCGGTTCAGTTTAAAGTAAAAAAAATACAAAAAATTTCATAGCGATAAGTTGTGTTTTAGGGGGTGCGTCCGCCCCTCAAAATTGGCCTTCAAGCCCATTTATTCAAATGTAATTTGTTTGTATATGAGTTTTTTTTTAAAAAATCATTTTACAAGAATATGATGTATGCCAATATTTTAGTTCTAGTACTCAACAACATTAGTGTCAAAGAAAGTTTTTTGCTATAATTAATATTTTAGAAAATAATGAAGGAGAGAATATAAGAAATCAAAAAAAAAAAATTCTCCATACAACTAACTGCCACGCTAGTTGACACGCGAACGGTCTCAGCGTAACTTCAACCATTTTTGTAATGTGATTTCACTATGATAACGCGTTCTCCTTTGTGTAGCGCTCCATTTTGAATAATCGTAACAGTCGTAGATGAACAGTTAGAGCTGCCACTTACAAAACACGCCATACAATTTAAATCTTGCAATTGTATTGGAGCACCCTTTAGAATACATAACATACTGCAACACGAAAAAATATAACCATACACGGACACCACCACGCGATAAAAGACAAAAAAGACCCGTGTCTCCCAGTTTGCCCAAAGTCATGTAAATTTTTTTATGGGCCCCCAAAGATTTGGGGCCTCGGTGTCAATTTTGGAAAAAAGTGATCATTTTGTCAGGCTCATATCTTGCAAACTCAAGTTGTAGCTCTTGTCATATAGAACAAAAATTGTGAGCATATAAAGTCAAAAAAACTTCGTCTACAAGGTCAAAATCGTAAAAAACTTTAAAAAATTCGATTTTTTTAAACTTTATCCCCTGTTCAGGTTCATAGGTAGCAAACCGTTCAAAATTCAAGGAAACAATCACTACATGAATGTACGTAAGATCTCATTAAACAACTTTCTAGAACATATGAACGTCCTAGGAATGATTCTTAATACCGTTTAGGTAGCAGCAAAATTGAAAAATTGTGTGCTTTATAGTTTTACACTTACTGATTTTTTGGGACCTACAGTTTTACACCGGTTCCGAACGGTTATTTGAGATACATATTCATAACTAATTGGTCGATAGTAATGTCGTTTCTAAGCTAAGTGCCCACCGTAGAAATGTAAGGCGGTCAGAGCAGGGATCGAAGCCACATTTTCTTAGACAAGAGTCGTGGCCCCTTGGTATGCAGTATTTTTTGTGGTATAAATATGGGTATTCACCCATCGATGTGGATTCCGACTACGAATTTTTTCCTTGGGACTGTTTTGTCAAAGACAGAGTTGTGTTTTTATAATAGTACTGGGCCTTAAGAGCAGCCATCTTGTTAGCCCTCTCAGTATTTACTTTGAAAACCCCTACTAACATCCGAGCCACCCTATTCTTGACGATATATATATTTCACACAATACAAATACAACTTTCTGAGTTGTAGGCCACAGAGCAACAAATACGTTTGGAAGGACGGAAATGTAGACGGACATTTGTGCCATCATGCCAAAAGCATAAAACTGTTTTGGAAACATGCCCAATTTGTTGATGATACACAAGAGTGAAATAAGACAACTTCCTTCCCTTTATCTTCAACGTCCTCGTCGTCGTCATCATCATCATCAGCATCATCGTTCACAGTTCCTTGCATCTATTTCTTGTGATATAAGAAGGACAATAATGCTGTTGGTTGGATGGACGATTTCTCTATTTGCCGGGCTGCCTTGTCTGCTGATCCTTCGAGTATTACAGAAAATGGCAAGGAAATTATAATGATGGTTAAGTGTCCTATACTATGTAGATACCACTACGTTATGTATAATCAAATACTAGGTTCCTCTTGATATCTAGTGGCAGCTGGGACTGACTGAGTAAGTGCGTGGTGGTGGCACTGCATGAAGGCATCATCTTTGTGAGAAAGTACTAACTTGTGTCGATTTCCAAGTGTTACTTGAGCGAACAGTTTCAATAAAAACATAGTTTTTATTATGTGCAGCGTTAGTGGAGGCGGTGGCGGTGGCGGCGCCGAATCTGCTATGTTTCATGGACAGAGGTCTATTTAATAACCAACCCAAGACTGTTTACGGGGACTGCTATAAAGGAAAAATTGAGTGTCATAGTATAACTGCTGTGTTACGAAGTTGGAGAAAGTATAAACTTTATTGTTTTTTCCCCGGCTGTTCTCTTTTAATAATGGAAAAACATATCAGATCATTTTGAAAGTATAAGCAGGGGGGAAATTACAGTGAAATATGAAAATTACTTTTGTTTTCTTGAGTGGGCCTAAGCCGGGCAGTGTCACAACCGACATCTCCCTAAAAGCTTTACAGTTGTCTACACAAGAGATCCCTAAAACATTTGTCATTGTAACAATTGAACTAAGTACTTCGCATCCTTTCAGACCTTCTTTTTGTCTAAACGGAGAATCAACTTCGAGGTATTTGGGAAATCTAACAGGCATCTTTTAAGTCGCACCTAAACACGCAGGGGAAATAGCCATAACCGAATTTAGAGGTTGTCACAACCACAGTGCATGTCATTACAACCAAATTAGAGGTTGTCATAAATGCATTAGAGGTTGCCAAAACCACGTTAGAGGTGGAGATTGTCACAACCACATTAGAGGTTGTCACAGCCACATTAGTGATTGTCACAACCACATTAGAGGTTGTCACAACCGCATTAGAGGTTGTCACAACCACATTTGGGGTTGACACAACTACATTAGGGTTTGACACAACCACATTAGCGGTTGTCACAACCGCATTAGAGGTTGTCACAACCAAATTAGAGGTTGACACAACCGCATTAGAGGTTGTCACAACCAAATTAGGGGTTGACACAACCGCATTAGAGGTTGTTACAACCACATTAGAGATTGTCACAGCCTACGATATTAGAGGTTGTTTCAACCCTTGTGGGGACTAAATTCAGCCCTGACAGCCTCAATTCGATTGTGACAATTGCAAATCGGTGGCAGCAACCGAATTTACGGTAGAACCTCTTTGTAAACAATTAGCTCTGTGAGTGTGAAAACAGACTTTTTGCTTTAGAATGCTGCAGAGGTAAATGTTTCAGATGCCTTAACAGTTCTTCCTAGAACTCGTCTTTAAATATTATTTTATTTGCCGTAATATTGGAAATTCCATTTGTGTTTATAGGCTTCACGGTTAGTGACCGTTGCACAGACTTTTCTGGCTCATTTATCTAGTAAGGTATTCTGATACCTACGGGTTGAATCCAAGTCCAAGTCCACTTATACCGGTTGAATCCAAGGCTTAAAAATTTGGTTTGCTTGCCGGAAGAAAACCACTCCAACATATTTTTCCCGCGGCGCTAGGGGATCTCAAGGAAAGCTTTATTTTTCTTATTTCTTCAAAAGGAAATATTGTTTGCAGCCGCCAGTGACGATTCGGCGGTATAATCTTATCTCCTCATATAACCAAACCCTACCTGGACCCCTGTATATATACAGGGTATTTCAAAAGTGACCACCCTATTGGAAGATGCTCTTATTTTTGCAAATGGCCGCCAATGTCAAATCTGTTTTGACAATTGTGGACTAGACCGATGTAGAATACAAGTAAACAAGCCATACGGCGGTACAAGAACGCGGAGTAATCGTGTCTATTTTTTTGAGTAACAATTCGTCTGTGGTGTTGGCGCAGCGCGTATACGGTCGCCGATTCCCCGGCCGTCCGACACCGACTGCGCAAACACTGCGACGTTTGGCCACTAACCTTGAAGAGTATGGGACCACACGAGAAGTTGCCAGGAGTGGCCCGGAACTGAGCGCCCGTTCTGCCGAGAATATAGCCTCGCAATTAGCCATCAGCCGTTCATATCCCTATGGCGAATTTTGGTCAAACACCTGCGCATGTTCCAATACAAAGTCCAGTCCGTGCATCAGCTGCTGCCAGTCGACGGCCAAACGCGTGTAACCTACGCCCAAGCCATCCTCAATCTGGTGGACGAAGTGGACGATTCTTCCACCAAAATCATAATGAGCGATGAGGCTCATTTCCACCTCAGCGGGTACGTGAACAAGCAAAACTATCGCTTCTGGGGCACCGAAAATCCACGAGTGATGCACGAGGAGCCATTACACCCGCTCAAAGTGACTGCATGGTGCGCTGTTCACGCTGGAGTAGTCATCGGGCCATTTTTTTTCGAGAACGCCGCTGGTCAAACGACAACAGTGGACGGTGCGCGCTATAGGGCCATGTTAACCGAGTTTTTTTGCCTCAATTCAACGAATTAGGACTGGAGGACATGTGGTTCCAACAGGACGGAGCAACGGCATACACTGCGCGAGCCACAACCGACATTCTGAAAGAGGCGTTCCCGGTTCGCCGCATCTCTCGTTTTGGCGATTTGCACTGGCCCGCAAGATCGCCCGATTTAACCATTCTAAACTTTTTTTGTGGGGTTTTTTGAAGTCCCGTGTTTACATGAACAAGCCCGAGACCCTGGAAGCCCTCAAGGTCAACATTCGATACGTGTGCGAGAATCTGTCGCCCGAAGTTCTCGCCGAAGTGATAAAAAATGCCATAAAACGAGCCCGTATTGTAATCAATTGTGACGGCGCCCATTTAACCGATATCATCTTCTCAACTTAACCAATAAAATTCTAAAGGTTCCAATAAACATAATCCAAAAACAGAATCGAAGTTTTTCAGTTAGAAAAAATGACAGCCAAACAACTTCGGATGACTTCTTTTGAAACACCTTGTATGTGCATATATAGACTCAACATTTCGCTGAGCAAATTTCTGACATTTGGGCTGGTGTGATATGAACGTTGGATGTTGGAAAGAATTGCTTTAATAATACCAGTTAGAGGCAATCATTCAAACCAACCAACAACAAAACAACCACGGCATTTCGTTTCGGGTGTTAAACTTATTGTGTTAAATACAACACAAATGTATACAAAAAATAGTTTCCCGTTACATTCCATGAAGGGATTAGGGAGAGCTTCTTAGAAACCAGTGAGCTGTGCGCGTTCTGGTTTTGCAGCCACTGATTGGGACCTACAGTTTTACACCGGTTCGGAATGGTATTTTGAGAAGATGTTTCATGGCTAAATACTCCATAGTGTCCCCGTAACTAAGCGAGGTGACCGCCGTCGAAATAAGTTTAAGGTGGTCAGAGTAGGGATCGAACCCACGTGCTCATGCACAAGAGCCTCGCACACTACCATTGCACCACCGACGGCCACACAACACAAACGTATGCTAACAATAAACGATACCAAAAAAGTCCAAAAAAACACGTTTAAATTTCGCGGTTCTCAACCGAAACGTCATGACAAATTTAAGTCAACAGTTCTTGTAACTCCACCTGGTGTAAGACGACCAGATCCTATCACATCGACCGCACCACGAAGAGTGTGAAAGGAAACGTCAGATGAGAAACATTTTCTGTCTTTAATGAATTACTCTATGGCCTGTACTTGTAAGAATTAAAAACCACTTTCGAATCGTTTAATACCGTACGGAGGCTAGATAGAATTTCATCTTTACTTTCTTTAAATGGAAACTAGAATTACAGGGTGGTCCAAACACAATTTTTTTTTGAAATTAAGTAAAATGAACTACACTTACTTTCTTTTCGTATATTATGGCTTTATTAGAAACATTAAATATTCCCATTATTTACGGAAGACGATTCCATTCATTTGGCGGGTTTCGCGCTAATTCATCCTGTCACTCCAATTTTCCAAGCATTTCTTTCTTACAAATGGCTCGGACGATAATAGGCTTAATGGTCTGGATCGTTTCTGGATTATTGGCACATCATCGGTCTCTAACGGCACCTTACAAGCAAAAGTCTAAGGGCCACTTTCTCAATGCCCGCTTGTCTTTTATCGTAAGTGCGAGTTAGCAGAATTTCATTTTCTCAGTGCATACTTCACAGGAGGTCTAACGTCACATAGTAGTTTATTGGAATGATAAATGCAAACTGCTGACAATTGTTAAAAACAGCTGTTATGATTTATGTTGTAATTATTTAAGTATTTGGATTTCTAAAATTGACTCCGGTCTCGAACAACCCCGAGGGGTCAGGGACCTTACGAAGCGAAGATATCATATTTCGCAATACCAAGTGTAGGCAGGGATTCGTCAACCTGATTCCTTCAGTGGAGTCTTGGTCTTCCTATTTTAAGTCTTTATTCGAGTTCGGTATCGAAAGCCCTTCGTGCTAGCTCGTCTTCAATCATTCTACTAACATGGCCTAGCCAGCGCAATCGCGTTATTTTGATCCGCTTAACTATGTCAATGTCATGGTTCATGCGTCGCCGATACTCGCTGTTGTGAACTATAGGGCCATAGATTTTTCGGAGTATTTTTCCCTCGAAGACTCCTACAGATGTTTCATCTGCTTGCGATAAGACCCAGGATTCTGCTCCATAAAGCAAGACAGGTTGTATGAGAGTCTGGTATAGTTGGACTTTAGTTACTCGAGAGAGGGCCTTATCTCTAAAGTGCTTGCTTAGCCCAAAATAACATCTATTCGCAAGCACAATTATCCGCTTGATCTCAAGGCTGACGCTGTTGTTTTGTTTACGGCAGATCCGAGGTATATAAAATCGTCCACCACCTCGGAATTATAACGGTTATCAATGTTCACGCTTTGGTCCAATCGCGTGGAGGCCCTGCTCGTTGAAACCATTAATTTTGTCTTGTCTTCATTTACTGTCAGACCCACTTTTACTGACTCCTCAATTCTCGAATACATCGCAGTAACTTCTCTAATTGTGCGCCCAATGATATCTATATCATCAGCATACGCGAGCAGCATGTGACTTTTGCTGCTGATGGTTTTATTCATGTTGACAGCAGCTTTTCTCATAATAATCTCTATTAAGATGCACGATAAGTGTCGCCTTGTCTGAGGCGTCGCTTAGTTTCGAAAGGTTCGGTAAGATTCTTACCGACTTTCACTGCTGATTTGGGGTTCGTCAAAGACGGCTGATGATAATAGTGTTACCAAACTTAGTGCGCACAAGAACGACCGTATGATGAGCTGTGCTCGCCATTGACTGTAAGCGAAAAATCCGAGATCTTTGTGCAAAATGCTCATCATGCTGTGAGTGAAGTGCCGAGTTGTTGCGGCGGTCGATGTCGAGTCGATGTTCTTGGTTCGAGTTACACACTTTCGGTCACAACAGTCACATTATCGTCGGTACGCACCGTACGATGACGGGGACCATGAGTGTTGTCAACCAGCAAGACCGACTCACGAACTTGTGTCACAAACTTGAGTACAGGTCACGCGGTGTGTGCTTCATTTCGGATATTTGGACTACCCGTTAGTATGCGTCTGCAACTTCAAAACATCCCAATGTGCCATATGAATCCGTTACGAATTCGAGACGAATCCATTTCTGCCTAGAGTTGGTTAGTTCATGAACTAGGGTGACCAGACATCAGCCTCACGAAGGCAATGCACATGTTCGATACGGCGAGTATCTCGAAACCGCGTATCGATTTTTGTACTTTTTCGGATCCATTTCGAACTCGTAACGAACTTCCTATTCGAATCCGTTTCGGATTCGCTTTTTGGAGATAAAATGAATTCGCGACGGGTCCGCATACAATTTCTCTGATTCGCTTTTTTTCTGTTTTTACAGACTCGTAACGGGTTCGAGACGGATCAGTTAAATCACAATTTAAATGATTCGCTTTTTAAGTTTTCGCGGACTCGTAACGGCTTCGAGACGGATCCCCCAAATCGCAATTTCACTGATTCGCTTTTTTTATGTTTTTACGGACTGGTAACGGGTTCGAAACGATGTCGAGAACTCACATTTCGCTTTTTTATGATTTTACGGACTCGTTAAGGGTTCGAAACGGATCCGCATCCGTTTTGGGATCCGTCAAGATATGGATTTCGCTTTCACAAATGTCATTCTCCGTTGATTAATCCCAATTATACTGGCGGCTGTAAACAAAGATAAGCCCAGATACCAGTCCGAACCACGACTTTAAACGTAGTTTCTGGTGCAATGGTAGTGTGCGCGGCTCTTGTACATGAGTACGTGATTTCGATTCCTGCTCATACCACCTAACATATCTTTCGACGGCTGTCACCCCGCTTAGTGACGGTAACACTATCGCGTATTTAGCCATGAAAAAGAGTCCCAAAAATACCGTTCGGAACCGGCGTAAAAGTGTAGGTCCCAATTAGTGAGTGTAAAACTAGAACGCTCACTGGTTTGTGAGAAGCTCACTGGTTTGTGAGAAGCTTTCCCCAAACCCATCATGGGATATAATAGGAAACCATTTTTTTTATTTTCTTCTCAACGAGTTTTCAACTTTATAGTCCATCAGTTGTGGCACCTAGACACTATCATCTATGTCTGCTGCCCAAGTAAGAACAGGCTATGGAAAGTTTTACATATTAATTAATTAATTAAATTAAAGTTTTGAATTAAAGTTTTGAAGATTACTTTCCCTGTGAAAGTGTACGATTTCCGTTCCACTTTATGTCCCAGTTAGAGTATCAGTTTCGATTTATCGTCTAGGGATACGTGTACGTCGAATATCACGTGATCACCATTTAGTATTTTGTTAATCGATTAAGAGACATTCAAGTTACCTTGAAAATTCCGCCATGCCTACATATCAATATGTGACACTGTTATATCGCGGTTTGTCCAACTATTTTATAGAATCCCCTATTTCCTCAAAGTTCTACAGTTTCTGTTTCGCTTCCTATGGACCTGTGAAGTGAACGTCGGAACAAGTTATTGAATTTCTCGTTGTTCAACTATTAAAATGCATAAAGAACGATATTGACATTATTTTTTTCCATTTTTTCCAATAGCATTAACATGGTTTCAAAGGAACAACGACGACAAACCAACTTTGAATAGATTCACGGCAAATTGTTCAAAGGAGTGCCAGAAGTTCCGCCACGTATACGCGAGTATATCAGGGTAATTCATGGGGCGGGTGGGGGTGATGTTTGGGAATATTGTTAAATGAATTGTCAATCTTGTTAGAGCATGAAAATAATTTACGTTGGATGGTCGTTAGCTCGTTGCAGCCAACATCATCGGCACCAGCAATTGCCAATAATTTGATTGTAAACTTCCCACGATTGACATATGATTGATCGGATGTTCAGAGCTTTGCCTTGTACTTGTGGCCCTCCGCTCCTCCCCCATTGTGTTCTCCCCTGCGCCGCTTAAGTTACATGATAAAATTTTGCAAATTCGTCGAGTTTAGTACAAAAAAAAAAAAGATAAAATTGTCTGTAAAAAAATGTGTAAAACTTTTAAATGCTGAAAATTGGCTTGTGAAAAAAGAAGACGCTTGCAAATTTGTAGTTGCCATAATTTAATATGTTGTTGATGGAAAAATTGTTTGCAACAAATGGAGTTGAACGAAATATTTAGGGCAAACAAATTTATGCATTAACTTTGTGATTGGTTGGGGGGTAATGGCTTGAATAAAGGCGGAAGTTAAAGGGAAACTACAAATTATTTTACATGAAGCTATGAAGTCCAAACATTTGTAATGATCATGTTCTGGCATTTATTTAAGAACAATTTCGATCCAGATTTGGACAGATATAGTTTACTAGTGCTCCCAAACAAAACTGTTTGCCATTACATCTCATGACGGGAAGAGAGGGGGACATTTCACTATCAGTGAGTTGAGTGCTTTCAATTTTTAGACTCTGTTTTATTCCGATACCGAATGCTTATGCTTGAGAAGATTTTTGATAGCACAGTCCAGGTCAGTGACGTACGTATTTATTTAATAGGTGATTTTTGAATTCAGTTCTAATTTTCAATCTAAATATCAAGCCATCTTAATTGTTAGCCATCGCGCTGTACTAATTTTTGTGGGATTTTGTGTAGCTAACCCCTCATTACATGACCCATTATTGACGGCAACAACCATACGATATAGATACCGCTGATCGCCACGAATGTTCCAATTGTCTATATTTTCTGGCATAGGCCCCATAGAAATTGGTTCACAACCACTTGCGACCTGAAAATGAGTTTGTCAATAATTTTGTTACGACCATTAATGAGTGCCTTTTTTGCAACTTTGACATGAGCGAGTTAATGCCTTGTCCGTGCATAAATATGAAAATCTAGATTGTTTTGTTTTCCATATAAATGGGTCAACAGTGTTTTGAGAGGTCGCTCATTAAAATGAAATAAACACACATTCTATTGTAATGGGCGTTGCAAAAATCGCTCCAAACATGCATTTACTCCTAATAAATATTACTACCAGTGTTTGCATTTGAGTCCTCAATTATATTAAAATTTTAAGAGCCACGCCCAACGCCCATATAACAATTTTAATTTTTCACGATTTTCGAAAAAACAGATTTAAGCCTTTGTAGTTTGTGATCGATGCCAAGCAGCACTTACATCTATATAAATAACTACAGCCTAATATGTTAGCTGAACATCTGCAAAAAAATTAGGGGGCCATGGCTTACCGTTTTTTTTTAATTACCAAATCATTCCAAATAAAAGTCAAATTTGTACTATAAAATTTTCGAAATTTATTAATTTTTCAGCATTTCTCAGTGCATACTTTTAGGGATATGATATATGAAACACAAGTAAACAAGATTCAGTCGGCTAAACACAAACAACAACAACAAACACAACCAAAGCAAAACTTTATTCTTCAACTATCATTTCTTTAACTACATCATCTAGTTCTAACAGATTTTTATTGGGTTGACGTCTTATACTACTTATATATGGATCAGATGATGCAAGCAGACGATGGAAAACATCAGTATTTGTTGCAGTTCTATTGCACTTTCTAGAAAACATTAATCTATAGTTTCTGTAATCTTTATTGCGTGCTTCTTCTGCTTCCTCGGATAGCATACCAATAGGGAGTACTGCTGCATCAATTATGTCCTTTCCATGTATAAGTACTTTATGCACAGTAAGAGGCATAAAGTACCACTTATATTTTTGAACAAATATCTCAGCTGTATCCCATGCAAATTTTTGAAACTTCACACTATCAACTTTCTGTCCACATGTTATTATCTGCAGAATGATTCGAAAGCGATCTATAAGTACTTCATTAACACCTGTTATATCAGCAACAAGTGCAGGATTGGAGAAGAAACGCCTTGAGGTATTGCCATTGTTCGAAGAGCCAGATCCTTGTTGTATAGCATCCACTCGCAAACTCATTCTTTCTTTAAATGCCGTCTGAATTCGATCCTTGTTCTCTTGTTTTAAAATCTTATTTCTTGCTTCGATCGCAGACCACTTTTGAAAAGGCAAGTTATAAGCTATATGGAGTATACATTCCATAAATGTTATTCGGGCGTGTAATGACGAAATGCCCAATTTACAAGCCTCATTGTCAATACTCTTCACTGAAATTTTGTCCAAATCGTTCATTTCAGAGGGCTTTGCTTTACAAATATAACATACGGCTGATGAAGGTGTACGTGTAACTGTCTGAGCCGTTTTTCCATCTAGCATCGTAAACACTAAATTGTGCGTTACATTGAACTGTTTGCCGAATACTTCAACATTCGTTTTCCCCAAAGCAGCAATATCGGAATTAATGTTCTCAACAACGGTTAACACTTTCTCTTTAGTCTCCTTAGTAAATTCGAAGAAAAGTGGTCGACAATACCTTGTTGATGATGGACTTTTATTGCGCCATTGTTCTTCTTCAGTGTTTGTTTTTAAACTTAAAGGTACCATCGATGCTAATAGCAGACTTCTATCGCTTACATCAGGTGACAAACTCTGATTGTACTCTGCATGACCCGAAGAGCCATCGTAACCCCACTTCGACGTAAGAGTGTAATTTGAATTTGTCATATCATTAACCTTTTCGCGCGAAAAACTTTCAAAGAGACGCTTTGTGGTGTGATCCATCAAACTTTGCAAGCTTACAGACGCTTCCTTTTCTGATACTCGGATTCCATTGGGATAACATTTTTTCTTCCCCTCAGATACCTTTATATAAGGTGGTAAAATATCATATCCCTCTCCTTTCAAAACATTTTTTATTGTTTCGTATTGATGTTTTGTTAACTCTGCATCCAGCAATAACGCCAGCGCAGTATACGAAGGAATATATGAAAATGATTTAGTTTTTGAGTCGGTTACTCCACTTGCCATTGTTAATTGTTGTTGGGTGTACTGGGATGTTAAATCGGCAGCTTTGTACCTTTTACTACGATATTTGCAATCATCGAATTCCTTAACTGGCCTTCCCTTGTTCCTTGAACAAGAAGGTTGATCATCAGCAAGTGATACTTCAAATATATCTTAAAAAAATTTGTTATGGTTTACAAAGTTCACAATAAATTATTTTTGTTTCGCAACTTACTTTTTAGCCAGGCATCATTTTTCTTCAAGAAATACGATTTTATTTTGTGCGATTCCGCCCAGCGTTTACAAAAATTACTAAGAAATCGCTTACGAATGTCTTTTGTCACTATTTGGATTTCATTAATCGTAAGCACCGAGTTTTTTGCTTTTATAAAATCGGTTAATAAATTAACATTATTACGACAATTAATAAGTTCCATACACAATTCACTATATGACACAGAAAATGAACTCATTTCAATATTTATCTTTCACAATTTTATAACACTTTTGGTCTACCAAATTTTATTTACCAAATCATATGTTTTTGTTTGTTATTTTGTTATGCCTTTCTTTGGAATTGCTGTCAATCAGTTATTAACAAATTGTTGTTATAATTCATAACTGCAAATACATTAAAAAAGTGCACGCCTAAAAGTAGGCAGACTTATTTTTATTACATTTTATTACAAAAGTGCGATGTAATACTATTGCTTTTTTTTATAAAATTTATACGTTTGTAAAATATTGAGAAAAGTTGGTGGATTTTTTTGGGTAAATGTAAAGAAGACAGTCCCACTTTCATTTTTTTCCAACCACAACACAAAGATCGATAACGTTCACCTTTTTTTTGTCCAAGAAAAACTAAAAACACTGACTTTTTGAGTGCCATCAAAAAGAACCTAAATATTTTTTAAAATATTATGGTAATGCAATTACTTTTTTTTTAAATTAATGCTGAAATACTATATTTTTCAAATATACTTACATAATATAGATATGACAAAAAGAAATTATGTTTCCAGCCCATTGAAATGGGATGAAAATCTAAGGCAGTTACTGCAGAATTTCGTTTAGGTGACTTTACCGCGTTATTTTGTACAAAAAAAATTTTTTTTAAAAAAATTGTATGATGGATTTCTCTTAATTAAACAATTCTCTACAAAACTGCATCATTACATTTTTGATATTTTACACTCGAAAAAGGTTATTTTTGCAGCCAAAATCCTACTGTGCTCCGTCGCAAATTAATTGCAACCAAATGGTTCAGAGAATAGCCTTCGGAATGCAAGAAGTTTTCGATCGCCTTCTGAATTTTTATTCCTCTACCGTTGACTGGTATTCCGTACCCAACGAATTTCGATTCTGGTTCTTTTACAATTGTTATGTGCTCCTCTGTTGTTTTTTTCGAGACGTACTTTATTCTGAACCACATGTTTTTTTTAAGTTCTATCTTTTTTCCGTCGTAGCTGATGCATTCTAGCAAGGTATTGTTGGTGGATACTTCCCTAGATTCTGCTCTCAATTTTACTCTCTCTCTATGATTTTATTTCTTTTCAATAATGAGGTCATCTAAGTAACGGGACATTTTATCACACACATCTGTAGAATCTTCTCTAGCTTTTGCAGCAGTCGCTACTTTTAGATCTTTTATTAAAGTTGTAGCTAGTAAAGATCCATAGCGATCAGATGTACCAGTGCAATCCAGTGCTAGCGAAAAATCTTCCAATGAAATGTCTGACACTTTCAGTAGCTGGTCGATTCTCGGCACGTCAATTCTTTCGACTTCGAATTCACACTCTTCGCTTGAACTAGTTTCGTATTCAATTGTAGAGGGAGATGGGTTATGTGTAGCAATACTTGATTCCATGTCGAGCATATACATACATATATGTCTCTGTCATTATCTTGCAGTGGGTGTAGAGATAAAAATCGTGGACCACATTGATCGACTTAAAACTTTCATATATTTGGTAGTATTTGTTTCACTTGTGGACAACTGCATTTTCTGTCCATTTCAATGTGACACTTGCACTGGGAAATTACAAATAATGTTTTCCAGTCACTTTCTACACAATATATTTTTTTTCATTACTTGGGAACGTTTGTCCAAAAGACGTATTAATAATCTTCTAATTGATGTTTTTTTAATTATCGGAATACTATTTGAATTTTCCTACAACTCACAAATCACTTTCATTACAACTGTTATATAAGTTGAAAATGCACAATTTTTTTTAAAGTTCCGGGACCTTTTTTTTACAATATTCGATCACTTGCCGGTGTGTGTAATTTAGTTTTATCGATGTTGCACGCTTCGAAATGTATTTTGAGACTAAATAACTTTATAGCGACTTCGTTTGAGGTCAACCTCGATTATTTATGTCAGTTGGAAAATTGTTTCACTGGTTGCCATTTCTTTTTAAAAAAAATTATTTTAAGCAGGTACATTTTATATATTGACATTTTGAAACCTCTGTAACATTTTTGTTTACAGTAATAGGTGAAAACTTTAAAGACAAAAGATTCATGATTCATGGGGTTAGGAATCGAGAAACTAGAAATCATTAGTCGAACTTGACGTCGGAGCCAAAAATGACTAATGGCAAAAATGTGGCTTTTTTAATCATAAAAACAATGATATATTTTCCGTTTCGATCGGACCTCAAATGGCGAAGCAGCGTAAATAAATTAAAGTGATGATCGTAGGGTGCACGAATCAAATTTTTTTTCTTCTCTTAAAATTGTCTTTGTCTAATCTTCAAATCTAGAGGGGGCCGGTCCAACTTTTGTTTTTCCTTTAGGCTCGACCCTATCCAGGGGACACCCTGTTGAAACGAAGTTCCTTTCGCAATATATTATGTACTAGTTAGTTCCAAAACGCCTTGAAAAATACGATAATTTAAATGGATCTTTAAGAAAAGATACCTTTTGTAAAATGTTAAACTTTTTTTAAGAAATCTTTTTCTTTTATAGAATGTATTTTTACAAAAATATATTTATTTTTAGATCTTTTTTGTAAGAATATGTATTATATTTTCCCGAAAAGGCCCCTTTTTAAAGAGAGGTACTTCTTTTACTAAAAGCTAATGTTTTTTTTTTAAAGAAAAGGTATTATTTTTGAGAACTGCATTTTGTAACAAAAAGTCATAAGAGTATGATTTTTTTTCAAAGAAGTACTTTTTTTAAGAACAGGTACTTTTTAAAGAAGTGTTGCTCTTTTTATGAAATGGTTATTTTTTTTAAGAAAACGTACTTATTTTCAGAAAGGTTATTTATCTCAAGAAAATAAAAGAAGAGGTATTATTTTATTTTTAAGAAAATTTACTTTTAAGAAGAGGTACTTTTTGTGAGAAAATTAACTTTTTTTAAGAGATGGTACTTTTTTGAAGAAAAGGTTTTGTTTTAAGAAATAGGAACATATTTTAGAATTGGTCCTTTTTCAAGAAAGAATAGGTACATTTTAAAGAGTAGGTACTTTTTATTTCATTAGTCTTATGTACTTATCTCAAGAAAAGTTATTTTGTTCACAAAAAAGGTACTCTTTAAATAAAAGGTAGTTTTTTTCGAAAAGGGAATTTGTTGTAAGAAAATGTACCTTTAAAAAGAATACTTTTTTAAGAAAAGCTCCATTTTGTAAGAAAATTTGATTTTTTCAAAACAAAGGTACTTCTTTAAGATAAGGTATTTTTTTAAGAAAAGGTACTTTGTTTAAGAATGTGAATAGGTATTTTTTTTGACAAAATTTACTTTTTTTTTAAGAAAAGGCACTTATTTAAGAAAATTTTCTTTTTTTAAACGCCTTTCATTTTGGCTTTTTTAATTTTTTATTGGGTTCAAAAATACAATACACAAGGTGATTCAGGAAGTTCCGGACAAATTTCTGCAGCGTATTCCTTGGCTCATTTCATGAAGAAAAGTCCACTAGGACCATGTCCGAAAATGCAAGGGTGCGAAATGGCAGGGGGTTCAAAATTTTGGGATTGATTGGATGGATTGATGGCTATAGTTGATAATACTGGGTTGTAGTATAATACTGGGTTGTGTTAAAAAAAGTTGTTAAATTTTATTTTCATTTAGCCCCCATCCCGCAAGGTGCGACAAGGAGCTTCGGTCCAAAATTTATACGTAAGCTTTCAAAACGCCGGTACACGTATATTTCTTTTTACCCCCTCTACCAGAATCTGTTGTCAGAACCTTTGTATTTTCGAGAAAGTTTCATTTTGTTCCACAGTATCAAAGTTATAGATTTATGTTCCCGTCTAGTGATGGATGATTGTAAATATAGCTATTTCTAGGCCAACCCAGGCATATTCTTTCCTGTTCCCGTCTCCACCAGTTTTATGACAGATTTTCACACCTTGTAGAGTGGTGCTATGGGTTTTCATTAAACATTGCACCCACCAATCATATCGTGTTAATAAAACTTTGTTCAAGAAATAAAGTTCTTCGACTCACCCTGTGGAAAAATGCCACCTCATTGGCCCGCAACACAGGGAGGTTTAGCAAAAGTAATTTCACATTTAACCAAATTTTTCAAACTTTTAAAACAGATTTACTTTTGTATTTACTAGGCAATTTATAGACGTACCAATCTAATCTCAAGCAATTTTGTGATTTAACTTGGGATGAAAGTGAAACCCAATTTTGGGGTTTCCACATCGTTTGACCCAAAAGCCTCAATGGGGTTCGTAATAACGAGTATTACTACTTGAGGGTAAACTTTATCAACAAAGGCCAGACATTTCAGTTTGTGGCAAACAACCAAGAAGGCAAAGCTGAATTTAATTTAAGAGGATTTAACTGGGATTCGCCAACAAAAACGGAAAAATGAAATCTACCAAATCTAACCTTTGGCATCGTTAAGTTTCACCAATCAATTTGCAAAAGTTTAGCAACATTACGAACTTAAGCGTTTTATGTTGTTGTTGTAGTTATAAGTTATTGATTTTGCAAATCCAACAAAGAAAAATGAGACCACATCTGCTTTTCGGCCAGAGAATATGAATGTCACAAAATATACATAAATATATTTTTGCAAGGATATGGCGGCGCAGCAGTACATGTGTATGTATGTGTTGTATGTTCATGTACAAGTAGATTTATGCATGTGTATGTGTGTATGTATGCATTTGTGAATTTTTATGAACCATAAAATTTGCCTTCATTTATAACGTTTAACCACAGAGAATCATCATATCAAAGGAAAATTAATTTTATGCCTCTGGCATGTGCTGGCATGGCACGTTCCACGTATCACCATCAACACCACCACCACCCGAGCGAAGCGAAACCACCGGCAACATCATCTCGATCTTTCAGCCAAATACGACGGACGACACAACGACAACAGTGGCAGTTCCATCAGGGCAGCAGCAGCATCAGTCACATCAGTAACAAATTCGTTCCAAATAATGAATTTCCTTTTCAAGTCATAAATTATCAGCTCTTGTACAGGCGTTGTTCGGTTCTGTTCGCTCACTCACCTCCCTCACAAAAGAACTTCAAATTTGGAACATTTCATGTTTGCAACTACAAATCACTTGGATGTAGTAGTAGTAGTAGGAGGCGGAGGAGGTGGAGGAGGAGGAGGAGGTAGGGTGGTGCCAGACTCTTTAATAAATTATATTAATTTTTGCTAATTTGTAAAGCGACAAATTTCTTGCGAAAAGCGAAATGAATGTGAAATGCAATCAAAATGTTCACCACACAAAGTAATTGACAGCCCCTTCCCCCTGGTCGTCTCTTTCGACGCCTCGCACACAGTCGCGCCAGTGAGTTACGCGTTAATCGCACTTGATAATAAATTGAGTGATAAAATACCGGATCCTGCACTTGGAGAGAAGTGACAAAGTACTCGTTTTGCGGAATAAAATTAGATTACAATCTCATGACTGTGGTTCGTATTCAACACCATTTCATGCCATTCAAATGTATGAAAAGTCAAGTTCACTTTCCATGGGCAAACTTTGAATACAGGGTTACCTTTTGAACATATATTTATCATCAAAAATTGATTTATTTTTTTTTTCTCAAAATATTCTCCATCAAGATTAATACCATAGAGTAATGACATATAGAGCTGCTATTGTTCTCGTCCGACATTTTCTTTCACACCCTTCGTGGTGCGGTCGGTGCGATAGAGACAAGGCTGCTTAAGAAGGTTGTGGTATAAGAACAACTGATTTGTTTTCTTTCATGCTGTGGTGCACACTAGCTGTCAAATGCTGTTTACCTTTGTTTTTGTCCGTTATTCGTAGTAGGTTGATGTTGACATAAACTACACACCAAACAAAAACAGAATGCTGGTTGTTGTTGCCTTGTTGTGATTTTTGTAGTATTGCTTCTACCTTTTCAAGCTGCCTTGAATAGAGAGTTATTTACGTAAATTGACTTACACCAGGTGGAATTACAAAAATAGTTAACTTACAATTTTCAAGTCGTTTTGATGAAAAACTGTGAAATTTAAACGTATTTTGGACTTTTTTGTTATATTTTATTGTTAGTACTCGTATATATTTGTGGTGTATTTACATGAAAATTTTGACGCACAAATCGAAATGCCGTTGCTGATTTATTGTTGGATGGTTTGAGTCATTGCCTCTATCTGGTATTATTAAAGCAATACCGTAGAAATTCGATTCTTGCACGTAATGAAAACCCGGCTCGGTGCAAGTTTCGAGGTTGTCGCAAGCACCGAGTATTAATTTCCCATACAAAATAAAAGGCACATACATCTGTTTATGACACCGCAACCTCTTAATAGTCAGCTTAAAACTGATTCAAATTACAACATTTCATCAGCAGCATAAAAAGACGGGGATTTCCCGAAATGTATTCAGTCTAAGAAAACGTAAACAAAGCAGCACGTAAGAGTAATACAAAAATGTTGCAAGTATCGAGTTAAAAATTTCGGATGTCGCAAGTACTGAGTGCGTAATGAAAAACATTTCTATGTTGCAAGAATCGAGGTGTGCAAGTATCAAGTATGTGCAACAGTCGAGTTACTACTGTACTTTCCAATATCCAACCGCCCATCTGCTACACACCAAATGTCATCAATTTCCTGAGAGAGTTGGCGTCTATATACGTCATTACTCTACGATTAATACACTTTAGAATTTTCGAAGACCATATCCACTTCGAGCAAGGCAACTCCAAAAAATGTGCTTTAAACGCATTAACCGCTTCTTCAGGCATCGAAAAACATTGACCTCGTAATTGTTTTTTGATGTCGGGGGAAATACAAAAAGTCAGGGATGGTACTGCGGTTGACACATCAATTCATTGTTTTGAGTCCGTAACCATGTAATATTAATTGTATGGAAGCGACTCAATGCCGCGACAATTCACATGACGGTCTTTCAATACGCAACAACCGCTTATGGAGGACCTTGATGAAATTTGACCTGGAGCCAGGTTAGGTTATGGGCATAGCGCTTTTTCGCCCTAAACATTTTCGCCCAAGTCACAAATGTCATTAAGCCAAAAAATTCCTACATGTTAGTTGTTTTCGTAGCACTGTGGGCGATACGACGCAGGGTTGGGCAAAACGAAATCATTTCCAAAAAAAAAATGTTTTAAAAAAATCCCAATGTCGCTACGTCCAAACTATTCAGGTGGCACATTGACACTGCGCCCAATGACATAACACCAAAAATTAAAAATATAATAACTCCCAAGTTTTACTTTAAAACATTTAGGCGGTATGACATTATATTATGGAGTATGTAGGGAAGCGATTCTCGAGCATGACTGATATCGCTACCTATTTTAGGAGTTATGGGCCTCCAAAGTTCAGATATACGGGAGTTTTTTGTCGCCCGATTACATAGTTACGCCAAACAAGATTAACGCATTTCGATGATTAACTCCGTTAACCCGCTCTATCCCAGAAGATTACTCATACAATTTTTATCTTTTAATCTGATGTACATTTTGATGCAACACTGTTAGTTACTAACAAAATGCAACTATAATAAAAAATCAACTGTTTGTCAGACGGAAGCCGATCGAAAATTTTCCGACGCGTCGCCGCCACCAAAACTTTTTGAAGCTCACGCTCAAAGTGTGAGCCGATTATTATTTCAAAAACATCCCAAATTTGTATAAGACTGGCAAAACCAATAGCCGGCAACTTAATTTTTCTGTTGTGCCGCCGTCTTCGATAATTTTGTCACGGCGCGGAGTTTGTCTAAGCAAGGAGTTGCCTGCCACCTGAAATGTCAATTTAATCTCTAATTGGGTGGTGTAAACGCCAAAGTTTCGTGAAAAAGGTTATCGCTTACCTGGCCGCGGTAAACGGCAGTGTAAATGTGTTATAAAGTAAGTACCTCTACATTCCGATTTGGGCGTTGTGTCGTAATCGTTTTGGGCGATATGGCATTCCTGATTTTGGACATAATATAATTTAATCCAAAATAAAGAGTAAGGTTTCATGTCATTCGTTTTGGACAATATGTAATTTTTTGCCGAGGGTTTTGAGGTTTATGACACGATTTAGGTTCCTGACATTTGTCATTTTGGGCGACATTTGTCGTTTAGGGCGACGCCTACATTAGGTACCATGGAGTAAATTAGAAATCGTCATGGCTTTCTGCAAATGAGAGAAGTTCGACGGAAATTAATTCGCCATAAATTTAAACCAGGTGGAGTTACAAGAACGGTTGACTTAACTTTTTCATGTCATTTTGGTATAGAACTGTGCAGTTTACATGTATTTTGCACTTTTTTTGTTGATTTTGTTGGTATACATTTGTGTTGTATGTAACACAACTATTTTACCACACAAACACGAAATGTCGTTGGCATTGTCTTGTTGGATGTTTTGTACTAATGTATCTATCTGGTATTATTGAACCCATGCATTCCACCATCCAATGCTTACCTGCAACCATACCCATGAAATTGAAATTATTGAGAGAATAAACTTATCTATTCTATATTTACTCTATTTTAGGTACAAGTGGCTGTCACTATTAACACACTTAGTCAAATGAGGACCGTTGTGATACCACGGGACGTCAAATTCCGGGCCCATCGTTGAGCCTGCAAATTGACCTGGTGTGGTTATGGAGCGTTCAAGCCATATGACACCTCATCCCGGTATTCAGAAATGAGGATGAAGAAGAGGCGTACATTGGTTCCAAATGAAGCAACTAGTACTATGTAGAAAGTTCCTAAGATCATTCCTGGAGCCTACGACGACTATGACAGAATTCGATAAACCAGCAAAACTCAAAAATTCATTTTAAAAAGTACCGAAAAATGTACTAAGATATGTCATAAATATAACAAAAAAGTGTACTTAAATTTTTTATAAAATTCGTACTTAAGTAGCAAGAAAATTACGTATAATAAGCAAAGAGAGGACTAAAAACCAGCTGTTTGAAAATGCATAGTCCCAGAGACTATACAAAAAGTGTACTAAAAAATGTACTACAATAACTTACATAAAGTGTACGATGACACCAAGTACATGTTTTATGAGCACCTGGAGGAAACATTCGACCACTGCCCTGGACATGACATTAGGTGATTTTAATGCTAATGTGGGCAGGCAAAGTGTCTTTGAAGCAACCATCGGTAAATTCAGTCTACACGCCATAACTTCCGATAACGGAATGAGACTGTTTAATTTTGCCGAGGCGAAAATCATGGTTGTCAGTAGTACAAGATTCCAACATAAGAACATCCACAAGGCAACTTGGATATCGCCTGATCAACAGACGAAGAACCAGATTGATCACCTGGTAATTGATGGAAGGCACTTTATTACCCGCTAAACAATTTGTCTTTCTTTGTTGTTGTTTGGATGCAAATATATCGTGTGATGTCGCAAATATAGTATATTTATGTCCAAACACATTGTGTTTGCTATTCAATATTACATGTTAGAAATACAGTGATTAATAGGTTATAATATATGTATTTGTTACCCAAATTTGAATTTGTTTGTTGAAAACTGCTGAAAATATAAACGTGACAGACAATAAAGAAACAGAAAAGCAGAAAGATCTTCAATTCTCGAAAATAATGCTTGCAAACATGTAGATGGTTCTTGCAATATGTTGCTGGGACCGTTATTTTTAAGCGTGTAGTGTAATGGACGTACGTGTGATTGAAGGAGCTAATATCATTTCGGATCACTACCTGGTTGTAGCAAAGGTTCGCTCAAGGTTAAGTAGAGCGAAAATCGTACGAACCAGCCATATAGCAAGCTGCACAGCAGAAAGATGGAATTACCAGAGATAGCCACTGCCTATACAGAGAAGCTCACTCAGATACTGGCGCAGAACGCACCTCCAACTCAGATCCTGAAACGCAGTGGAAATAAATTTCACACTCTATGAAAACTGCTGCAGACACCGTACTTAGTTATGACAAACCCGCTTAAATGCAAACTATGGTACGATGAAAAGTGTCGCATGGCAAGTGATGAAAAGAACGCCGCACATATGGTAACGCTCCAGTCAGTTGCTACGCGAGGCGCGACAAAGCGGTATAAGGTGAAGAGGAAACCCGTTTGTTTAAGAAGAAAAAACGGTTGTGGAGAATGCGCGAGAGTGAGAAAATTGAATCTTACAGAAGGAAGAATGCGACACGTAAATTCTATCGAAAACTAAAAAGCCAAACTACCAGAAATGGATCAGTGTCCACCTTTTGCAGACATAAGGACGGAAATCGTGTCACAGATGTGCAGAGTATGTGGGGAATATGGCTAGATCTCCTCTCTGCTTTACTTGTCTTAGGAGACTCCCAATATAGATGAGGGTGTGGATCACATACAGGACGATGGCGTCGACTGCCTCCTTCCTAGCCAAAGCGAAGTTAGAACTGCAATTTCCTGGCTTAAGAACAACAAAGCTGCTGGTGTTTATATACTACTGGCTAAGCTGTTTGAGGCTGGCGGCTATGACTTTGAAAGGTGCATGCCACAGCTGATATGCAAAATCTGGCTAGACGAATTCAAGCCCGACGATTGAAGTCTTAGTCTACTTAGTATACCTGTTTTCAAAAACCCAATTGTATGTACAAACTATCATGTATATCGCATACAAGGTCAACTCGAGTGTAATGTGCGAAAGACTAAAGCCGTTTGTTGCAGACCTGATCGGATCATATTAGTGTGACTTTAGGAAGGTCAACTATCGACCAGATATTCACATTATGACAAATCCTGGAGAAACCGCACCAAGCCAAATCGACACCTAGCACCGCTTTGTAGATTATAAGGCTGCCTCCGATAGCCCGATACGGGGAAAACTATGCCAAGCCATGTCGGAGCATGGTATTCCTGACACTGATTGGTAAAGATCTCGCCGAACCATTTAGAATGAGGTGTAGCCTCAGTCAGGGCAACACCCTACCATGCGATCTCTTCAACATACTAATTGAGATCATCGTGAGAAAAGCTGCAGTCAACACGAATGGAACTATCAGCAGCGAAAGTCACATGCTGCTCGCGTATGCTGATGATTTAGACATCATTGGGCGAAATCTGGAGAGAAGTTACTGCAATATTTTCGAGAATTGAAAATGAATTATCAAAAGTAGGTTTTGCAGTGAACGAGGACAAGACAAAATTAATGTGATCGATAAGCACGACATCCACCCTATAGGAGGAAAAGGTGAACATCGATAACCATTATAATTTCGAGGCAGTGGACGAATTTATTTATCTCGGATCTGCAGTGAACAGAAGAAATAATGCCAGCCTGTAAATCCAACGGAGAATTGTGCTTGCAAACAGGCGTTATTTAGGGCTAAGTTGGTGTTATTCAGAGACAAGACCCTCTCTCGTGAGGGTCCACTCTCTCCACTATATGAGACTCTCATACAACCTGTATTGCATTATGCGCCAGTATTCTGCGTCAGATTATATGCAGATGAAACATCACTGGTAGTCTGCGAAAGAAACATGCTCCGAAAACTATGTCCCATAATAGAAAACAGCGAGTAAAGACGACGGATTAACCACGAGCTGTATAATTTGTATCTCGACATCGACGTAGTTCTGCATATCAAAATAGGTTACGCTGGCTGGGCCATTGGAACAGAATGAACAAGTGCAAAAAGTATTCGAAGACGTACTCGAAGGACATCGGAAAATAGGACGACCAAAACTTCGCTGGAAAGACCAGGTGGAATATTGCCTGCGAGTGCTTGATGTTACCAACTGGAGGAGAAAAGCTGAAGATCAAGCCGGTTGGAGAAACGTGGTAACCACATTTTATATGGCACTTGACTCCTCGTGGTTGTTTGAGGACACCTAAGACAGTAAGTGAAGTGTGATAAAAGTGTACCAGACACTATACCCACACATAACAAAAAGTGTATTAAGAATTACCAGAAAGTGTACTTAAATCTAAAAGAGTGTGAAAGTGAATTTAAACCAGTACAGAAATTTCAGTCGGGTGAGATCATGGATTCGGTCCCTGCTCTGACCACCTAACAATTTATTTCGACGGCGGTCACCTCGCTTAGTGACGACGACACTATCGAGTATATAAAAAATAAAATAAATGGTTTCCCATTACATCCCATGAAGGGACCGGGGAGAACTTCTCACAACCACTGAGCTGTGCGCTTTCCAGTTTTCACTCACTGAATGGGACCTACAGTTTTACACCGATTCCGAACGGTATTTTCAGAAGCTTTTTCATGGCTACATACTCGATAGTGTCGCCGTCACTATGCGAGGTGATCGCCGCCGAAAGAAATTTGAAGGTGGTCAGAGCTGGGTTCGTACCCAGGATCTCCTGTACAAGAGCCGCACACACTAACCATTGCACCACCGACGGCCATGAAAAACCTTCTCAAAATACCGTTTGGAACCGGTGCAAAACTCTAGGTTCCAATCATGGAGTGTAACACTAGAAAGCGCTTAGTTCTCTGATTGTGAGAAGATCTGCTCAGTTCCGTTATGGGCTATAAAGAATTGGGATACCACGGGCTGATGAGATTGCAGTGCTGTGGAGTCGGAGTCTGAGGTAATTGCCGGGAGTCACAGTCGTAAAATGTTCGACGACTCCGACTCCAGTTCAGGGGGCTAATTATGTACGATAATAAACGATATCGAATCCATTATCGGTTATGAAGTTTTATGAACGCATGTATTTTAAATGTTCTATGAGCTACATTTGGTACAATGGTCGGTGGTACAATGGTTAGTGTGCGCGCCTCTTGTACATAAGATCTTGGGTTCGATCTCTGCTCTGACCTCCATACATTCCTTTCGACGGCGGTCACACCACTTAGTGACGGCGACACTATCGAGTATTTAGCCATGAAAACGTTTCACAAAATACCATTCGGAATCGGTGTAAAAACTGTAGGTCCCAATCAGTGAGTACAAAACTAGAAAGCCCATAACTCACTGGTTGTGAGAAGCTCTCCCACAGTCCTTCATGGGATGTAATGGACACCATTTATTTTTTATGAGCCAGCATTATCGACATAACGATATCCTTTGGACGATTTTCGTCCTACATAATTAGGCCCCTGGACTTTCTTTACAATCGGAAGTTTTCGACCAAAATTAGTTTCATAACCCGATTTTACAATTTTTCATTTCGTTTTTGTAAAACAGTAACCGGGTTTGCCGTGAGTTAATTGCATGTTTGTTTGTTTCTCTCGCGATGGTCATAACTTGACATGTCGTTACTATAACAAATTGTTTTTCAGAACTCAAAGACAACGAAATGCTTGACTTGAAGTCGGGGTGGAGTCGAGCATTTGCAAAGTGCTGGAGTCGGAATAGAGTCGTACATTTTCAAAATGCTGGAGGCGGAGTCATTCAACGTTGGTCAGACTCCCTCTACAGCCAAATTTCAAAATCCTATTGACACTCAAATGAGAAAATTCAGCAAAGTCCCTGAAGAAAGAGGATCCAATCGCAGACACCATCCAGATGGTTAGTGTTGGACAAGTGAGGAAAACATGCTCAGTTGACTCTCCCTCGTCCTCATCGTAACAATTTGAGCAAAAGGCTTTTACCATGTCATGATTTTTATTTTGTCGCATGCATAACACCCACAGAGTGTCCCCTCAAAACTAACACAGACTTTGTGATATTGGGCCTAGATACGGAAAGAAGGTTCACTGATTTCCTCCTACTCAATGTTGGATTGGTCTTACACATTCTTTCAAAAAACACAAATTCACAAAGTTTTCTTTGTTTTGTATACTCGTGCTTCTTGTGGAAATGAAAATTCCATAAGATTTGAATAGGGTGCTTTAAAAGAAACCTACAAAAGTTTTCTGAAGAAGATTCTGAAGGTTCAGTATTTATTTTAAGGATTCTGTTGTCGACCAATGTTATCTGTATTAATACGATTACATGGAATAGCTTGAGGAATAGTAAGTAATAGTACACGGCACCAGTCACGGTTGATGATTACCTGCACCCACCCACAACTTGGCCGGCAAGTACTCGTAGCACTTGACTTGAGTTCGTAACTCCCTCCGATGTTCATAAGCAGACACACACGCAGTCATATTTATACAGTCGACCTTTCAAGTTCAATTCCACAAACTTCATCAAACGCTAACGATGTGTAACCTCATCAGTGCGTTAGGGTCACCCTGTGTCTATATATTTAAGGTTCTTGAACTAAATAAAACATAGGAAACGTCAATATTGCTCATTTGTAAAAAGAGTCGATGAGTGACAGGAAAGGGAACGGGGAGGTGATGGAATATAAATAATTAAGAAACAGAAACAACACTTAACAAAAATATAAATATTAAATAACATTTTTGCCACCAACGCATTTTTTACAAATTGTCGTGTATTTAGTGTCAACCACAAGAATACCTTTGGATAAACTGACGGCAACACCAACAGCAACAGCGACAACAACAGTATTTAGACTAGCAACCACCAAATGATTAACAACAAACACTTCAAGTTCATTAACTCGCACAAAGTAACGACAGCACAAAAACACTACACTGGGCCCGGCCTGGCACAACACACGACCGACCTAGCGACCACATGGCTAAATATGTCAATTGTGACGTTGTTGAGGTATAACAAGTTCACTTTTGATTGGTATTATTTATTGACGCTGCTGGTCTTCATTTTTTTTTACACACAAAATGATGTCTACTGGTCATAATGAAGGAGACAATGACTGGATTGATGTCGAGCTGAATGAACAAGCGAACTGTTTACATTGCGCTACGAGTATAATCCAAATACCGGGTGGGTAATTGGAAGTCTTACAAGTATAAAAACGCGCATCAGGTATTTTCAATCAAGCGCATACATACTCACAGAATTAATTGCTTAAAAAGAAGTTGTAGCAACCGAAAATTCGGCTGTTGACACCGAAATGTAGTTGTCACAACCTAATACAGGCTTTCAGGAATTTGGTTGAAGCAACCTCTAATAGGTTGTGACAACCTCTAACAGGTTGTGACAATCTCTAATAGGTTGTGACAACCTCTAACAGTTTGTGACAATCTCTAATAGGTTGTGACAACCTCTAATGCAGTTGTGACAGCCTCTAATGTGGTTGTGACTACATTTAACAGGTTGTAACAACTTCTAACAGTTTGTGCTAACCTATAATAGTTTGCTACAATCTCTAATAGGTTGTGACAACCTCTAATGCAGTTGTGACAGCCTCTAATGTGGTTGTGACAACATTTAACAGGTTCTAACAACTTCTAACAGTTTGTGCCAACCTCTAACAGGTTGTGACAATCTTTAATAGGTTGTGACAACCTCTAACAGTTTGTGACAATCTCTAATAGGTTGTGACAACCTCTAATGCAGTTGTGGCAGCCTCTAATGTGGTTGTGACTACATTTAACAGGTTGTAACAACTTCTAACAGTTTGTGCCAACCTATAATAGTTTGCTACAATCTCTAATAGGTTGTGACAACCTCTAATGCAGTTGTGACAGCCTCTAATGTGGTTGTGACAACATTTAACAGGTTCTAACAACTTCTAACAGTTTGTGCCAACCTCTAACAGGTTGTGACAATCTTTAATAGGTTGTGACAACCTCTAACAGGTTGTAACAATCTCTAATAGGTTGTGACAACCTTTAATTCGATTGTGACAACCTCTAATGCGGTTGCGACAGCCTCTAGTTGGGATGTGATGACATATAATGTGGTTCTGACAACCTCAACATTCGATTGTCTGATTCGGCTATTTCCCTGTGGCTGTACTTTGTAATAGGATACGAGTATTAATTGGAATTTAAAGTTCTAATTTTTCGGGAACATTTTTGGTAAACTTTTGAAAAACCTATATTATATTATATAATTATATTATATATTTCACTCCTGTTTACGGAACTGGCACAACACTAGCGAATTTGGAAGACCGCGATCTACTTTTTATATTGTTGACTGGCGAATTTAACATGCGGAAGACAAAATTGGGGAACAATTGCCAACCTATGCACCTCATTAGAATATTCATTGAATATTAACCTACGATTTAGTTAACGCAATAGGAGCCGACATTTCGCTACAAGTTTAACATGTTTTAGGATGGTAATCAACTGATTCTTGTATGAAGAAGCAGCTGATTTTTCCATTAAAACATAGTAAACATGCTAATCATATGCAGTGTAAACGTAGCTCTATGCTCTATTAAGCCCCGTATTCAGTTTTTTGCGAAATTTTCGTTGCCATAAGAAGTACTTGAATAACAAATTACAACAATTTCGTGAACCGAAAATTTCGCTAACTTTTCAATTGCTTGGTACACAGATCTTTGCGGGCGAATTTCGTAAGCAAAACCAATCACAGGGTTGTTACGCCAAAGTTATTTCGTTCGAAAACAATTATTTGATAATTGTTTGGGATCGGAATTGTGACATGTCGGTAATTTTAACAGTCAAAAGTAATACCACATAAATAAAATGGAATGTGTAGAAGAATTATAAATGAAATATTTGCAAGGTAAATCAAAGATAGGTAGTAATTCTCCGCAGCGAAATTTTCGGTTTAGCGATTATTGACAAGATTTCTTACGAAACTTTCGCAAGAACTGAATAAGGGGCGTTAATTGGAATTTGAAGTTCTAATTTGGAGTCACAAATTTTTCAATAAATTTTTTTATAGACTTTTGAAACAACGTACACTTAATTAAGCACAATTATATTATGTTTGCCTCCCGTTCACGGAACAAGCGCACCACCAGCGAATTCGAAAACACGTGATCGTCAACAATAGTCCCGCGTCAATTTAGCATGCGGGAACAAACAGACGAACAATGCACGTCATTGGAATATTCATTGAATATTAACCAATAGGACCACACATTTCGCCACAAGTTTAACATGCTTTGGAATCAAAATCAGCTGATTCTTGTATGAGAAGAATCAGCTGATTTTGGCCTCAGAACATATTCAACGTGCTAAACATACTCAGTGAAAACGTAGTCTTATATGTTCTCTCCTTTATTACTCTCCATAAAATTGATGCAGTGATTCGCCTCTGCTTTACTCAGGGCGGGCGAATTTACTAGTCTCTTATGTATCAACTAATAACTAGGACAATAACCACTAGTAGATCTGGAGGGTTGTGGTATAAACAATTTTTAGTGCAATTATAAAAATGTACTATGCAATGTACTTTGTGCATACTTTTAAGTACGCTGTGTTAACTTTTTGGCACCTTTGTGTTCGTTTGTTTTTGTAAACATTGTAAACACTTCAGGTACATTTTAAGAACATTTATTTTATTTTTTACAACACTGTTGAGTGTCTCGTACACTTTGTTTGTATTTTGTGGAAATTACATACACGCATTTTCTAATTTTTTCCTACACTTTTTGTATGATTTGATTAAACCTTATGATATTTTTGTACACTTTTTGCTATACATTGTGTACTTCTTGGAACATTTTGTGAACTTTGAAAACAAACTTATAAAAGTATAATTGTTAGAACTCTTTAAAAATGGTAATTCAAGTACACTTTTTATATGTATTCGTTCGAATAAATTGTTGAATTGAAGATACGTATTTGGTTCACGTTTGAAAAACGTAATTTTTTGTGATATTGTTGTGTTGTACACTGTGTGTACTTTCTATACATACTTTGTGTACTTCTATGTACTCTTTGTGTACATTCTATGTACACATTCTAATACACACTTATTACTGCAGACTTTGTGTAACTTCCTCGTAAATTTTAAATATATTCTTCCTACACTTTATGTACGACACGCACCTTTTTATTACTCATGCTCCTTTTAGTACACTTTTAACTTTTTTGTACATTTTGTGTACCTTTTTCGTGCGGATATTCGTACACTGTCTACCTTTTAGTACACATTATTTAAGGAACTTTTTTGGTACAGTTTAAGAAAAGTTAAATTTTTAGTTTGATAATTCTAGAACTATCGTATTATGAAATTCACTCTTACGTACACTTACAACTAGTGTACTTTTATGTAGTATATTCGTACTTTTTAGTGTACTTTTATCGGTGACGTAATGGTTAGTGTGCGAGACTCTGTTACATGAGTGGTTTCGATCCCTATTCTGAATACCTTACATTTGTTTCGACTTCGGTTATCTCGCATAGTGACGGCGACACTATCAAATAATTAGCCATAAAAAGTTTGTCAAAAAACCGGCCGGGATCAGTGTGAAGCTCTAGATACAAATCAGTCAGTGTAAAACTAGATTGTGATTCATTGTGGGAAGTTCTCTCCTGTCCGTTAACGGGATGTAATGGGAAAATATTTATTTGTGTACTTTTTTGAACACTTAGTGTTCTTTCTAATACACAAAGTATATATGTACGTATTTTCGTTACACTATGGGGTTTTTTTACACTTTGTGTAAATTTGTGTACATTTATAGTGTGCATTGTTTAACTTTGTTAAACTTGTTGGCATTTGAGTGAAGAGAAATTTTGATTGTCTACTTGTACCTCGTGTTTGGTTAAACATTGCTCTGGTAAAAGTTCATTAATGTTTCCTTAAAGAATTAATGTATTTGTTGGTGCACACTTTTGAAAATTGTTTAGTACCTTTTTGGTCATTAAAAAAGCTGTCTCTCGGAAAGTGAGAGCAATACATTTTTTAAAATGTATTCCATATCAAGGCAAAGTTTTTCTTTTATCAGAGAAACGAGGTTTATGTAACATAATAATCAAGACGCTGTGGAACCTGTACTAGGTGTGATTTGTCTTGAATAGGACACTCGAATGATGAGTAAGAGGCATAGCCATGTCTAGTTCCAGATATAGAAGTTATGTTTACTAAAGTTAAATTTAATAAGCAATCAGTTTTCGACCTAAATCGATATTAGCGCCTCGGAAAATGCGTATTTTAATAACAATATATCTTTGATAAGTACATGACTGATTCATTGACTTGACATGACTTACGCCTTTGTTTACTCTTGCCTATTAAAAATTTTAAATAATTTTAAAGTATTTATTGTTTTTCATTGTGTCTCACCCGGTATTACTACTATGACTACTTAACTTATGCCAACCGGCTGTCATTTCCATTGACCATTTACGTTTGACAGATGTTGTCGATGTCATTATTGGCGCTTTTGCTTTAGTTGGATTTGCCGCTGCTGTTGCCTTGTTAGCTGACAACAACATCAGCACCACATGGGACCATGTAAGTAATAGTAATAATTTCCATATAAACACTTCAATATCATAAAGTCATTGACCATCATCATCATCACCATCATCGTTATCGTTAACGTTCATGTTATCGTCATCATCATCAGGGCTTATTATGATGGAATGAAAATTTCGCTGGCGCCGAAGGCTTGAAATGTGCGTAGCAGATTCATGTATCTCGCTCCATGTAAATTCGAGAAAACTGAATAAGGGCAATGACGAGGACGATGACAATGACAATGATTACAATAATAATGACTTGTCATTGAAGAATAAATTCTAGTAAACTTTCATAACCTCTTTAAGAGTTTATGGAGCGGTTTCTCCTAACAAAGGTGGGATATTTGGACTTTATACCTAAGAAAAGTACGGCCATCTTGGGATGAGTTTTATGATTTCCGCAGGCCCATCTTTGAGGCTGGCAAATGAACAAGTAACAATTTAGGGGATATAAATGCCTGTCATTTATTTACCATCAACGTAATGAATGGTTATTGTCCTTTGGTTAATGTGGCATTAAGCACAAAGGATATTAGCGCCATGAGAGATTTCTTGGTAAACGTGTAACATTTGCCTCTATCTTCATACTCTGGAATTTCAGCGAAAACATTTAAGTGATATAAATGTTTCGTGTATAAAAGTTTTGATTAGAAAGTAACAAGGAAAAAAACCGTATTGAAGAGTTTCTGGATATCAGTTTGGGAATTTATTTCAGGCACAGAGCGGCATCATTTTTCACAAAAAGATTAAAGGTTAAATACAAGAAATATTGGCTTCAATGGAATGCCAATAAATATCGCAAAATATACATATTTTTTGGAATTTCAAACGAGGGTCATAAGATGAGTATTGAAAAGCTGATTACGGGAACATTAAACTTCTTCTTATACGAGGGTACTTATAGTCCCCTACCCGCAGTTGAAGTCCCGATTCAAAGTGTATTTTGGCAATAACTAAATATTCTTTTTGGCCAGTATGGGACTCAAACGACGAGTCATGATGTAGTGATTTTCCGTCCAATTTAGTTGTTCCAGAATTTATTTTCACCAAATTAAATCTTTCAAGCCATTTGCATTCGTGCAGAAGTAGTAGAAATAGTAAATTAACAAAAACACTATAATGAAATTCCAACAAAACAACACCAATAACACTGTGACACAAATGAAAGAAATTTGTTTCAGGCCTCAACCAAACCAAAAAATTGTGAAAGTACTTGGACGTGGTATCACAAAACCCCGCTCGGTTTTGCTCCTATACGTAACAATTTTTTTTCAGGCCGAAGAAATTGCTGGAGGTGGTCAGGGCCCTATTTCAGATTTTACTTCAATAAATCCTAAACAGTTTGTAATATTGCATTACAACGATTGACAATGTTGTAGCTATTTTCCCATTTAACAATTCCCTCTAATATATTTTTAAAGCAAAATACACTGTTAATCGATTATTTCACGAAACGTCATGAAAAATTTCACATATTTTATATGTTTTGACATTTCGTGTCTAACGGTAAGTAAATTGCGGTAGCTGTCGTGAAAAGAATTGTAGCTTATAAATTTCTTGATAACTTTTCTAAATACACTAATCAACAAAAATTATATTTAGAGCTCCATAATTGGTGTAGAAATCCTGCGTTTAACCATATTCTTTAAATATTCACCTATATGTATTCAATATTAATCAAATTACAAATTTATATCTTCTACAAAGTTGTAGTGCTTAATATACTTAACAATATTGTCAAACACACTAATGAACAATAATTACATTTTGGGTTCCAAAATGTTTGTACCAATTCAGAAATATTAAATTTTTTTTTTTAAATTTTCGCTTATAATTTCTATACTATTAACACAGGAATGTAATAATGTTCTCCAAAGTTGTACAACTTAAGGCTTTCGACAAAATTGTCAAATATATCAACGTCCTAAAATGGACGCATAATACAAAATTATGTTTGTTTGCTGAACGATTTTTACCTATAAAACCCCTTTTTAAAAAGATCTTGAGCATCGTATAGGGCGACTCGATTGTTGTTGTGGTTACTTGAAAAAGCTTTTAAAGATATGATAATTATGAATAAAAACGATTAACAGTGTATTTTGCTTTAAAAATATATTAGGGGGAATTGTGAAATGGGAAAATAGCTACAATATTGTCAAAGGTTGTAATTCAATATTTCAAGCTGTTTAGGATTTATTGAAGTAAAATCTGAAATAGGGCCCTGACCACCTCCAGAATTTTTTTCGGCTTGAAAAAAAATTTTTTACGTATAGGAGCACAATTTTTCACAATTTTTTGGTTTGGTTGAGGCCCGAGACCCACTGTTGCACAGTGTAATTCAAGTTATCTATTTTAAATAATGGGTGTCTCAGTAAGAATGCACTTTTCAGTTTAAACTAAAACCATGTATTTTTTAAGACAGCTATGATTTTTTAATTGGATTGTAAAGAAGACATATTCCGATTAAGTATGGACTAAGATATCCGTCAAATGGCTCCCATGGCTCAGATGACAAGCCATTACTTTTTTCATGAAGTTTTCAATGACTTTTTCACAGAGATGTGGCTGTATCTCACCGATGACGCGTTGGATTTCGGCTTTGAGCTCAGGAATAGTTTCTGGTTTATTCGCATAAACCCGAGATTTCACAAAACCCCAAAGAAAGAAAGCACACGGCGTTAAATCGCATGATCTTGGTGGCCAGTTGACATCAGAATTTCTTGAGATAATTTGTTCTGGAAATCGTTATTGCAATGAATCGATTGTTTCATGCGCGGTGTGGCAGGTGGCGCACCGTCTTGCTGAAACCACATGTCGTCCAGATCCATGCCGTCCAGTTGAGGCCGTTATCATATTACTGTAACGAAACCCGTTCACAGTGTCTCCAATTTCGCCTCATCTTCAAAAAAGTAAGGACCAATCACGCCGCCTTACCAAAATCCGCTCCAGACAGATGCTCGTTGTGGGTGCATTTGTTTCTCATGGATTGCATGACGATTTTCTGAGCCCCAAATTCGTAAATTTTCTGTCTTCACGAAGCCATTCAGATGGAAATGCACTTCAACGGAGAGATGACTTTTTGTGAACAATTGTCATTCACTTCACTTTGTTCCATTAGCCATTCAACGAATTGCCGGTGCTTTCCATGGTCTGCTGGTTTGAGCTCCTGAGTAAGCTCCATTTTGTACGCATTAAGATGGAGGTCTTTTGTCAAAATTCGCTGCGGTAGTGCTTCGTGAAATTGGAAGTTGTTGAGAACGATGCCGAATTGATGTTTTCGGGTTTTCGCCGACACTTTCGTTTACAGCAGCAATATTTTCAAGAGACCGACCGGTACGTTGACGCAAACGAGTCTTACTGTCCATAAAAAACCCAGTTCCTTCAAATTTTTTGGCCACTCTTCGAATGGTTGACACATTAGGTGCAGTTTCTCGTCTGAAAATTCTTCGAAATTTGCGAGCGGTCTCAGCATAAATTTCCAAATTTTTCTAATAAATTTTCGAGTTGTTCTTTCGTAGAGCACTCCATTTTTGATAATCGGAATAAACATATGTGACAGCTGCCAAATTTCAGAGTTGCCACTTGGTTGATTGGTTGAAAAGGCTGCAAGACAACACGCTGTCTAGCACACTTAGGCTAAACAAGCCCATTGTGTCCACTTGTCCTTGAACATATTCTCGGCCCACTGCCTGATCTGCAAACGGCAGGTAGAGATTGACATACTTACACATTCTTTTGCCGGAAGAACCTGTGCCGCAGTACCCTGTCTAGTTAACGCATCCGCTACGCAATTGCCTGAAATGTCGCTGTGTCCCGGTACCCAGATGAGGTACCGTCAGGCACGTAGCAAACATGGCTTCCAGGGATTTTATGTATCTGTGTAGGTACATATTCTCCGGAGGGTTGCCACTTGCACAAACAAAAAACGATTGTCACTTGCACTAACAAAAAACGGCACTAAATTTAAAAAGTGCGATCTTACTGAGACACCCTTATTTTTAAATATTTAAATTTGGGGCAAATTTGGGCAATTTCACTGATGATTGAAAAGGAAACTTCATATACTATGAACATATAGTGCATTATACCAATCTCCACAGGTAACACTTCAAAATCTCTATAACAATAATTTTTTTTCTTAATAATTTTGGAAGTTTTTTTAAATTAAATCTACAAACTGTGTGCTAACATACCTGACGTTCTAGGTGCAATTATAGAAGTTTAAATATGTTGTCCTCTTGCATCAAAAAATCTTATTCGGAATCGATCAATCAAATCAATATTTTTCATTTAAACCCAGCAAAATTAAATCGAAATATTTCTAAAGGAATCGCTTATTCAGCAACTCCGAAGATGCATAATATGAATTCTAACTGCTTCCATAGAAGCATTTCTATAACACAATCAAATGCGAGCAAAGAATATGGTTGTTAAACGTTTTCAATGGAAATGTCATAGGTTCAAATTAATTCCCGAACCATCTCTAAGTTTGAGGAGATAGTAATAGTGTGATCTATTTCTCGATTCTTCCAAAAATGACCTTAGCGCATTCATCAACCATTCGAGATTAAATAGTTAATTAATCTTACAACAGTCAGAATAGCAACCAAGCAGCAACACTCACCTCTGTTATTCACTAACTTTCAAATGTTGGTTTAACATACTGCAGATGCCCATGTGGATTCAAATGTAAGTTATGCCAAAAATGTAAAATCTTTTTCGTAACAATATTTATGCAGAATTTTGTAACATTTTCATCATGGTAAAGTACATGAACGAACAACGTATGCAAATTATAAAAAAAAAAAACTCCAATTTTCGGTCGTTATTGTCGCCTATTAGACAAGCAATAACAGGTTTAGTGCAAAACTTTGAGTATACATACTCATTGTGTGATGCTGCCGTGCCAATGAGACAACGGGTTGGTCGAAGTGACGAAAATATTGCTGCCTTTCAGGCGTCCGTAGCAAACGATTCAAATCAGTCGATTCCGCGGCGTTCTCAAGAACTGGGCATTGCCAGGACCAATTTATGGCGAATTTTGTGTAAAGATCTTGGTTTACGCCCATACAAGATCAAGCTGCCTCAAGAATTAAAGCCGATGGACCATTTGACGCGGCTCCGTTTGGGCTCTGGAGAAGATGCACCAAGATGATGAATTTCAACGCAAAATCATCTTCAGTTATGAAGCTCATTTTTGGCTCAATGGGTTCATCAATAAGCAACATATGCGTTATTGGTTTGGTGAAAATCCACATGTGCTTCATGAATCGCCACTTCATCCACAAAAAATAACTGTTTGGTGCGGTTTGCATGCCGGCGGCGTCATTGGGCCATATTTTTTCGTCGACAATAACGATCGTCACATTACTGTGAATGGCGATCGTTATCTCGCCATGATTACCGATAATTTTTGGCCCGAATTGGAAAACATGGCCTTGGACGACATGTGGTTTCAACAGGACGGTGCCAGAAGAGTAAATTTGGTGAATCGTGTTATCTCAAGAAATGGACCAGTCAATTGGCCGCCTCGTTCGTGCAAATGTCAAATATATCAACAGTTGTTTGTTGTTATTTGTTGTTTTTTTTTATGCAGATGCTTTTGTTAGACAGAATCTTACATAGAAGTCATTATCGCCAAGCAAATTGAAGTGATTTGTCCGGGTCATTATTGCGTTGTTTTCTTGTAACCTCATAACAAAATTCTTCGCACATTTCTTGGTCACTAATGTCTTCTAGATCCGAGGAAAAACTCATTTTCAAAACTCCAAAAAATATCAACAAAATGTTTTATTGTTTACATACACAAAATTCTTCTTCTTGTTTTTCATTGCTGCTGTCAAAAGCCAACACAATCTAAACTTAGTTTAACTCGCACAAATTGGAGAGTTAAACGTAGTTTTACCTTTGACTGAAAAAATTAAAATCTGGTTTAAACGTAGTTTAACTCATATCCGAAGATGATCTCCGACTGAAAAACCGGCCTTAGAGGCACCATCTTTCTCATCTGACGTTTCATTTCACACTCTTCGTGGTGCGGTCCCCTCGATAGAGAGATATTTGACGTAAATTGACTTAAACCAGGTGGAGTTACAAGAATTTTTGACTTGCATTTTTCATGTCGTTTAGTTAGTGAATATTTGTGGTATATTTAAACAAAAATTTTAACACATAACGAAATGCTGATTTATTGTTGGTTGGTTTGAGCCAATGCCTCTATCTGGTATTATTGAAACAATACTTTCAACATGCAACGTCCATATGCAACCACACTAAACTTCGTAAGATTATTGAGAGAAGTCGCTGCTCTAGGTATGAATTTTACTCTATGGGTATGAACTCTCATACATACATTGTCATACAAAATTAATTCAAAATATTTTTATTATTAAATTCTTTAATTACATTTGGGAGTACAAGTACATTTTCCAGAATACAATTTAGTCATTATATAAATTTTTTTCTCAAAAGCAATCATCAGCGAACTGAAACTAATTTGCGACAGAGAGTCATAAGAAAAATAAACAAATAACAAATTTAAAGCAATTTCAAAGAGATTACATCATAATCTCGCAGCAAATCAGTTAAACATTCAACAACTCCAAAACAGAGACACTTGAGCATTCGACTTGACGCAAGAAAAAACCGGTGATGAAGATCGACAAAAAACAATAAATTTTAAGGGGTCACTTTGTTTCTCTTTAATACGAATATACAAAAATCTACAAGATTCTAAATACTACGCGCAAAATTATATTGTATACAAATCTCTAATTATTAATAACACAGGGCGACAAAAAAAATATAATTCTTTTGTGTAGCCTCACATTTGTTGGGAATCGGGTTTTTACGATTCTTCTTCTATAATTGAAAATAATTCTAAATTTAAAATCATTGAAATCAGGGTGAAAGCTGTTTTGTAGCAGTTACAAGTGAAAAATATATTTTTTCTTTCGTAAAGAGAGATATTCAAATTATTCGCTAATCAAAAGATCCTTTCGTTACCTTTTACACCTCTTATGTGATCTGCGACATTAACAACTTATTGCATACACTGAGAGGAAAACGCTTCACCGCAGGGATGGAACATTTTCCTTAGTGTGTTAATATTGATGCAATGAAATTAATCGTAAATCCGACAATTTGGTCGTTACTGCAAAGGAAAATTTCATTCAAGTTTTTTTTCAGATTTGAATATATCGTCAGCTAAAATGCAAAATAAAGTAACTACAATTTTCATAACTACAGAAATTATAAAGATATACAAAAAATTCAGTTTGAAACGGTCGCTAATTTATTTTAAGTTTAGCAAAAACTAGAGTAGTTTAGAAAAAAAACGAGTAAAGATCTCTTCAACTGGTTGTTTTTACATTAGAAATCGACTACTGGTTTCTCCAAAAATTATTTTTTTTTGGAAAAGCAGAAAACCGGGTTTTTAAAAAGTCGATTTTTGAACAAACCGGAGACAGATAAAAAAAATTGATTTTTTGGACACAATTATTTTCTTACGATATAAAGTGTCCACAACTTTGCCAAAACAACTCTGTAATAGATTTAGGTCACGATATGTTCGCAAGGAGTTACGTACTGTGTAAAGCCCCGTCTTCAGTTCTTGCGAAGTTTTCATAAGAAATATTGTAATTTACTCGTATCTCTAAACGGAATATTTTCATGCGGACAGTTACCAACTATCTTTAATTTACCTTGCAAATATTTCAGTTATAATTCCTCTACGCCCTCCATTTTATTTTTAACGCATGTGGTGTTACTTTTGGTTGTTAAAATTATCGAAATGTCAAAATTCCGGTCCCAGACAATTATCAAATAATTGTTTTCGTACGAAATAACTTTGGCATAACAACCCTGTACTTCTTTTTGCATACGAAATTTTCGCAATGAGCTGAGTACCAATCAAATGAAAAGTGAGCGAAATTTTCGATTCATGAAATTTTAGTTATTATGGCAATGAAAATTTCATAAAAACTGAATACCGGGCTAAAATGAAGATTGATTTTTTGTTCACGCAATATTCGTTGTTTTTTATACACGCACCTCTTTCGGAAACCAATTTTTGATTTGAAGTGAATACTGTAGCTGTAGCAGACACGTCTTTGTAGAACTACTAGCAGGCTCAGGATCCCCCGCCAAATCATTTTACATTAAAAGTCAAACAGCCCGTTGATCGATCTCGAACGAAAGCTTTCGTTCGTATTCTAGTCGAAAGAAAGGTGATTTTGGTTTTACAATCTTGTCGTTTCAAGTCGAATGAAAACATAAAATTTATCAAAACTTTTCAGTACAAATTTGGGTTCCTCTATTTCGAATCTGCTGTCATTATCGAATAATCATTGCGTCAGTCGAACGAAAATGTTGGATTAGAAGAACCGAATTTGACTCGAATGTGAGTGGCTTTCGTTCGCTTAGCTTTTCGTTCGGCCAAAAAGCTTATTTAACTTTGCTCTAACTATATAACTCATGGGCTATACTCTTAGATGTCTTATAGGGTTTTCGTTATATTGACACTTTCGGTAACCGGAATCGGTTATATGTCATCCAAATTGTACACTACGAAAATTTACAAAATTGTATTTGTGTGGCCCAGTGTAATTGATTTAAAAACCAGCTTTGTTGAATAGAATCAACAGCAAAATTTTCGATTCATACTCGTGTTAAGACTGACTCATAACTTGACAACAATGAAACATCACCAACAGCAGCAGCAGCAACAAATATTAGCAACATCATCATCATCAACACCGCCATTATTATGTTAATTATTCGTACTCTCGCACAGTGTGGGTTGTGTTAATTCATCGAGTTGTTGCTTGTTATCGCTGTAGAATCAAGTTGAATGGTGTCAAAATTCGTATGTATTATTATTCACTGTGAATATTGTTGTCGCATATGTTTATAGACGATTATGTGATGTATAATTTTTACGCAAAATTTAGCTTTAACTCAGACGCACGCACTCGTGAGCAAGAGAAAACAAGTATTTTCAATTCAAATCGATTATAAGTCGAATACCTGATAAGCTACAATAAGAGAAGACAGGTGAATTTAATTACAACTGAATCTTTATGACTTGGTTGACCGAAGAAAAATTTACAAACAAAAATTTGTGTGCCTGGATTAATTTCAATTTGACTAGCAAAGACACAAACCACTTCAGTTACTAGAGAGTCATGTCTCATCCATGGTTATAAATCGACGCAAAAATTTGGCTTTATTGCGCCAAAAACACTCTTGTGAAACATCTTCACGACGCTGTTTTTGCTCTCTTTAAAGCAATCGCGGCACCCATCTTGCGCACAGCTTTCTCATCTTCAAATCTTCGGTCAATATATGATGAATAGCACTTTTTGAAATGCCTATCATTTCAGCTACCTCAAGCACCTTCAGCCGACGATCATCCAATAACATTTTGTGGATTTTCTGAACCGTGTCTGGCATGGACACCTCAATTGGTCGACCACTAGGGTGTTCGTCTTGGCAGGTCGTGCGGCCTCGTTTAAGCTCTGATACGCAATATTTTACAGTCTTAAACGAAGTAGCAGACTCCGCCAGAGAAAAATCTAACTCGGCTTTAAGATTGCATGGGCTGAGACCTTTAAAATGGAAATATTGAATTATTTAGATCGTTTACTTTTGGTGGCTCAAATAAAAATACTAAACAACGTGGTGCCTTGAAACCCAAAACATATCGTCAGCTAAAGTGCAAAAGAACGTAACTACCATTTTCATTTTGTTCAAAGGAGTTGAAAAAAAACTTATAAAAAATTCAGTTTGCCAATATATTTTCGAATCTTACTGAAGGTAAGACTTTACTTTAGCACAGATTTGAGAATTTCTCGCCCTTTTACGAGGATTGTTTCTTCTTTTGGAAATAAAAATTAAAATAGTAGTTACGTGGTTTTGCATTTCTGCTAACGATATGTTTTTTAAGGTTTTCACCAAAATATGTTTTTCAAACTACTGGCGCCATCTATACGTCACGTCGGGTAGTTTGAGACCGCCCTCGTAAAACTAGAAACCGCATAGCTTTGCAATCATATGTATAATTGAAAGTTAATTTCACCATGAGTATTCTTCTTGCCGTCGGTGGTGCAATGGTAGTGTGCGCGAGTTACGTCTCCATAACATTACCACCCATTCTTGGAACTTTGCCAATAAATACAACATATATAAATTAACACACTTTATTTTTAATAACTAATAATACGAGTTCTATTGTAAACAACTTGAAACACAAACACTTTGATTATAAGATATTTATATTTATCAAACACTCATTTACAAAATAATTTATAATGTTTGACAAAACGTTCAAAATGATATTATTCTATTTTCACATTTGGTAACTAACGCAAATTATAACGGATAAAGAAAATAATAAAACAAATAAAAGACTCCTGCAAGACTCCATCAAGGCTCTACACATAACTAACGCAAATTATAACGGATAAAGAAAATAATAAAACAAATAAAAGACTCCTGCAAGACTCCATCAAGGCTCTACACATAACTGGCGCAGTCGGTACCCCGTTTGACGTTTTTAAAAAAAAGATACTTAAATAGTGTTGTGTGTTATATACTCAAATCGTTATTTCACACTAAAAATACTAAAAGGTGTTCATACACAGGGGTGGCATACAACTGTGAGTGACTAATTTTGAAGGCATATCAGAATTAGAACCGGTATCAAAATAAAAACGGTAGATTTTAATCTTTTACAGACGGTGAACAACAAACTACACTCCAAAAGGAATCATCATTCACACTTGGGTTCACGTAAGTCAGTTTGAAATTTTGCTCATAAAATACATATAATATAAAGTGATAAAATAAAACATATGTGAATAATATTCCGAATTACATACAAGTAAATAACAAAAAAAAAAGAGTTCCAATTTTTCCCTTATTTCCGAAAGCATCGTGGCTTGAATTCTATACTAAAACATATTTCGGTTCAATATTAAAAGAAAAAAATGAGTTTGCAACTTAACCAAGAAAGTGACGTGACAGGGGTTCAATCGACTCCACCTAATCAATCAACCAACCAAGTTTTTAAAGAGGTGTACGACAGCCTCAGAATTCCCGATGTGATCAAGGATTTACCGAAATTTGATGGAAATCCAAAGTCATTACATGAATTCATCAATAACGTAGAAGAAATTTTGGCATTGATAAGTGGAATCGACGGAACACCTTACAGGAAAATATTACTAAGAGCGATTAGAAATAAAATCGAAGGCCAGGCTAGCGAAGTACTTAACATGTATGGGACGCCCTTACTTTGGGACGATATAAAAAATAATTTAATCCTGCATTTTGCGGATAAGCGTTCTGAAACGTCGCTGATTAAAGACCTACACGATTTGAGACAAACGAAATCAGTACAAGATTTCTATAGTGAAATAATAAGTATTCAGTCAGCATTAAATAATAACCTTTTTCTCAATGAATCCGATAGTAACGTGGTAAAGTCAAAAAAAAACATGTTCACTGAAATATGCTTAAATTCTTTTTTGGTTGGTCTAAAAGAACCATTAGGTTCAAACATTAGAGCCATGCGCCCCGATAGTCTCACAACGGCTCTAGCTTTTTGCATTAAAGAGCAAAATATTTACTACCAACAAAAAGGGATAGACAATTATCATAGTTCGCGAGACTTTAGAAAACACACTAACCAATACAAACCATACTCACAACAAGGGCAACACAATAACCGTTCTACTCAACAGAGTAATCACTTCCCAAGATACACCTCTAACCAGAATAAATATTACAATCGCAATCAGAGCTATAAGTCAAACAATCCTTACAACAGCAATGGTAATTTTACCAACAATAATAATCCTAATAAGGTTAAATCAAGCGACATACAGAATAAACCTTTTAATCAGGTTCAAAACGCGATAAATTTTCCACAACCCGAACCTATGGATACTAACTCTGGTACAAGTAGATATACCAATAAAACAAATTACACTGCGAACAGCAATAGATTTTCCCCAAGAAATAGTGAAATGTATTCTATTGACCAAGCTATTGATGAACCATATACAGAGGAAACATTGTGTAACATCGAAGATTCGCCAAATTTTCAATACTGTGCCTCGAGAGACCCACAGGATACCTAGAAATTAATAAACACGGCACAACATTACCATTTATAAAAATAAGTTCACCCTTTGGTAGAGATCTTCGCTTTCTCATTGATACAGGGGCCTCTTCCTCTTTTATTAATCCAAAATTTATAGACAAAAAAAAACAAGTCACTTGTAAGCCAATAAATATTTCCACAGTCCTTCATAATTACACAATAGACAAACAGATAACACTTCCATCTTTTGTAGAGTTCAAAACCGAAGGTAATTTTACATTCTGGTTATTCAAGTTCCACCACTACTTCGATGGTCTTATTGGAATAGACTTATTAAAATCACTTAAGGCAACAATCGATATAGGAAATCAGAAACTTATTACAGACAAAGTCTACATTGATATTCATTTCAAACCAAACCTCACATCTGGGAAAATAATAATACCTTCATACACCAAAACCATTGTAAAACTCCCCGTAGATATCCCTAACGGCGACATCTATATAAACACTATGGAGCTAATGTCTCATGTGAGAACTTCAGCAGGAATCTATACAGCAGATAACTGGTTTTGTCCTATAGAGATAAATAACCATTCCATCGAAGACCAAGAATTACTTATAGAGCAACCTCTTAAGGTAGAAAAATACTACTCAACAGATTATATAGAACTTAACAACATAGAAATTAACACATCATTAGATAATGATAATATTGAAAGCAAAATAAGGACAGCACACCTTAACGGAGAAGAAAAGAAAGCAATCATTAAATTATGTCTAGAATTCAGCGATATATTCTTTAATGAAGGTGCCGCTTTGACATTCACAAACAAAATAAAGCACAAAATTAAAACAGTTGACGAAATCCCAATTTTTACAAAATCATACCGATACCCTTATATCTTCAAGGAAGAAGTAAAAAATCAAATCAGTAAGATGTTACAACAAGATATAATCCAAAATAGCTTTTCACCTTGGAGCTCTCCTGTGTGGGTCGTTCCCAAAAAGAAAGACGCAGCGGAAGACAAAAATGGCGCTTAGTTATGGATTATAGGCAGTTAAATAAGAAAACGATTACAGATCGTTATCCCATACCAAATATCACTGAAATCCTTGACAAACTGGGAAGATGTTTATATTTCACAACACTTGATCTCGCCAATGGTTTCCACCAAATCGAGATGAATAGCAAAGATATTCAAAAGACTGCATTCACGGTCGATGGTGGCCATTATGAATACAAACGAATGCCATTTGGTCTGAAAAATGCCCCTAGCACCTTTCAACGTGTAATGGACTACGTTTTGAAAGACCTGATAGGGAAAAACTGTCTCGTCTATCTAGACGATATAATCATCTTCTCAACCTCATTACACGAACATACGACAAACATAAAAGAAGTATTCCAAAAACTAAGAGACAATAACTTTAAAATACAAACAGATAAGTCAGAATTTTTACGCAAAGAAATAGCCTTTTTGGGACATATAGTCACCACAGATGGAATCAAACCAAACCCTGACAAAATAAAGGCCATCAAAGAATTTCCTATCCCAAAAAATCAAAGAGAAATCAAAGGATTTTTAGGTCTCCTTGGCTACTACAGAAAGTTTATAAAAAACTTTGCCGACATTGTAAAACCTCTTACCGAAGTTTTAAAAAAAGGTAAAACAATACAACTAACTGAAAGATATGTGTCCACATTTGAACATTGCAAAAACCTATTAATAAACGACCCGATTCTTCAGTATCCCGATTTTCAAAAATCATTTATCCTAACGACAGATGCAAGTAACGTGGCACTAGGAGCAATACTATCCCAAGGACCCATAGGCTACGACAAGCCCATATGTTACGCCAGCAGAACGCTATCCGATACTGAATCAAATTATTCAACAATCGAAAAAGAATTGTTAGCCATCATTTGGGCAATAAAATACTTTCGCCCATACCTTTATGGCCGACAATTCACTATAGTAACAGACCACAGACCTCTAACCTGGCTGATGGGCTTGAAGGAACCAAACACTAAATTGATTAGATGGAAACTCAAGCTAGAAGAATACGATTACGATATAGTTTACAAAAAAGGCAAATGCAACACCAACGCAGACGCCCTAAGTCGTATTAAAATCGCAGACACCGGAAATAATATAGAAATAAACGTCAATGATGCAGATTCTATATTGGCCACACAAGGCTCAACAGTTCACTCGGCAACTGAAAATCTTGACGATGGCATCTTCATCTCAGAGCTGCCATTAAACGAATATAATATACAGATTATCCTAGAAAAATCTGAACAAACAACTAATATAGTAGATATTATCTTTAGAAATAAACAAAGAAGAGTAATAAAACAACCAACATACGATGAAACCTCAATGACACACATATTGAAAAACTTTTTACCTCCAAATAAACTAGCCGTCATTTACACGGATGACGATATATTTCAAATAGTCCAAACAGTTTATTCAAAATACTTTTCTCATAGTAAACTTTTCAGAATATTACGCTGCACGACGATCCTCGAAGATATCACGGACAACGATCGCCAAGATCAAATAATAAGGGAATATCATGAAAACAGTAATCACAGGGGTATTAATGAAACTCTTCACCACCTGAAACGACAGTACTACTTTCCACTACTGAAACATAAAATAACAAAAATCATCAACAATTGCGAAAAATGCAAATTACTCAAATATAATAGGCATCCACAGAAACCCAAACACCAAAAAACCGAAATACCCCTCAAACCTTTAGATATTATCCATATTGACATATATACAATTAACAACTCACAAGTGCTGACTATAATAGACAAGTTTTCAAAATTCGCCTCAGCTTACACCCTGACTGACAAAACAAGTATTTCAATTCTTAAAGCCCTTAAAGATTTCATTAGCCATTACGGAATACCAAAAAAACTCATTCATGACCAAGGCACAGAATTCACAAGCATTATTTTCAACGACTTCTGTAAACAGTTCAATATTCAACTACATTGCACCAGTTTTCAACAATCCACAAGTAATGCACCAGTCGAAAGATTACATTCGACTCTTACAGAACTTTATCGTTTAATTCTAGATAAAAGGAAGCAAGAAAAACTTGATCTTAATCACCAAGAAATTATGACAGAAACCCTAATCACATACAATAACTCAATACATTCAGCCACAAAACATACTCCATTTGAACTTTACCACGGAAGAACTTATGAATTCGAAAATAGCGTAAAATTTAATAATGAACATGAATACTTAAAGAAATTAAATGAATATCAAGAAAAAATATACCCCGCAATAAAAGAAACACTCGAAAATAGAATGAATAAAAACATAGACAAACTAAACATTGATAGGAAAACCCCAGAGCAAGTAATCGAAAATGACTACATATTCAGGAAAAATAGTAGAAGAAATAAAATAACTCCCCGTTTCTCAAAACACAAAGTTAAAAGTAGCAATAATATAACAATAGAAACAACAAAGAATCAGAAAATCCACAAAGCCAGAATAATGAAAAACGAAAATTCACTTAATTAAATTATTAAAGAAATTCATTATTAATTAAAGATAAATAATAATAATAATAATACCAAGAACAGGGAAAAATTGGATACTTCACAAAAAAAAAAAAGGGAAAAAAATAAAAGGGAAAAAAGAAAAAATTTAATAAAATATATATATATTTGAAGAACAACAATATTTAAATCACATTATTTATAATATCAATATGATGAGCAAAATATTCAATACTTGACCGAACTATGTCCCAATGTTGAAAACACATCCCTAAGCCAAGACGATATACCACTATTAAGGCACAAGGCACATCTCCTATAAAGCTCCAGAATTGTATTGTCGAAACTAACGCTGTCAGCTCCGGCTTCAAAAAAATAGCTCAACCAACGAGAAAACAACACCTGAACAACCAAATTATCACACATTCCGTACTGGGAGTACTCATAAAGTAACGACCCTAACCATCATGATGCCGAAAAGAAGAAAGAACATCGTAAAATGCTTAGTCTAAGAAGATAACATCATCAACGACATCAAATACGAATACCCTACAATATATTGGGACGAAGTCCATATCACCCCACCCATGTTTAGAAACAACTCAGCCAGGACAATCATCGAGGCTGTCAGAACTATAATTTCACAACAAAGCAGAGAAGCATCATTCTCACCGCCAAGAAGATCAATATAATCACAAACCATACCTAAAATTATCGCTTCAGCCACTTTGTGACCGTCGCTCTACACTAAGGGGGGAGGAGTTACGTCTCCATAACATTACCACCCATTCTTGGAACTTTGCCAATAAATACAACATATATAAATTAACACACTTTATTTTTAATAACTAATAATACGAGTTCTATTGTAAACAACTTGAAACACAAACACTTTGATTATAAGATATTTATATTTATCAAACACTCATTTACAAAATAATTTATAATGTTTGACAAAACGTTCAAAATGATATTATTCTATTTTCACATTTGGTAACTAACGCAAATTATAACGGATAAAGAAAATAATAAAACAAATAAAAGACTCCTGCAAGACTCCATCAAGGCTCTACACATAACTAACGCAAATTATAACGGATAAAGAAAATAATAAAACAAATAAAAGACTCCTGCAAGACTCCATCAAGGCTCTACACATAACTAACGCAAATTATAACGGATAAAGAAAATAATAAAACAAATAAAAGACTCCTGCAAGACTCCATCAAGGCTCTACACATAACTCGCGCCTCTTGTACATGATATCCTGGATTCGATCCCTGCTCAGACCACATTAAAATTTCTTTCGGCGTCGGTCACCTCGCATAGTGACGGCGACACTATCGAGTATTTAGCCATGAAAAAGCTTCTCAAAATACCGTTCGGAATCGGTGTAAACCTGTAGGTCCCAATCAGTGAGTGAAAACTGGAAAGCGCACAGTTCAGTGATTGTGAGAAGCTCTGCCCTGTCCCTTCATGGGATGTAATGGGAAACCATTTTTTTGTATTCTTGTAAAATGTGAACAAATTGCTACTTGCGCAAAATGGAATATGTTTGCTTGCCAACACATATGTTGTTTATCACAAACATACTATTTTTGACACGAATTATAAAGTATCTAACGAAAAATACAATGGTGAAAATAAAATGTTATATAACTACATATATGTATTATGATTATGCGAAAATTAATTGAATATGCTCAAACATTAACACAGTTTTTATTACACGGTTTGGTATAGGAACCATATTCCAAACATAGTCTGTATAGTAGTTTGTAAAAATATTATAATTATGTGTAAACATATATCTGGTTCAATGGCTAGAGTAAAATTGCTGTATGTGGGCTGAGGAGCAATCACAAGAGATTCAAGAGCTGTCAATACATCATGGCAAAGCAATGGTTTGATGTGGTTTATGGGCTGGTGGTATCATCGGTCAAGATTTATTTGATAATGAGCCCAACCGGAACGTAACCACTCTCACACAACTAATTGTTTGAAAAGAGGTTGTAGCAACCGTAAATTCGGCTGATATTGTTTCCACAACCGAATTGAGGTAGTCACGATAGAATATAGTCCCTACAACTGAAACTCATTTGAAACAATGTCATTTAACAGTTGATTCGGCTGTGACAACTGAATATCCAAATAGATTCGTTCTATCAACAATAACTTCGGTTGCAACAACCGAATATAGAATCAATTCAATTACAACAATCGAATTTGGTAGCAAGTCGGTTGCAACAACAGAATTTGGCTGTAATTCGTTTGCAACTACCGTGATTATTTTGACTGGGGTTACTTCAATCGAATTTCTCATGAGTTCAGTTTTTACAACCGAATTTATTTTCAGTTCGGTTCCCACAATATACTTCTATATATTTCAAACCTAAGGTTTAAAATTCTGAAGACCATTATGATGCTAAAAAATAAAAAGAACGTAGAATTGTTCACGTCGCGATTTTAACAAGAATTTTTATTACGAAAGTAATTAAAAATGCCCATAAAATGTCCATATATTTCAGCGAGCTGTAGAAGCAGATGTTATCAGTTTGGAAGATTTTCAAGGTCGATCGTTTGAAATCTGCTGATATGGACACTTAAGGTAAGGTCGTATATAGAAAGGCCGAATGGAAGGGGTTAAGAGCTTAATCGACAGGCGTAACACATTGGACTTAAAAAACGGTCGGAAGTGGCATGTAAAATTAATTTGTTACCCTAAAGATTACCCCCGACGAAGAGCATTACTACCTCGTTTTGTATTTTTTTATGAGACAATAGAATATTAAGTTATGAACAAAACTAGTAAATAAATCTCACTTATGTGTTTGTAATTAAATAAAAAAATTCTGATTAGGGTTTGATAACCTAAATTCGGTGATAACCTCTAATGCGGTTGTGCCAGCCTCTAACGCGGTTGTGGCAACCTCTAATGCACTTGTGTGCAAACTCTTATCCGATTGTGACAAACTCTAATACGGTTGTGACAAACTCATATGCAGTTGTGGTAACATCTCATGCGGATATGACAACCATTAATGCGGTTGTGACAATCTCTAATTTGGTTGTAACATCCTCTAATTTGGTTGTGACAACTTCTAATGCGTTGTGACAATCTCTAATGCGGTTTGACTACCTCTAATGCGGTTTGACAACCTCTAATACGATTGTGACAACCGCTAATTCGGCTGTAATGACCTATAGTGTCTTTGTGCCAACCTCTAAATTCGGTTACGGTTAAACCGGTTGTCTCAACGAGGAACAATGACTGTGAAAATATCTATACTTGTAGAATAGTGGCAGTAGTACTGCCGTCCTTATCAAGAAGGACTCAAGTCCACTTTCCTAAATTTTTCAAGAGAAGAAGATTTCAGAATTCTGCTTGGAGCTTCATTTGTAATAAGAACCCCGTTGTTTTTTATAATGAAATTAATAAAATTTATGTAGTTTTGCCGAAATTTCCAACCATAACGAAATGTGCAAAATGTTGCTAATTGGAGCTTAAAAAAAATATATATTTTTTTAATATTTTGGAGTTGAGTCTTTCTTAGTAAGCAGGGCAGAGTAGTAGTAGCAGTAGACAATGTTGGTATGGTAGGCAGCAACAACAGACAGTTTGTTTTTGTTTCAATCGTTTAAGTTGTCAATCTTTACACGTAAGTATATCAACAACACAGGAATACAAAAAAGTACAAATTCAAAGAAAATACGAGTTTGACAACTTAAACGATTAAGGCCATGACAAAAATGTAGTCGGCTGTTCAAACGAGTTTGCCTTCTTGCAATTTTACCATTATACCGACGATGTTCAAGGGGAGCAATTGAGTCTGAAACTGCAGTGTCCCAATCAGCACCCCTGTTCTGTTTTGAACTCGGTCAAGTGCTTCTAGGGAAGATTTTCCATTTACCCCAAAATTATTATAATTTACTAGTAGATTCTCAGGAGCTAACAGATCAGGGTTTTCTTCAATTAGTAAGCAAATTGAAACAGTCGGGAGTACGATTTGATCACAATTGCGCTCGATCGTTTCGATGTTTGTAACTCTTCGCATCAGCGCCTCTTGACTTTCTAGGTAGAGTTGCACAGAATAGACGAACCGGTTCGCAAGAACCGGTTCTTTACAGGAACCGACCGAACCGGGGCTTACAGGAACAGAAAGACGGGTCCAAATGAACCGAAAACAGTTATTTTAGGAGGGAAAAACGATTCTACAGTAATTGAAAATAACCGTAAAAGGGTTCCTGATTAAGAGGACTCGTTTCCAACGGAACCAAAAATGTTCACATTTGGGGTGAGGGTACGAAAATGTGTATTTTTATCAAATTTTATAGTCTTATAATAAGACATTTCACTTAAGCCTGTTTGGGACTGGAATTTGCTGAGAACCGGAACCGGTCAAAATAGCCGGTTCTTCCTGGAACCGGTCCAAATATCCGGTTCGTCTCGGAACTGGTCCAAAACCCCGGATCTTCTCGGAACGGGACTTGACTGAAAATGTGTATTTTTATCAAATTGTATATTCTTATAATAAGATATTTCATTTAAGTCTGTTTGGAACAGTAATTTGCTGGGAACCGAACCCGGTTCAAATAACTGGCTCTTCTCGCAACCGGACTCTACATTACCGTTCTAGTTCACTACTTCTGGGCCAGTGACCATCTGTTTAAATTCCTCACTAATTTAAGTTCAGTTCTCTATCTCACTCGTATCAATGCTTTTTCATTCCAATTTACAAGCACGGATGCCAAAGTTTTGAAAGTATTTCTTTTATAGAACATAAATATTTATATTTGTTATTGATATTTTTCAAAAAAATATCAATTTAAGTTTGAAATGTACCAATTGAAATTTGAAAATTCTATATGAATTTTAAATACATCAATTGAAATTTAAACTTTATGTTTGAAATCTAAAATATATTAATTGAAATATAAAACAAACATCAATTGAAATTTAAAACACATCAATTGAATTTTAAAAGCCTTCAATTAATATTTAAAAAATCGATTGACATTTAAATGACATCAATTGAAATTTAGAACACAGCAACTGAAATAGAAAACATATCAATTGAAACTTAAAAACAGTATATACATACATACATACATATGGAAATTTTTGAATTTCAAATTACGAATTTTTTATATCAATTGATGTCTTTTAAATTTCGATTAATCTCTTATAAATACCAATTGATCGCTTTTGAATTTCAATTAATGTCTCTTAAATGCCAATTGATGTCTGTTAAATTTCAATTTATTTTTTTTGTATTTCAATCGTTTTATATTAAATTTTAATTGATGACTTTTAAATTTCAACAGGTGACTTTTAAATTTCAATTGATACCTTTTAAAATGCAACAGATGATTTTCAAATATAAATGAATGTCTTGTAAATTTCAATTAATAACTCTAAATTTCAGCTGATGTCTTTTAATATCAATTGATGTCTTTTAAATATCAATTGGTGTTTAGTGTATTTCAATCGACGTAGTTTAGGCGTAGTTATAAAGAATTTTCATTTTGAATTCTAGTATTTTAAACTTAAAATAGAATTTCAAAATTTCCATTCATATATTTCAAAATTAAATTTATATTTTGTGAATTTCAATTGGAAATAAATGTGCTACCACTATGACGCCATGACTTGTTTTCATACAAATACAAATGTCTCATACAAATATTTTTTACCGCAAATAAATTCCTCAAACGATTTTTTGTTGTCTTATGTTTCATTTGTGAGGAACGACAAGTTTCTTTGTGGGTACGAATTAAATGATTCTCCGTGAACGAAATATTTATTAACCGTAACTTCGCAATAATTATGCACACATTTTTTAAAATCTGGCAACTATTTGTGTTAAAGTTTAGGATTCCTATTGTTAAGCTTTGAGATTGAGAAGTAGTTAATTCTAGAAAGACATCCTCACATGGTAGGTTTCTGTATTTATAAAAGTCAAAAACAGAACCAGAAACGCTTCTGATGCATGGTAGAATAATCAGGTAATCGCAATCGGAAAATTGCGACTTGACTCATCCGTTTCGAGCCAGTTATAAGTATTTCCTAACAACCGAAATGAGAGTTTTGGAAGCAAATTTGAAATTGCAAACATCTTGTGAGAATACCACGGTCGTATTTCAGCCTGGCCTAAGGCTTCATATATGTAGAAAGTACAGTAAATATTTATAATATTAAATACACACAAATAATGCGAATTCAGAAAATGAAAGTGAAAAAAGAACTCGAAATGGATACGAATATGAGGTCCGTTCAGAGTTCGAGAGGGATCCGAAAAAGTAGAAAAGCGATTCGTTTTTTCGAAAGGAATTTCGTACGCAAACGGATTGGCTATGAATCCGCTGATGAAATGAGTTCTTCTCGAATTCGAGACGGATTCGTAGGGCAAACTTGGATTTAATACCGTATGGCCAGTACCTAAACAGGGGCGGAAATGGTAATTTCATGCACAATAACTGACATTCCAGTATGTTATTAAGCTCGTTAACCCGAAATACGTTCAAAAATAAAATGAACTATTTACACAATAAAATAGCATCAAACAAATATTAAGGTTTTGTTGACGCTGATTTCGCTTATTTTTATTTTGTTTTAACTTTTTGATTTTCTTTAAATCTGTTTTTGGAACGAAGTTCATTATCGCACGTTGCGGGATGGCGGCTAAATGAAAAACAATTAAACAACACTTTTTTAACACTATTATGCTACAACCCAGTATTATCTATATATATAAAAGAATAACGTTACTGACTGACTGACTCTACATCGCCCAACCCTAACCGCTGGAGCTAGGAACTTGCAATTTGGCATGGAGGTCCATCCTCTAGCGCTGACGTCCGCTAAGACGGGATTTTTGGAAATTCCTACGGGGAGGGGCAAAAAGCGGAAAAGTCTCTCCCATGGCGGCCTGCCCAAATACCTTTGGCTAAAAAGCTAAAATTTTCAATATTTGTTAATTCGGATATGCCATTACTCCCTGGTATGGTACTATTTGCACTTTAGCCCAGAAACTTGGTAAATTAGCGAGTAAACGGGTTAAAGTTCATAAAACTACCGATAACGAAGTATCGGGCTTTTCAGCTAGCCAACTATATAAAGGTACTTTTGCTTCGGTTTGTGTCTAGACTAACATATGTTGGGAAATTTCTTGGGAAGTTTTCTAGATGGAGCCTGTAACCAATATTTAGTATATATTGCAGTTTTGAACCCAAAAAAAAGTATATTTAGAAGATCCAAAGTGAAAGAAGTTTAAAAAAATAACATTTTCTTAAATAAGAGCCTTTTCTTAAAAAAAGTAAATTTTCTCAAAAAAAAAATACCTATTCATATTCTTAAACAAAGTACCTTTTCTTAAAAAAATATCGTATCGTAAAGAAGTAGGTACCTTTGTTTTGAAAAAATTAAATTTTCTTATAAAAAGTACCTTTTCTTAAAAAAGTAATTTATTTTAAAATAATTGCATTTTCTTAAAAAAGTAAATTTTCTTACAACAAATTCGAAATTCGAAAAAACTACATTTTCTTTAAAGAGTACCTTTTTGTGAACAAAATAACTTTTCTTGAGATAAGTACCTACTCTTAAAAATTTTACCTATTCTTGAAAAAAGGACCAATTCAAAAAAATTCCCATTTCTTAAAAAAAAACTTTTCTTAAAAAAAATACCTTTTGTTAAAAAAAACCTTTCCTTACTAAAATTCCTTTTCTTAAAAGTACATTTTCTTAAAAATAAAATAATACCTTTTCTTTCTTTTCTTGAGGTAAGTAGCCTTTCTGGAAATAAGTAAATTTTCCTAAAAAAAAATAACCTTTTCCTAAAAAGAGTACCACTTCTTTAAAAAGTACCAGTTCTTAAAAAAATTACTTTATAAAAAAAATGCATACTCTCATGGCTTTTTCGTTCAGAAGGTACTTCTTCTAAAAAAATGGTACCTTTTCTTAAAAAAAACATTAGCTTTTCATGAAAGAAGTACCTCTTTTTAAAATATGACCTTTTCGGGAAAATATAATACATACTCTTAGAAAAAGGACGTAAAATTCCCATTTCTTAAAAAACCCTTTTCTTAAAAAAATTCCTTCTCTTTAAAAAAATACATTTTCTTACAAAAATTCCTTTTTTAAAAGTAAATTTTCTTAAAAATAAAATAATACCTTTTCTTGAGATAAGGTAGCATTTCTGGAAATAAGTACATTTTCCTAAAAAAAGAACATTTTTCCTAAAAAGAGTACCACTTCCTTAAAAAGTACCTGTTCTTAAAAAAAGTACTTTGTAAAAAAAGATTCATACTTTTAGGGCTTTTTCTTACAGAAAGTACTTCTTCAAAATAGTACCTTTTCTTAAACAAAAACATTAGCTTTTCATGAAAGAAGTACCTCTCTTTAAAATATGACCTTTTCGGGAAAATATAATACAACTCTTAGGAAAGGACCTAAAATTCAAAAAAAATTCCCATTTCTTAAAAAACCCTTTTTTCAAAAAATTCCTTCTCTTTAATAAAATTCATTTTCTTTCAAAAATTCCTTTTTTACAAGTAAATTTTCTTAAAAATAAAATAATACCTTTTCTTGAGATAAGTAGCCTTTCTGGAAATAAGTACATTTTCCTAAAAAAAGAACATTTTCCTAAAAAGAGTACCACTTCCTTAAAAAGTACCTGTTCTTAAAAAAAGTACTTTGTAAAAAAAGATTCATACTTTTAGGGCTTTTTCTTACAGAAAGTACTTCTTCAAAATAGTACCTTTTCTTAAACAAAAACATTAGCTTTTAATAAAAGAAGTACCTCTCTTTGAAAAAGGATCTTTACGGGAACATACATATTCACAACAATACATATTCTTACAAAAAGAACATAAAAATATACTTTTTATTGTAAAATAATACATTCTATAAAAAAAATTGTTCTTAAGAAAAGTTTATCATTTTGCAAAAAGTATCTTTTCTTAAAGATCCACTTAAATTACCATATTTTTCAACGGGCGCTTAGGCGTGTTGGAACTAACTAGTACGTAATATATCGCGAAAGGAACTTCGTTCCAACAGGGTGACACCTCATGCGATTTTTTATTACTGTTTTTGTGCGCTTTTTTTCACGTTACTTACTCTCTTTGCGTTCTGTCGAAGTTTGCGTCAGCGCTATTTCGGGAGCTGTCATAAGAATACACTCAAACAAAACTTATTGTGAATGTTTTTACGCATTCCGTCCTTGTTTAAGCCCCGTATTCAGTTCTGGCGAAATTTTCGTATGAAATGTTGTCATTTATATCTAAACGGAAAATTTTGTTACAGAGAGTTACCACACATCTCACATTTACCTTGCAAACATTTAATTAATAATTCATCTCTGCACTCCTTTTTATTTTTAACACATGTGATATTACTGTTGTTTACTAAAATAATCAAAATTTCAAAATTCCGTTCCCAAACAATTATCAAACAATTGTTTTCGTACGAAATAAGTTGGCATAACAACCCTGTCATTGATTTTGTTTACGAAATTTTGGCAAAAAGCTGAGTACCAAGCAAATGAAAAGTGAGCGAAATTTTCGGTTCATGAAATTTTCGTTATTTTTTTATACACATACTTCATATGGCAACGAAAAATGAATAACGGGCTTTGGGCATTGAAGTAAGTGTTGGTTCGTCCTATAATTTTCATGAAAATGTGGCAACTCCATTCATTCAGTTGAGAGTTCGTGACAGCGCCGCAAAGAAATTAGAAGTGATTAAGCGCGACTGCTTCTGTTTGGATTGTAACCAAGCAAAATACTGTATAGTGCTTCTGAAGACGTCAATTCCAAAATTGTTCTTCCTGTACATTTAATTTTCCCATAAAATTCGTTGAAATGTCTATCAAAAATGTACGAAAATATTGGAAGTTATTTAAATATATATTTTATTGAAATAAAATTCCAAGAATATAAAATAAAATTTCAAATTTAATATAAAAATTTCGAATCGTATGTTATGGTTGTTTTCCACTTCATTGAATGGTGTATTTTTTTGGCTTTTGTACAGGACACGGTCTGCTCTCGAATTTGCGTTTTGGGGCTAGTGGTTCATAGATCTCGACGTGCTGACTCCAAAAATGCAAAAACTTTCCGCGGCACACAACCGGTTCTTGAGATATTCGACCCGGAAGTTCGCATAGAAAATATAACCTGTAACCGGTATTTCGGTTCTGTTCCCAACAAGATACACCTCATTGGAAAGCTTGTCCAAATGCCTTTCTATCAAGAGAAAAAAAATAAAATTCTTTACACCCTTCGGAACAGGAGCTAAATTAGAATTTTTTGGAACTGGTTTTTTTGTTAAAACCGTTATATTTTGCCTTATACAAAAATGGGTGTTTGCCATGGCCCTTTTTTCGAAATCTTAATTTTCTCACGCCCCCTGCCACACCCACAAAAAATAAAAAAAAAACTGGGCGCAGACCGTGTCCTGTACAAGTTCCTTTTTTTGCAGGGATTCCAAACTCTTCATCACTTCGTTACAACCAAGTGTAGGGCAACATCGAAATAATTCGCATTATGGTAACTTGTTGTCTGTTCATTCTTTTGTCGACTTCAAATCTAGTATGAGTACAAGGTAATGAATCAACCTCTTTAACAATGTTTTGAGTCACAGTCTGCCTGCCACTTGTCTCAATGGGGTCTTTAACATGGCTTAAACTATAATTACCTCATTGTGAGAGTACTTAAGCTTCTTCAGCAGAGTATTTCTGCATGTTTTAGACTGTTTTTTTTTCAAGACAGGTTAGTGAGTAATTAGCCATATGTGTTGACAAAACATAGTCACATCTCGGGCGATAGCTATAATTATGTTTTGCTTTGGAATAAAATCGGATATTATTTTAAAACGAACGTTTTATACTATTAATCTTAGCTACAAATTTGATCGATTGTTAGATGATAACTTTGAAAATTCATTAATCATTCGTATATTTATCGTTAATTTTATAATAGACAAGAAAAGAAGACACAGCAACAAATGATCATTTAAAAGTTAAATGATAACAATAACCGGTAGTTTGGCACGATATCCAATTTTTAAAAGAAAAAACGTCTATTTTAATGGGTCAATAAACAAACCTTGATGTTTGACTCCAAATACAACCAATAACACAAAGATTATGAGCTTGTAAATACAAAAAAACGACTACAAACCCCAATTAACAGTCCAAGATTTTATAAATCAATCGGAATCGGAAAATCTGACTTGATAACTCAACTGTCTCAACTGAGTTTATCCCACTTACCCTCATTATCACCATCTCCAGTTATCATACAGTTAAGGACAACTAAAAGTTTTAACTGCCAGTTTGTATAAATTTTAAAATGTCTAACTGTTAGTTAGCTCTGACTAGATATTGTGCTAATATCAGGTTTTTCAATAAGAGCGCTACAAACGTTTTTTTAAACAAAACAAACCCGGTCTTAGTTGCCAATGAAATTCTTTATTCCTGTGAAAGTACGTTCGATGCCATTATGTATGGAACTCGATTTCTTTTGCATGGCCACCACGGGCACGCTTGCAGAAGTCCAGACGCTGAACCCAATTTTCGACAGTTTTCAAGCATAAATCGGCCGATACTGCTGCAATTTCACGTTCGATATTCGTACGAAGTTCATCAATCGTCGCTGGTTTGTTGGCATAGACCATAGACTTGACGTAGCCCCACAGGAAATAATCTAACGGCGTCATATCGCACGACCGAGGCGGCCAATCGACTGGGCCATTTCGTGAGATAACACGTTCATCAAACTTGGTTTCCAGTAAATTGATTGTGGCATTCGCTGTGTGGCTTGTGGCGCCGTCCTGTTGGAACCACATGTCCTTCAAGTCCATATTATCCAATTGGGGCCAAAAAATATTCGGTTATCATTGAACGGTAGCGATTCGCATTCACAGTATTGTGCCGGTCTTGATCATCACGGAAGAAGTACGGCCCAATGACGCCGCCGGCCCATAAACCGCACCAAACCGTAATTTTTTCGGGATGCAATGATGACTCATGGATTACGTGTGGATTGCTGTCTGACCACTAACGCACATTTTGCTTATTGACGAAGCCATTCAGCCAGAAATGAGCCTCATCGCTGAATATGATTCTCCGATGAAAATCCGAATCATTTTCAAGTTGTTGCTCATCACCCCAATTCACGAACATACGACGCTTATGGTGGTCAAGCGGCTTCAGTTCTTGCGTCAATTTGATCTTGTAAGGATGTAGGCCAAGATCTTTCGCAAAAATCGCCACAACGACGTCACAGAGATGCCCAACGCTTGAGAACGACGTGTGAGAGACACATTTGGGCTTTCTTGAACTGAAGCCTCAGCGGTAGCAATATTCTCGACACTACGGGCACTTCTTTGTCTCACTGGCACGGGAACATTTTGTACTGTGCCTGTGGATTCAAATTTTTCCACTAGACGCTCAATTGTTGATCTGGTAGGACGATTATGACGACCATAAATTGGACGTAGCGCTCTTAAAGTTGAGGCCACTGACTCCAAATTTCGGTAGTAAATTTTAATAATTTCGACTCGTTGTTGGCTGGTATATCTTTCCATGATGAAATGGCAAACCTTTCTGAAGAGAAATATCAAAAGAGCGGGAAAAAATATGGCGTCGTTTGCTGTCCCTATCGATTTACTTTTGTAGCGTCTCTGTTGAAAACCCCTATAGATGGCCCTATCTTAAGTTAACCTATGGAAAATTTTCACTTTTTCTATTGTAAATTGCGCCACATAAGTTTCAATTTAATTATCAATTTTTACTTATTCGGATGTTAATTAATCGTGTTATCAACTGATCTAGAAATATTCAAAACAGGAAATGTCATGTCTCATTATGTTAAAAATAAACCCATGGGCAGTCCGGTAGCCAAGTTCTTGTCCACAATTGATATACAGCACTTCAATATCTCACATTTCAAAATTTCAAAATATAACTGCACATTTTATCGATTATTGAAAATGACCGATAAGAAAAACTAAGGCGTATTTATTTAACAACTCAGTATTTATAAACTGACTGTGTGACTGGCAGGCGAACGTCTCGTCACACGTAAGTAATTGACTATTGTTTACACTATTTAACAGAAAAATTGGAACTAAAGAAATCAATATTCGTACAAATGTCAAATCAAAGACTACAAAACAATTTCGATGTTTTGAAGCTCTCGACCAAAAGGTAAAAAAAACCGTTTCCCATAACATCCCATGAAGGGATTGAGGAGAGCTTCTCACCACCAGTGAGCTGTGCGTTTTCTAATTTTTCACTGACTGATTGGGGCCTACAATTTTACACCGATTCCGGAAGGTACTTTTTTGAGAAGGTTTTTCATGGCTAAATACACGTTCGTGTCACCATCACTAAGCGAGGTGAACGTCGTCGAAGGAAATGTAAGGTGGGCAGAGCAAGGATCGAACCCACGTTCTCATGCATAAGAGCTGCGCACACTAGCCATTGCACCACAGACGGCCAAGAGTATCCAAGTTAAAAGATTTCATTCTAATCACCATCATTTTCAACACAACTATTCGTACATTTCAAAGCTACACCAAAGAATTTTACATGGTGTTGTCATAGGAGGAGAGTAATTTAAATTTGAAATTATTTTTTCAGCAGGTCCCTAGTATTATGAAAGGAAGTTTGACTAGCAAACGGAATTTGATGAATATCACGGCATCGAATAAATTTTGTAATTTATATTTTTTGTTTGTTTTTGCGGTCAGTTACTCAGTTAAATCAATTGAAATTGAATTGAAATTCGAAATATATTAACAAATCAATTGAAATTCAAAATATATCAATTTAATTTTGTAAAAATATTTATAATTTAAAATACATTCACTGAAGTCTAAAAATTCTATTTTTTTTTCAAAAATTCGCCAGATCAAGAAAATTTCTGAAATACGAAAATCGATATAACTCGGAAACGGTGCGTGCAATCGCAAAGATAATAAACTTTTTACCTCCGCAGGGGGCTTTAACCAATGGATTTTTCGCTTTAACCAATGGAGTCTCCTGTAGATGAAATACATGTTTTTCCGATTAGATGCACCGTTCCCGAGATATAACAACAACTTTATTATTTCGACGATTTAAAAAAAAAAATTCTTTCATACGAATTGGAATTAGTTATTTTTTTCCGAGATATAGACTTTTTTAATTGTTTCATATTTTCGATCAAAAATGGGGATGGGTTACCCTGTGTCACCCACTACCAATCGTCGTGGGTTACTATCCATTATTTTCGCCATAACCCTGTTGGTAATGGGTAATCGTGATGGGAAATTTCCCATTTTCGTTGGTATCTACTCATTACACTGTGCGACACCAAAGAAAATGATAGGGGTCCGGTCAACGGATTCTGGTAGAAAGGTCTAAAAAAAATACACGTGTGTTGGCGTTTTGCTAGATCTGATCAGAATATTTTTTTTGGGGGGGGGGCAAAGTTTCCGCCTCTCGGAACTTTCCTGCAACATATCGGCATGCAAAATTGTGTGTTCCTTAATTCTGACGTACAAAATATTTTCAGAAGTTTTATAGAAAAGATTCAGATAAACATTTTTGTGGAAAAAATTAACCCTCTAACTGTCACGAATAACCATAATTTTTCCTTTTTTTTTGATAACTCGCAAAAAACTGCTCCAAAATAACGGGGAGCGTGGTCCAAATGTTCTACAACAATTATCGCCATAAAATTTCACTATATGTGTCCGAACACTCCAAAACACAAATCTTAGCCCAAGTGCTAGATAAAAGATGAAATATGACAAAAGTCATTATATTATGTGGACTATTTTTAATGGAAACAGTAAAATGACAAAATTCAGTATTAACCCTTAGAAGGCTGTTAGTTTTTGCTTATTATGTAGCCCTTGGGCTAGTATTTGTGTTTTGGAGTGTTCGGACACATATAGTGAAATTTTATGGCGATAATTTTTGTAGAACATTTTGACCACGCCTCGCGTAATTTTGGAGGAACAACGTTCTCAAGTTTATATCTCGGAAACGGGGCGTGCAATCGAAAATATAGACAATTTTTCCTGATTTTTAAGGGTTTTTCATTAACTAGTATAATTCGCATGTAAGAATTTTTGTTCTAAAAATCGCCAAATTAAGAAGATCGCTACAATAAAGAAGTGACTATAACTCGGAGGTCCAATTCGTATGGAAGAATTTTTTTTAAAAAAATCGATAAAATAACAAAATCGCTAAAATAAAAAAGTGCATATAAGTGGTATACGATGGGGTGCGTTCAATCGAAAAAAAATAATAACAATTTTACTTCCACAGGAGGCTTTAACCAATGTATCTCTTGCATATGTCATCAGTTTAAAAAAAAATCAATAAAACTAAAATTTTTCGAACAAAAAATCGCTAAAACGCCCTCATGTTTATACCTCGGTAACGGAGCGTCCAACCGAAAAAATAACCAATTTTTCCGCGTTTCTAAGGGTTTTTCATAAATTGCTCCAATTCGTACTGAAGAATTTTTTTCAAAAAATCGCCCTAAAATAAACAAGGGTCTATAACTCGGAAACGGAGCGTCCAATCGAAAAAATACTCAATTTTTCCTGGGTATTTCCAATTCGTATTGAAGAATTTTTTAAAAAAAATCGTTAAAATAAGAAAATCGCTAAAATAGCCACTTTTTTATTTTAGAGATCTTCTTATTTTGGGGATTTTTAGAACAAAAATTCTTCCATACGAATTAGACCAGTTTATGAAAAACCCTTAAAAATCGGGAGAAATTGTCTATATTTTCGATTGCACGCCCCGTTTCCGAGATATAAACATGAGGACGTTTTAGCAATTTTTTGTTTGAAAGATTTTAGTTTTAGCAATTTTTTTATTAAAAAAAGTGTATTTTTATTAAAAAAGTGAAATGTTCTACAAAAATTATCGCCATAAAATTTCACTATATGCCTCCGTTTGAGGTAAAATTTTTATTATTTTTACCCTGAGGGTAATGGGTAATCGTTATGAGTAATTCCCCATCGTCGTGGTTAGCTACCCATTATTTTCCCCAAAGACCCTGTGGGTAACGGGTTACACTGGGTAACCCATTACCCACGAAATACGAACCCTGATGAAAAACTTAAACTCGCGCCATCGATCTGTTGTCTTCGGTCATCTGACTTTGTTTAAATTAATTTTCAATTTTTTCAATTCCAATAAGAATGAATAGGAAGTTATTGAATGATTTGAGAAGCTGCTAAAAATCACCCTCTTTAAACCTTTTATAAATTACCATTAACAGTATCAAAATCCTGTTCCAAAAAACGAAAATCGTATTGCCAAGAGTGTGTGTAGATCAGTGTTATAACCCAATAAACCGCCAGCATATTAAGTTGCACTCTATCAACACTTTTGTTTTGAACAATAGAAGGAGATAAAAACTTCATAATTGATAAATTTCCACAATAATAACTGAGACAAAAGCCAATAAATGCACACTTACCGCCGCAGGTAACTTTCCCATTATATCGATTTATGGAAAATAGGTCTGCTGCTGCAAGAGGTGGAGAAGGAGCGCGATGAAAGCAGATAAAGGAGCAGCAGTGCGTCGCACAATAATAACAATGCAAAACTTGAATTGCTAAATTTCGTTTAACTTTCTGTTTGACGAGATTATGGCAAGAATTGCGATAATAAACCAATAAATATAAATTTATTTTTATTTGAAATATTTTGTTGTTTTATTTTCGCATTTCAATTGTTTGTTTGTGTGGCTTTAAACAAACAACAACAGCAAATCGAAGCTTTTTTTTATGGCAAAGTTTTTAATGTTATCAATTCTTATTTTGGCTGCAGTTGCAAGTGGTTTCTTCAATATATATATTTGGCAAATATCAACATACAATTCACATTTTGTGATCATACGAGCAAGACTTTCAATAATATTTTTTTTCTGCTTCTTTTGCTTTCGTAACACAAAATTTAATAATTCTTTTTAATTATTTTTAATAATTCTTATGACGTCATTAGGGTGGTAAACATTTTGTCGTTTGTTGGAGTAAAACTTAAATTCTCATCTAAAACTATAATTGTTAAATCATTTTTCAACAACAAAAAAAAAATTACAACCACAAAACTTTTTATATTTTGTTGTAAATTGACACCTGTTGGCAAATTTACAACCGCAACAAAGTCTCAGTGTTGCAAACACAATAAACTAGGAATTTAACCACCCAGACGGACAGACGTCCTCTTGATATGCCCCTCTCAAGCTTCAATTACATTTATTATTTAATTACACCGCCGTTTGTTTTGTTTTGATTCGTTTTCATTTCACTTTATTTTTATTTCGATTTTAAATAAAAGGCTGTTTCGTTAACCATTAGCACTGCACTGATTTATTATCATGTAGTAGTAACGTGTGGACAAAACGAGAATCATCAAACCACTGCACTGCGCAAGCGTATACGCGCACATTGAAGAAGAATATCTAATCTTATCGTCGTTTATGCGATTGCGATCTCGTGTTAAATGCGATTTGATTGTTTTCGTAGGTATTATGTTTACCACAGGAAAGTTAATAAGATACTGACTTACACCATACGGTTAAGACGAGTTTTTCCGAAACATTCGACACATCAAGAGACCAAAACAAAACTCAAAAATAAAAAAAGAGACCCACAAACTTAACAAGAGCAACAACACCAGCTGGCAGCAATGTGTGCACAGTGGGAAAACATCATTTATTAATGCATCAACATTTAGTTTATAAAGAGTGTGTCTAAGTAAGAATGCACTTTTTCGTTTTAAATCAAAAACACGTAGTTTTGGAGATAGTTGTGATTTTTTTATTATATTATAAAGAAGACATGTTCCGATTAAGTATGGAATAAAATATCCGTCAAATGGTCCCCACGGCTCTGATGACAGGCCATTAATTATTCTTTTCATGAAATTTCCCATGACTTTTTCACAGAGATGTGGCTGTATCTCACCGATGATGCGTTGGATCTCGGATTTAAGCTCAGGAATTGGTTCTGAAAAATCTGTATTTTTTGTTGTTTGAATGCAAATATAGCGTGTGTTTGCAGGTTGTCGCAAATATACTATACTTGTGTCCAAACACATTGTGTTTGCTATTCAATATTGCATGTTTAAGATACAATGATTGATATGTTATAATATATGTGTGTGTCTGATCTAAATACAGCTTTGTTTGGTGCACTGTTTCATTAATTTTTTGTTGTCGCTACACGTTGAAAAATTTGTCGTTTTTTGTTGTTTGGATGCAAATAATATAGTGTGCGTTTGCACGTTGTGGCAAATATAGTATACTTGTGTCCAAAAACATTGTGTTTGCTATTCAATATTGCATGTTTGAGACACAATGATTGATATGTTATAATATATGTGTTTGTGATCCAAATATAGCTTTCTTTGTGATCCAAATACAGCTTTGTTTGGTGCACTGTTTAATTAATTTTTTGTTGTCGCTACACGTTGAAAAATCTGTATTTTTTGTTGTTTGAATGCAAATATAGCGTTTGTTTGCACGTTGTGACAAATATAGTATACTTGTGTCCAAACACATTGTGTTTGCTATTCAATATTACATGTTTGAGATACAATGATTGATATGTTATAAAATATGTGTTTGTGATCCAAATATAGGTTTGTTTGTAATACAAATACAGCTGTGGTGCACTGTTTATTTAAGGTTTTGTTGTAGCTACACGCTGAAAACTCTGTCGTTTTTTATTGTTTGGATGCAAATATAACATGTGCTTGGACCTTGTGACAAATATAATAAACTTGTGTCCAAACGCATTGTGTTTGCTATTCAATATTACATGTTTGAGACACAATGATTAATATGTTATAATATATGTGTTTGCGACCCAAATATATTTGTGTTTGTGAAACAAATGCAGCCGTGTTTGTTGCACTGTTTATGCTCTCTCGAGAGCAAGAGAATAAAAAAAGAGGGTCAACGAGTGTGCATATCTTGTAAGTGTGTACTGTATATTTGCATTATTCTCTCAGTGAGTGATTCATAAATATTCCTGTATTTAATTTCTTTTATTCAGTCGTCAATGGTTCATTGGATATCAAAAGCGCTTGATCAGTGAAAGAAGAATAAACAAACGCTCGGACGTTTAAATGGTTTGTGATGTTGCTTGTGTAACGATTTGAGGAAACGAGAAACAAGTTTAAGGAAAGAAACTGGAGAGGGCAACAACGTGAATCCCATTTTTCTGCCCGAGCCTCTACTGAAAAAATCGGAATGACGGACCATTGGTGAAATATAATAAAAAAACACAAGTAATTATACCCTCACCCATAGGATGAGGGTATACAGGGTGATTCAGGAAGTTCCGGACAAATTTCTCCAGCGTATTCCTTGGCTCATTTCATGAAGAAAATTCCACTAGGACCATGTCCGAAAATGTAAGGGTGCGAAATGGCAGCGGGTTCAAAATTTTCGGATTGTTGGTCGGAGGAGGTTAGTAGGGTAAAGTTGCTAACTTCTGAGCCAGTGGTGGGATTTTTTTGTTTTTGGGCTTGTTGGAAAGGTCTTTAAGAGGCCTTTCAGAATCAATAAAAAAGTAGAAAAAAAGTCAAATGATTTTTCAGCCAAAAATTTCAATAAAATAAAATCTTAAACGTGTTAATTTTCAAAAACAAATAAATGTGTGCTGTCATTTCGCTTCCAAAAACAAACATTTTTGTATTTCAGTAAAATGGTCATTAGGTCATTTTGGAAAGGTAAGAGGTATGGCTATCTTCCAACAAAAAAAAAACATAAAAAAACGTACGGTCCGTATGTGGAATAAACTTCCCGCAAGTGTATTTCCCGCCAATTGTGACATACAGCGATTCAAGGCAAATGTAAATAAGCACTACTCCCTATTTCCACCCTCCTCTACCTTAATTTCCGTCGCCATCACAATGCATTGCATTTATAGGGGGCATCCCCTGAGTGCTGGTCTCAAAAAAAAAAAAAAAAAAGTTACCTGGCATCTGGCTGAGCAAATTGAGGTTATGTGAATTTTTTTCCGAAAGCTCTGTATCTCGGCGATTTGACTTTTTTTCTACTTTTTTTAATTGATTCCATTTCGCAACCTTGCATTTTCGGACATGGTGCCTACTTAAACGGAGGAAATGGGCGACATTGTCACGCCCATTCTGGTACCTCCCATACAAAATAGGGTCCGAGTTGTCAATCCGATATAGCGCGTGAAACACTTCCGACCTTAATGAAATTAGGTATAAGACTTCACGTTATCAAACGCCAATCATCGATTAAAACAAGTTTGATTTTGCCACGCCCATTGTGGTACCTCCCATACAAAAGTTGTTTGGCCGTCAGGTTGTTCGGTACGAGAAGTTCCGCTAAACCGAACCAATCGTTATGAAAGTTTGTACTAGTCAATATTTAGTCAAATAAAGCTGTCCTATAGAAAATGAGCTGTTTTGCCACACCCATTCTGGTACCTCCCATTTAAAAGTTGGGCGGATGACCAGTTGATCGACACGATAATTCCCATAAACTACAACCGATCTTAAAAAAATTCGGTACTATGCAATATTTGGCTAAAAGCTACTGTGTAATTAGTACCTGAATATTATGCCACGGCCAGTTTCGTACCTCCCATACAAAAGTTGGGTTGGGTTAATAAAATTTGGTACTGATCAAAATTTGGCAACAATTTGCCATGCCCATTTTTGTACCTCGCACATAAATATTGCGAGGGAAACTAACTAATTTGTGGCCGTCGGTGGTGCAATGGTTAGTGTGCGCGGCTCTTGTACATGAGATCCTGGGTTCGAACCCGGCTCTGACCACCTTCAAATTTTCTTTCGGCGGCGATCACCTCGCATAGTGACGGCGACACTATCCAGTATCTAGCCATGAAAAAGCTTCTCAAATTACCGTTCGGAATCGGTGTAAAACTGTAGGTCCCAATCAGTGAGTGAAAACTGGAAAGCGCACAGCTCAGTGATTGTGAGAAGTTCTCCCCAGTCCCTTCATGAGATGTAATGGGAAACCATTTATTTATTTTATTTATTGCTAACTAATTTAGGTATTCAACAATATTTAGGGCAATGTCGTCAATCTGCTATTGAATATGGTCACTTTTCAGTATGTGCGTTTTTTAATAAAACTGCCTCGCAATGGATGACTTATAATAAATATTTTGAGTGTGTTCCAAAAATATACATACATGGCGCCTGCCGAATGTATTTTAGAGTATATGTTACAGAGACGGGTTTTTTCAGAGTCTGCTTTAATTGCACAAATTCGAGATTTCACAAAACCCCAAAGAAAGAAATCGCACGGCGTTAAATTGCATGGACTTGGTGGCCAGTTGATATCAAAATGTCTTGAGATAATTTGTTCTGGAAATCGCTGTTTCATGCGCGGTTTGGCAGATGGCGCCGTCTTGCTGAAACCACATGTCATCCAGATCCATGCCTTTCAGTTGAGGCCACAAGAACTCCGTTATCATCATCCTGATACGAATGCCTTTCACAGTCACAGCAATTTCGGCCTCATCTTCAAAAAAGTATGGCCCAATAACGCCACCTGACCAAAACCCTCACCAGACAGTTGCTCGTTGTGGGTGCATTTGATGAGGATTCTCTGAGCCCAAATTCGACAATTTGGTGTACTCACGAAGATATTCAGATGGAAATGCGCTTCATCGGCGAAAATGATTTTCTTTTAAAATTGGCAGTGACTTCACTTTGTTCCATTACCCATTGAACGAATTGCCGGTGCTTTCCATGGTCTGCTGGTTGGAGCTCCTGAGCAAGCAAAATTCAATTTTCGCTGTGTAGTGCTTCGTGAAATTTGAAGTTGTTCAGAACGATGCCGAATTGATGTATTCGGATTTTCGGCTACACTCTCGTTTACAGCAGTAAAGTTTTCAAGAGACCGACTGGTACGTTGACGCACAGGAATCTTACTAACCATAACCGAACCAGTTTCTTCAAAATTTTTGGCCACTCTTCGTATGGTTGACACAGTAGGTGCATTTTATCGACTAAAAATTCTTCCAAGTTTGCGAGCGGTCTCAGCATAATTTTCCAAATTTTTGAAATATGTCTTCACAATTATAGCGCATTGTTCTTTCGTAAAGCTAAATAAATAAATAGTTTCCCATTACATCCCATAAAGGGACTGGGGAGAACTTCTCACAATCACTGAGCTGTGCGCTTTCCAGTTTTCACTCACTGATTGGGACCTACAGTTTTACACCGATTCCGAACGGTATTTTGAGAAGCTTTTTCATGGCTAGATACTCGATAGTGTCGCCGTCACTATGCGAGGTGACCGCCGCCGAAAGAAAATTTGAAGGTGGTCAGAGCCGGGTTCGAACCCAGGATCTCATGTACAAGAGCCGCGCACACTAACCATTGCACCACCGACGGCCACAAAAGCTCCTCGTAAAGCTCCCCATTTTTAATAATCGGAATAAACTCTGCCAAATTTCAGAGTTGCCACTTGTACAAAAAAAATTACACTAAAGATAAAAAGTGCAACCTTACTGAGACACCCTATAATAGATGCTTAACCATGTCTTCAGTTTATTGAACGGAATAATAAATGAGATCATTCTATTGTACATATTTACTGAGTTGCATGTGTCACCGTTGGTGGGTTCGATCCCTGCTCTAACCACATTAAATTCCTTCCGGCGGCGGTCACCTCGCATACTGACTGTAGGTCCCAATCACACTGAAAGAAAAGCGCTTCATAGCATCAATGAATGGGTGACATTAATGGGTTTACATTGATGCAATGAAAAGTTCCTTTGATTCTATGAAATGTTACATTACTTCAATGAACTCCATCATTGCTGCAGTTTTTGAATTTGTGGACCGTCATTAATACTAAGAAACCTTTTACATTGATGGAATGAAGTATGTTTTTCATGTAAATATGGGAAACTATTGTAAAGTAGAATCTATTAAATAGGCCATCCTATACGTTACACACATTTTATTGAATTTTAAAATATTTTGTCTAAAAATGTACAATTTCATTAATTTTGAACGATTCATTAATTTGGTTAAAGGATAATATGTACATATGTGGGTACGCTTTGTATAAATGGATGTATTTATGTATGTATGTACAGTAGTTGTGACAGAATATATGCGTGCCAGTATGAGATAAGGAATAAAATAGAAAAAATAAAATGCTGAAATGCAAAATCCCGCGTCATTTAAAAAAAAAACCGAGAATCGAGCAAACTAAGGGGATTTCAAAAGCCAAAATTTTTTTGTCGGCCGGACATATGGGGACCCACAAGGTCCAAAAATTTCCCAAAAATCAAAAAATTCCGAAATCCAAAATTTGCAACAGAGATATTACTCTCCCTGGGCCCGTCCCAGAAAACTAACAAACACCGAAAAAAATCGTGCCACAAAAAGCCCGAACTTTGGCGGCCCATAAGTCCTAAAATAGGGATTTCCTCTAACTTTTGCATTTTAAATATTTTGCTTAGAATCGGATGTTCTAACCCCCTCCAACATATTTTTTCACCCCAATCTGACCATTTTTGGTTTTTGAAATCCTCTTATTTTGCTCGATTTTCGTTTTTTTTTTTAAACGGCGCGGGGGGGAGCATTTTTTCCAAATAATTTACATGATTGTGTGGCAAAAGTTAAAATTGCATTCAGTTATGGAAACTGTCTTATACTATCACACAATATTCACACCATCAATGAAGCCGGTTCATACCATCAATGAAACCTGTTCATAATATCAATGAAACCTATTCATACCAACAATGAAACTTGTTCATACCATCAATTAAACGTGTTATACCATCAATGAAATATGTGCATACAATCAATGAAACATATTCAGACCTTCAATGAAACATGTTCATACCATCAATGAAACATGTTCATTTCGTTAATGAAACATGCTCATAGCATCAATGAAACATGTTCATAGCATCATCATTACATCAATGACTATATTTCATTACATCAATGAAACGGTTTATAATATCAATGTAACATATTTCTTTAATACAATGATAATGTTTCATTCCTGTTAGAAAATTTACATTAATATCAGGTCTATGAAACATTTTTCGTTTAATGTAACATTGTTCATAGCATTAATGAAGCCCGACATTGGCTGAAAAACAATGACACTTTTCATTGATGCAATGTAAGAATTCATTAATGGTATGAAGGTTTTTCTTTCAGTGCAGTGAGTGTAAAACTATAAAGCGCACAGCTCACTGATTTGCTGTTTGTTTTTTTGTTGTCCGTCACGTTTTTGTTTTCAGCAGTTTTCAACAAACAAACCCACATTGTGTCTCAAACATGTAATATTGAATAGCAAACTCAATGTGTTTGGACACTAGTATACTATATTTGCGACAAGCTGCAAACACGATATATTTGCATCCAAACAACAAAATGAAATACAGATTTTTCAGCGTAAACATATTTTTTGCTTAAAGATATATTGCTAAATAAATTTGGATAAGTCCAGTCAATCATCCTAGGCCTAAATTGAATGGGTGAAAATAATTTTAAAAAAATCTTTACAAATTGAGCGTTTTTAAATTTTTTACAATGACATTTTAAACGTTTATGCGGAGATCAACTCTGTAAGAATCTTCGTTAACGTAATATATTTGACAAATGTTTAAACCCGAGTTTAACACAAATTCGATATTTTAGAATATATTTGCGACAAGAGTTTGGAATCAGATTCTCTTTATTAAAATAAAATCTTTAACTGAAAAACTATTAAACAATTGTATATAAGGCCTTCAAGTTCGAATAAGAAGAACAACAACTTACTTTTTTGTAAACAATTAAGTTTTAAATTTAATGTACAAACCTGAAAATATAAATATAGAAAAACGATTTAGTAAGAATAGAATTAAATTGAGTTCTCTAGAATTACGAATTAATATGGAATAAATGGGGAGGATATGATAACACAGTCATCTCAGTCAGATAAAATACATTAAAATAAGACAACATAATAATACAATTTTTCAATATCATGCTTAGTTTTCGAGATATTGGATTTTGAGTTATGAGAAAAAATATAAAATTTTTGAATTTAAAATTAATTTCTTGCGGAAGAAACAAAAAAATAAGAGAAAAATTTAAAAAATTATTTTCAGAAATTTAAATTTGGAAAAAGCTTTGCTTACAGAAAAGGAGAAAATATCCCAGAACTGCAGAAGGAAGGACTGCCACACAAACAGCTTTAATATTTTGAATCCTCTTTGAATTTGGTTTTTAATATGACCGATATCGTTAGTCTACATGTTAATATACGGTCATGGACATTTTCTAAATGAAAAAATGGTTGGTTGAAACCATATTTTATCTTCCTTTTCCTTTGTGTTTTTTGCTTAGTTTAAGTATTAACCTCATATGGGTGCCAGGGCACAGGGATATTCCGGGCAATTGTATAGAGTATAAGATTTCCAGAGTAGGGACTACCTTACAGGTTCCACAGAAATTGCAACGTGTTGTCATGCCCCTAGCTACTACGAGTAGCGCGCATATTCTTCGAGAACACTGCTACTTATATGATGCGTATTTCGTGGGTAATGGGTTATCCAGGGTAAAACCATAAATAGCATTACCCACAGGGTATGGGGAAAATAATGGGTAGCTACCCACGACAATGGAGAATGACCCATCACGATTACCAATTACCCTTAAGGAAAGGGGAAATAATGGGTAGCTACCCACGACGATGGGTAATGGATCACCCAGGGTAACCCATCCCCATTTTTGAACGAAAATGTGAAAAAGTTAGAAAAAATTTCTATACGAGTATCTCGGAAACGGAGCGACCAATCGAAAAAATAACCAATTTTTGCCCGTTTCTAAGGGTTTTTCATAAAGTGGTCCAATTCGAATGGAAAAATTTTTTTCTCGAAAAATAGACAGAATATGAAAATCGTTAAAATGAAAAAGTGGCTATAACTCGGAAACGGTGCATCCAATCGAAAAAATAATACAAATTTTACCTCCACCAATGGGTGTCTTCAATATGGGTTGTTGCTACCGAATTGCCACAACTGAATCGAGGTTGTCACGACTGAATCTAGTGCTCACAATCGAAATTCGGTTGAAGCAACTTCGATTTACAATTGATTATAATGCTGACATTTGGATTTTCAATTATATTTGTGCTATCAACTGAATTTTCTGTAATTTCGGCTGCAATAACAGAAATTCGATTCAAATCGGCAGCAACAATTAAATTTCGTATCAAATCAGTAGCAACAACAAAAATTAGGTTGCTGCAACAAGATTTTTTTGTGTTTATTAAGAATGCGTTATTGAATGGGACTGAATTGAATTGTATTCAATTGAATTGAATTGAAATGTCTTGAATTGAATTGAACTCAATTGAATCGAACTACATTGAACTGAACTGAATTGAACTTAACTGAATTTAATTTATTTGTACTGAACTGAATTTATTTGTACTGAACTGAATTGGATTCAATTGAATTGAATTGAATTAAATTAATTGACTTGAATGGAAATGATTTGGTTTGCGTTGAACTGAATTGAAATGAAATGAAATGAATTGAAATGAAATGAATTGAAATGAATTGAAATGAATTGAATTGAAATGAATTTAAATGAATTGAAATGAATTGAAATGAATTGAAATGAATTGAAATGAATTGAAATGAATTGAAATGAATTGAAATGAATTGAAATGAATTGAAATGAATTGAAATGAATTGAAATGAATTGAAATGAATTGAAATGAATTGAAATGAATTGAAATGAATTGAATTGAATTGAATTGAATTGAATGGAATTGAATAGAATTGAATAGAATTAAATTGAAATGAAATGAAATGAATTGAATTGAATTCAACTGACTTGAACTAAATTGAATTGATTTGGATTGAATTGATTGCACTGAATTTGAACTGAATTGAATTTAATTAAATTTTATTGAATTAAATTAAATTGAATTGAAATGAATTAAATTGAATTGAGTTGAATTAAATAGAACAGAATATAATTGAATGGAGTTAAATTAAACTGAACTGCATTGAATTGAAATGGAACTGAATTGAATTGATTTGAATTAAATTGAATTTAATAGAACTGCATTGAATTGAATTGAATTTAATTGAAATGAATTGAATTGAATTGAGTAGAATTGAATTGAAATGAATTGAATTGAATTAAACTGATTTGAACTAAATTGAATTGAATTGATTGAACTGATTTGAATTGATTTGGATTGAATTGATTGAACTGAATTAAACTGAATTGAATTAAATTTTATTGAATTGAATTGAATTGAGCTGAATTGAATTGATATGAACTGAACTGAACTTCACTGAACTGAATTGAGTTGAATTTCTTTGAACTGAACTGAATTGGATTCAATTGAATTAAATTGATTGACTTAAATGGAATTGAATTGAATTGAACTGAATTGAATTAAATTTTATTGAATTGAATTGAATTGAATTGGATTGAAATGAATTGAATTGAATTCAACTGACTTGAACTAAATTGAATTGAATTGATTGAACTGGATTGAATTGATTTGGATGGAATTGATTGAACTGAATTGAATTGAATTTTATTGAATTGAATTAAATTAAATTGAATGAATTAAATGGATTTGCGTTGAATTGGCGAAATATGTTATCGTCGATCTGTTAGGTCCCTGACCGCCGGGGTTGGGGGTTGTTCGATACCGGATAAGTAAGTAAGTAACTTGAGTTGAACTGAACTGAATTGAATTAAATTCATTTGAAAAAATTTTAAAAATTTAAACTATTAGAATATATATGTCTTCCAATTGTCAGAATTTAAACTATTAGAATATATATGTCTTTCAAAAACGATTTCCTTCCCCCCACTGTGCAGCAGTGACACTAACTAATATTTCAATGTTGTTACTGCTGCTTGTTGTTGTATGCGAAGTACTAAATACTAGTACAAAAAACAATATACTATTTTTGTCATATGTCTGGTTGGTTGACCACTGTAGTCAGTCAGAAGAAGAAAAACAACTGGTGATGTCGAGATGGAGAGACATTTTGTGCCGCTGCTATTGTTTTGTATTTGAACTGCTGGTGTTGAATTGCTACTACTCTCGACTCACTTACTCGCTCACCAGCTCGTAGTAGCAAATACTGGTTGCGGGATATAATGTGCGTTTCAATTGTTCATAACTCGTACAAATCGTCAGTCTCAGTCACTTGATCCGAAAATTTACAATTCATATGGGAAGTGGACTAACCAGCGCCAAATCAATTATCAACAAATTTTGAAAAAAAAACATCTTTATCTACGAAATTTAAATCAATTAAAAAAATAAGAGAGAATTGTATTATTGTATTTGTTTAATTTGCAAGATAAATAGGAATTTTAATTATGTTTGTCTACACTAAATAATATCCTGCGAAAAACTTGATAGGAATCGGAGGTGTTTAGACACACGACTGGGCCTCGACAGGCCAATTGAAAATATACAGGGAAAGGTCTTCATAGGTAAGCAAGTGAAGCTATGGGATATGATTTGTGCATACCGAATTATATTTTCAATAATGTAAGTAAAGTATACCTAGATTGGAGACTACATTGAAAGGAAAAAACTTCGTCGCTTTGCTGAATGGTATCTTAGAAAGTGAGCAACTTATTCCTAGAATGCAAATATTTATTTCAGTATTAAAAACTGTTGCGTTGCTGAAAAAAAATTGTTGTCATTGCTGCAATTAATAAGCATCATAGACTGTAATTAACGATAATCATCACCACAACGTAAATATTTTTGTAGCATTAAAAAATGTTGCGTAGCTGCAAAACAAATTAAGCGTTGCTGCAAAATTTTCTGCTGTTGCTGCAATTAATACATACGTTATGCCGAAGAGTGTATACGTTAGCTAACTTTACTGGTCTATCACATGAGATGATTTTGCCATGACGTATTGCGAACATGTGGACACACAAGTTTTCATGGACAACAGCGAATTCTTGCATTCTTTTAACAGGCCTGTGGAATAGGGTGTAATCAAAAACGCTTTTTTTGGAATTTCAAATGTGGGGGGGGGGGGGGATCTCAAACGACGCATATTCAATTGAATTGAATTGAATCGAATTGAATTGAATCGAATTGAATTGAATTGAATTGAATTGAATTGAATTTAATTGAATTGAATTGAATTGAATTGAATTGAATTGAATTGAATTGAGTTGAATGGAATTGAAGAATTGAACTGAGTTGAATTGAATTCAATTGAATTTAAGTGAATTGAATTGAGTTGAATTGAATTGAAATGAATTGAATTTAAGTGAATTGAATTGATTTGAAATGAATGCAATTGAATTGAGTTGAATTGAATTGAATTGAATTGAATTGAATTAAATTAAATTAAATTAAATTGAATTGAATTGAATTGAGTTGAATTGAATTGAATTGAATTGAATTTAAGTGAATTGAATTGAGTTGAATTGAATTGAAATGAATTGAATTTAAGTGAATTGAATTGATTTGAAATGAATGCAATTGAATTGAGTTGAATTGAATTGAATTGAATTGAATTAAATTAAATTGAATTGAATTGAATTGAATTGAATTGAATTGAGTTGAGTTGAATGGAATTGAAGAATTGAATTGAGTTGAATTGAATTGAATTGAATTGAATTTAAGTGAATTGAATTGAGTTGAATTGAATTGAATTGAAATGAATTGAATTTAAGTGAATTGAATTGATTTGAAATGAATGCAATTGAATTGAATTGAATTAAATTAAATTAAATTAAATTAAATTAAATTAAATTAAATTAAATTAAATTGAATTGAATTGAATTGAATTGAATTGAATTGAATTGAATTGAATTGAATTGAATTGAATTGAATTGAATTGAATTGAATTGAGTTGAATTGAATTGAATTGATTTTTTTTTCAAGATTTTGAGCTTTATTGAACAAAAAAATAATTTCTTACATTTCATCTTAATTCATATTCCCGCGAAGCCATTTCGGTTTGTCTGCACGATAACAAATAGTTGTGTAAAACAATGTTCATACTATTATGCTTATTTCAGCTCAGCTGTATACATATGTATTTCATAAAAAATATTTCAATATAAAATCTAATTAATTCAATTTATGTTTTGTTAATTTTAATTAGAAAGATTTAATTTAATTTAGGAAGTGTTTTTTGATTAATTTCTTTCTACTTATCTTATTATGTATGCTTAATAGGTATGTTGGCATATTATTAAGAGTTGTTGGTAGAGTTACGGCTAATGACTTCTTTCCATAATCATTTCGGAAGTTCGGTACTTTATATCGTCCTTGTGCCCTTCTTCTTGTGTTCTGCTGGTGATCAATGCATTCAAGCAAGTTTGGATCGTTGTAAAATTCGTTTACTATTGAGGTTTTGTATATTCCCTCAATATTCAGAATTTGGAGATACTTGTATAAATCGGTATCATTGTGCGATGTTTGGTAGCGATTTTGGTGTGCGTTATTATTTTGGTTGGCTGTGTTGATCGTTTCGGTATTGTTACTTGTGTGGATGTTTATGTTTTGGTCTATGTAGTTTGTTTTATGTTGTTGGTTTTTATATAATAATTTAAGGAGTCTATTTTGCGTTAATTGCAGTGTCCTGCAGTATGTCGCTGTTCCCCATGCCGTTATCCCGTGCCGTAAATAGGATTCCGCCAGCGAGAAGTAAGCCTGCTTCAGAACGTTGTACGGAGAGCATTTGCTTAAGTGATATAACGCAAAGGTTGATTGACGTAGCTTTTTCTGTAGTTTCTCGATGTGCGTTTTCCACTTGAAGTGTACATCTATATGTATTCCTAGGTATTTATATGTACTAACCACTTCTATTTTCGTAGAGCAGGCATCATTATTAGGAGAGTTGTTGTTAGCATATGTGTTGTGCAGGCAATAAGTGTTGTGAAAGGTCACTGTAATATCTGTCGGATGGGTATGTCGCGATCTTATGTGCATTATTTTAGTTTTGTTTGCATTTATTATCAGTCCGCTGTCATGGCACCATCTGGATATATTGTTTAGTTCGTTTTGCATAATTCTTATAGCAGTATGAATACATCCGTGAGATACGACTATTGCAGTATCGTCTGCATATGCAAATACTTTACTTTCTTTAACTTGGTTTATCATTGCGTTGGCATATATTAAGTAAAGCAGCGGCCCAAGCTTGGAACCTTGTGGAACTCCGTGTGTTATATTGGTATTTTCACTTTGATAGTTTTCAATCTTGACTCGAAATGTTCTACACTGTAGGTAGTCTTTGAACCATTCTAGGCACGTGCCTCGTATTCCATTCCTTTCCAGTGTTTCAATTAGCTTTTCATGTGGTAGGGTGTCGAAAGCTTTACTAAAGTCTATATACAAGACAAGACAGTGGAGTTTATTGCTTAGACTTTGATTTACGTAGTTCGAGAACGATCCTAGAAGTTGGTTTATATTCTTTCCTTTTTGGAACCCGTACTGATTTTGACTTATTACCTTATATTTAGACAGAAAGTCGTTCAATCTCCTCATTGAATTGAATTGAATTGAATTTAAGTGAATTGAATTGAGTTCAATTGAATTGAAATGAATTGAATTTAAGTGAATTGAATTGATTTGAAATGAATGCAATTGAATTGAGTTGAATTGAAATGAATTGGATTGAATTAAATTGAATTGAATTGAAATGAATTGAAATGAGTTGAAATGAATTGAATTGAACTGAATTGTATTGAATTGAATTTAAGTGAAATGAATTGAGTTGAATTGAACTGTATTGAATTGAATTGCATTGAATTGAATTGAATTGAAGTTAATTAAATTGAAATGAATTTAATTTAACTGATGTGTGCTTTAACGGAAAAATTAAAAATTTTAAAATCTGAAAAGTGCTGCTATATTTTCAGAATAATAATGACTCTTATTGCGGGCAAACAAAACAAGACAAGAACCTGTTATTCTGTGTTGATTTTGAATTAAGTTCTTTACAAAAATTTGAACATAATGTTTTCCATACGAAACGAAAAAGCCGAAATATAACCGTAACTAAAACCGAAAATTAATCGATTTCACCGGTTATCCCCATTCTGTGAAACCGAAAACCGGTTTTGGGAAAAAGCGATTTTTCGAACAACCCGAGAACCGGTTAATCGAACATGCCGGTTTGTTGAACACTCTACCTACTACGCTTGTGACGACGACAGTTTCAATATGTGAATAATCAGAATACTCGTAATATTTAATGAATGCAAAATACTCGAGTCATTTAAATTACTCAAGATCATTAAAATAAAAATATGTTATTAAAATGTAAATAAAAATAAAAATATGTTATTAAAATGTGTGTTTTCTGTTCACAATAAAAACAGCCCTATCCACGGTAGAATCCCCATAAACATTTGACTTATTCCTGCTCCCAGTCATTCAAAACTGTCAGCAGGAATGTTGTTAACATTTTCATGTCATTAGTTAAGGAATTTCTCGAGTAAAAAATTCCATTTACGAGTGTGACCGTACATCCCCTAACATTTTGTTGTGTACATATATGCGAAATGAATTTTTATGATTATTTCGCTGATGCTGTGATGTGATGAGATGAGGTGGCGGTGGCAGTGGCAGTGGTGGTGGTGTCACTGCTGTTGACGTTGAACTGACTCCTCCATAACACAAGTGTGGCAGAGCAGCAGTGGCAAAATTGCTGGTGGCATACAACCCACCAGCAAACCCAAGCGTCACGTCGCGTCGTGTCCCCCCACAACTGTTACTACGGCTGTTTTTTTTTAATAAAAAGGAAATTGTTTTGTTGTAGTTATTTTATTTACAAAATGTATACAAAATACGGGCGAGAGTGTGTGTGTTTGTATATATACAGTGTGTAGACTTAGTATTATGATGGGTACGGCATTCCCTCCTCCTTTTCTCAGTTGTACGTGTTAGCATAGAGTGGTTGTCAAAAAAGAGTATACAAGTTTTGTTATATTACACAGGCATGGAAGTGTTAAAAGTAAATCATGGTGTCTCAGCAAGATTGCACTTTCTAAATTTAGTAGCATTTTGATTTGTGCAAGTGGCAACTCTGAAAGTTGGCAGCTGTCACTTATATTTATTTCGATTTTTAAAAATGGAGAGTGTTACGAAAGAACAACGCGTTATAATTGTGAAAACTTATAACACAAATTTGGAAACTTATGCTGAGACCGCTGGCAAATTTCGAAGTATTCTCAGTCGAGAAATTGCACCAAATGTGTCAACCATTCGAAGAGTGGTCAGAAAATTTGATGAAACTAGGTCGGTTATGGACAATAAGACTCCTGTACATCAAGGTACTGGTCGGTCTCTGAAAAAACCAAAATTCAGCCTCGTTCTGAACAACTTCAAATTTCACGAAGCACTACGCAGCGAATTTTGAAACAAAACCTCCACCTACATGCATACAAAATTCAGTTTACCCAGGAGCTGAAACCAGCAGACCATTGGAAGCGCCGGCAATTCGTTCAATGCGTAATGGAGCAAAGTGAAGTCAATTTCAATTTCTGGCTTCGTGAATACACAAAATTGTCGAATTTGGGGCTCAGAAAAGTCTCATGCAATCCATGAGAAACAAATGCAGGCGGCGTGAATAGGCCTTACTTTTTTGAAGACTAGGCCGAAATTGCAGTGACTGTGAATGGGATTGGTTACAGGAATATGGCAACGGGGTTCTTGTGGCCTCAACTGGACGGCTTGAATCTGGACAACATGTGGTTTCAGCAATCGATTTATTGCAGCAACGATTTCCAGAACAAATTATCTCACGAAATTCTGATGTCAACTGGTCACCAAGATCATGCGATTTAACGTTCTTTCTTTCTCGAATAAACTAGAAACAATTCCTGAGCTCAAATCCACGTCATCGGTGTGATACAGCTACATCTCTGTGAAAAAGTAATGGAGAATTTCATGAAGAGAGTAAGGGTCTGCCATCAGAGCCGAGGGGCAATGTCACGGATATATTATTCCACACTTAATCGGAACGTGTCGGTCTTTACAATCCAATAAACAAAAATAAAATTTTCTCAAAAAATACGTGTTTTTCACTTAAATGCCGTGAATTTCAAATTTATAAAATATGATTTTCTAAAATGTTTCAGTAATGAAGGGCCATTGGCCATTCGTTGTGGCCGCATTGCCGTCGGTGGTGCAACGGTTAGTGTGCGCGACTGTTGTGCGAGAGAACATGGATTCGATCCTTGCTCTGACTACCTTACACTTCTTTCAACTCAGTGACGGCGATACTATTGAGTAATAAGCCATGAAATAAAAAAAACGTTCGAAATCGGTGTAAAACAGTAGGGCACAATCAGTGAGTGAAAACTGGAAAGCGTACAGCTCAGTGATTGTGAGAAACTCTCCCCTATCGCTTCATGGGATGTAATAGGAATATATTTATTTATTTATTTAATCCTTCAATACAGATGCGTACCTACAAATCAAGTTAATCCAGTATTTTTCTGGTAAAAATCTGTCGATCTTCCAATCTTGGACCAAAAAGTTATGTGCGTGAAAATAAATTCACATTGAAAAGAGCAAAGACACAAACCAATTCACTTAGCACAGCTCTGTTATAGAACTAACAGAGCTCTGTTAAAAACTTTATTATTATTTATTTATGCATGTCGAGTAGGTCTCAGAATCGGCCAACATCTATTTGGCATACCTCTAAATGATAAGGGTGACCCACCCATATATAGAACACAGATTTGTCCTACTGCGTAACACGGATTGTCAAACTGCGAAAAAAACACACACTGATGAAGCGGCAGGGAATAGTTGTCTTTTGTGGGTGCGGAGCACTCTCAGAGCAAAGAGAATAATGACGTTGTTATACGTATATAAAAATGAGATACCAAGAGAGCAACGAAAATTGTGTGAACTTGTGTAGCGTATGTACGAACATAACAATGTATGTATGTACATACATGTGTCTGTTAATTTGCATTCTCTTTGTTTTTTGTGGGAATAAAACAAAAAGTATTAAGCAAGAAAATAATGACACATGTGCTTGCACTGGTCTTTAAATAATTTTAAGTATTAATATTATTTAAATGTAACGTCATCATATGATTGTACGCTGTTTTTTTTATTTTCCAATGTAACATTTACTAATGTGTTCATAGAAATCGAACAGTTACCGTGTAACAAAATGGTGTCAACACATCGCCCGTGAGTTCGAACACTCATTGCATTTTTTTTAAATTAAAAAATCGACTCAGAAATTTAAAATACCATTAGTAATAAGAACTCATTCCAAGCTAAATATATTTTCTGCACAAACTAATATATTTGTAACCAAATCCCAAATATTGTTATTTAAAATGTCCCATACAGTGGGAATATTACGTCAATATGGCCATATGATGAATTCTCTACGGACCTAACATATGCCAGTCGATAGGCCTTAAGGAGTTTCTTCGAATTTCAAAATCTAGAATTTCCCAAGGACTTACAGAAATTTAGAATTTTGAAATTTCTGTGTGAGATCCCTCTGCAAGATTTTGTGGTCAAACGACGAATTCTCCAAGAACCAAATATGTGTAGTTGGGTAGTGTTTGATACATTCTTTCACAATATGCCATCCACATATTTCAGAAGACCTTCAGAGCCGAAGATTCTTCATTTTGTATTGAATGTACGGAAACAGATTTTCGCTCACTGTGCCTAAAGGAAGAATTCTCTACGAACCAAATATATGCCAGTGGATAGTACTTAAGGAGTGTCTCAGAAATTTAAAATGTGGAATTTCCGACGAAATTTCACAAATTCAGATTTTGAAATTTCCTGTGAGGAGGTCTTGTATAATTCTTCGTTTAATCAAGCGATTAATTCTCCGTTTAACTACAGTGGACCAACAATTTGAAGAGGGCCTGACGCAAAAAATTTCAAATTCTGAATTTCTGAATGGCACAGTGGGTGATAAACTGTTTTCGTATATGAAATACAAAATGAGGAGTCTTCCGTTCTGAAGGTCTTCTGAAATATGTGGGCGGCATATAGTGAAATGATGTGTCAAGCACTACCCAACTACACATATTTGGTTCTTGGAGAATTTTTCGTCTGACCACAATGGTCCAAAAACTTTGTAACGTGGTTTTGTCTAGGGCTGAGGTAAGCTCAGCCATGTCCAGAGTCGTTCGTTAGGATCCACCAAACCTTTCGAAATAAGAACAGAATAGTTTACCCGTTTTGGGTGGTTCGAATTCAGATTCTTTATTGATATTTAATTTACAAAGTAATTTGATTTACAGGAATAACATCAACTGCTTCACTCGGTGAGAACACTCCTCTTAGCTTGAGAACACTAGTCTTGGTTGACAACCCTTCTGGGGGCACTTGTTTTGGCTTGACAACACTCTTCTGGGGCACTTGTCTCGGCTTGACAACAATACTAGCATTGGCTTGAGAAATCGTCTGGGGCAGGCTGCGGACTGGTAGATTCTAAGGTGATCGGTATCGGATATGCTGGTTCGGTATGTGCTTTACATGTAAGGTTAGAACGGTTCGGTATCGGTTATCATCGGCTGGTTTACATGGGAACAGTGAGCCGAAACCCCTGTGTAGGAACAGTGGGTCGAAACTCCTGTGTAGGAACAGTGAGCCGAAACTCCTGTGTAGGAACAATGAGCCGAAACTCCTGTGTAGGAACAGTGAGCCGAAACTGCTATGTAGGAACAGTGAGCCGAAGCCCCGGGGGTAGCAATGTATTTACAACGTCTTTACTAAAGAACGGATCCCAAAATTTGCTCCTGTCCTTTGCAGAACTAGAGCCCCAGGCAAAATGCTATAATCTTGTCTGGTTGTTCGCTCGCAGGTGACGACTTGAGTCTAGTCAACCTTAACACTAAGTTCCATTGCTGTAGTGACGCAAATGAGAATTGCATCCAATCACTCATTCTCGTGTGGCCACTAAAACTAGTTCGCTGCTAATTTGTACACAACGTCGACAGAGCTTGTGTGTTGTCAGCGAGTGTGATTGTTCGCGGTGGTTGGTGCTACTGATGGATGTTGTGTATGCTTAGGTGACGGGTAGACCAGGGACATATGCGAGTGGGAATGGCGGTGAGTGTTTGTTATTATGAACGGACGGATCATGACGTCACACATAAAATTTCAAAATTCTGCATTTCTGAAGGTGCAAGGGAAATTCCAGATTTAAAATTTCGAAGACACTCCCCTTAAGAACTATCGACTGGGATATGTGTAGTTCGTGAAGAAGTCTTCATATGACCATATTTAATTGAAAAAAAAAATAAATTGCTGATTAATCTTGAAAGTAAAGTGTTTAACATAGCTCTGTTAGTTCTATAACAGAGCACTACTAAGTAAACTGGTATGTGTCTTTGCTATTATAAATACCATTTTATCTTAACGCACATCAAAAAGTTGTCGGAACGATTACATTGTGAACTAAAATTAATTATTTGAAAAAAAATATAAATTTTCTTTGAGCAAAACAACCGAAATTACTTTCCTGCCGACTGATAGTTTTGTTGAACCTAAATTGCATGATAGTGATGTAAACGAGATGCGATACATCCTTGCGTGAATTTTTGGATAATCTTTATATTGAACAAAAAAAACTGAATAGTGTTAATTTTAATCAAATATATTACGTTTCAGTATTTAATCACAGCGTTAAACTTTAGAGGGCCGTAATATCGCAATAGAAAGTTGCAGCTATAAAAATTTAACAAATGAGACTAAGCCCCACTCAACCGTATCTTATCTGAACCATATTTTTCCTCACCGATATCTTACAGTTAGTGTAATTTTATTTCAGCTTGTGTACAGTTTTTATTGACACTCGCTGTATGACACACAGTGTGGTATGTAAATAAATCATACGCACACATAACCCGCCCCAGAACATCCACCGAAGCCGCCATCTGTTGTCAGTTGTGAATGAATACATTTTAACTAAATTAATTAAACATAATAAAGAATTTCGTGTTGTTTTTGTTTTTCTCTTTTCATTATTATTTTTATTACCTTAGTCATCATCTTTTACACTCTCTACGGGTAGTAAAGGGTTAATATCATAAAATGAGAATAGCACAAGACAAACATTCCCGATACCCAAAGTAAACAAAATGAGAAGAGATGAGATGAGATGGGAGGGGATGAGATGAGACACAAAATGCAAAAGTAAAATATTAAATATTTGTTAAATGCATTAAATTTTAAGAACTTTCTCTTCTGTTTGTTCGTCACAAGTTTTCAACATAAAAACCGAAAATCGAAAACCGAAAACCCAAAACTAAAACAATTAAATTCAATTGGGTTTTTAGTGGGGAGGGGGGGGGGGAGGGTTTTGGGCTGGCTGTTTGAGGGTCTCGAAGTTTAAAAGCCTTGAAAGTTCTTCGTTTTGAATTCATTTTGGTTGTTGTTGTTGTTGTGGTTGGGGTTTGTGTTAAGATCGAGGAGAATTATATGTTTGACGATGTTAAAAGTCCGTTGAACATCGATAAAATACAATGTCTGTTACTTTGAAATGTTATAGTTTTTCTTGTTACGTTTCGTTGCGTTTCTGTTGCTATTGTGTTTAGTTGTGTTTGTTGGTGTTGCTGTTACTGTTGTTGTTGTATTGTAGTAACGTATTATTATAATGGTCAAAGGAACCCAGAAACAAATAAGTTAAAATAAGCACGTTCTATGGATATTTATTACAATTTATTGGTTTTTATTTTTCAAAAAAATAGGAGTAATAAATCACTTGCATTGTAGGGAAATTGAAGTAATATTTTAAAATACGAGGATTGTATGGTAACTTAGTGGCACCGAACAGAAATGTTGCTGCTGATATTGAACATAAACTAGTTTTAAAATTTTTTTGTTAACTGCGTAATTTACATGGTTTCCATTTGAAAGAGATTGAAGCGAACAACTTTTGTATTGTAGCAACATTTTAAAGCCAAGTTCTTTACGGAACTAGTATCAAAATTTAATGCATTAAAGCGTCATATAGTACAGGGTGTTTCAAAAGTGACCGCCCTATTGGAAGATGGTCTTATTTTTGCAAATGGCCGCCAATATCAAATCTGTTTTGATATTTGTGGACTAGACAGATGTAGAATACAAGTAAACATGCCATGGAGCGATAGAGTCCCCAAGAACGCGGAATAATCGTGTCTATTTTTTCGCATAACAATTCCACTGTGGTGTTGGCGCAGCGCGAATACCGTCGCCGATTCCCCGGCCGTCCTACACCGACTTCGAGACGTTGCCAGAAGTGGCCGACCGAGGATGTCGAGCTGTCGCCGGAAACCTCGACCAGATGCCGTGCCTCGCAATTAGCCATCAGCCGGTCGTCCCTATGGCGAATTTTGGTCAAAGACCTGCTCATGTTCCCATTCAAAGTCCAGTCCGTGCATCAGCTGCTGCCTGTCGACCGCCAAACGCGTGTAACCTACGTCCAAGCCATCCTCAATCTCGTGGACGATTTTTCGACCAAAATCATAATGAGAGATGAGGCTCATTTCCACCTCAGCGGGAAGCAAAACTATCGCTTCTGGGGCACCGAAAATCCACGAGTGATGCACGAGGAGCCATTACACCCGCTCAAAGTGACGGCATGGTGCGCTGTTCACGCTGGAGGGCCAAAGGGCCATGTTAACCGAGTTTTTTCTGCCGCAATTCGACGAATTAGGACTGGAGGACATGTGGTTCCAACAGGACGGAACAACGGCACACACTGCGCGAGCCACAACCGATGTTCTGAAGGCGACGTTCCCGGATCGCCTTATCTCTCGTTTTGGCGATTTGCACTGGCGCGCAAGATCGCCCGATTTAACCGTTGACTTGTTTTTGTGGGGTTTTTTTGAAGTCCCGTGTTTACGTGAACAAGCCCGAGACCCTGGAAGCCCTCAAGGTCAACATTCGACACGAGTGCGAGAATCTGTCGCCCGAAGTTCTCGCCGAAGTGATGAAAAATGCCATAAAACGAGCCCGTATGGTAATCAATTGTGACGGCGCCCATTTAACCGATATCATCTTCTCAACTTAACCAATAAAATTCTAAAGGTTCAAATAAACATAATCAAAAAACAGAATCGAAGTTCTTCATTTAAAAAAAAATGAGAGCCAAACAACATCGGATGACTTATTTTGAAACATCTTGTATAAGTTCAAGAGTCATTTAAAGCGAACAACTTTTTCATTATCCACTAAAGCAGCATTCGAAGAGTCTACCAAACTCTTGAACACAACCAGTTAGAATGTTTAGTTAAAAAACCAGACACTACATGATACAAATACTCATGGTAGACGCAGGAGGTGTTGTTGTAGCCGATGCAAATTGATGCCAACAACAACGTACATTTTGTTTTTGCTTGTGTCAAAATGTGTCAAATCTAACATATACGTATATCAACAAAAAATGTAAACAAACACATACAAAAACAAAAAACATATGAACCTGACAGTTCGACAGCGGTGTGCAATGTAAACAAAGCAAATCAGCTGTTATTATGCGTTCACCATCTTGAGACACTACAACCGTAGTAGTCGTAAACAACAACTCTAAACCGCATTCCTCGACGAGTACACTCACGAGCTGTGCAACACGAACGTGCTACTCTCGATGGTACAAACACAACCAAACCACTATGCAATAGCAATACGGCATTTAAACCGACCAAGATTAGCGCATTTCGAAGGTTAACTCCGTTAACCCGCGCTAACCCAGAAGATTACTCATACAATTTGAATCTGTATGCAACCCTGTAAGTTACTAAAAAAATGCAACCATAATTAAAACAAACACAAAAAGTCAACTGTTTGACAGTCGGAAGCCGATCGAAAATTTTCGGACTCGTCGCCGCCACCAAGACATTTTTTGACGCACACGTCGACGCCGTGTACCTATACCTATTCTTGGTTTAAAATGTGGGCTGATTTTATCGACTGACCCGATTTGGCCAACTGATCCAATTTTAAAGGTTCAGCTATTTCTAAAACGTCCCAAATTTGTGCAAAACAGGAAAAACCAACAGCCGCCGTCTTAATTTTCGACAATTTTGTCTCGGCGTGGAGTTTGCCTAAGCAGGGAGTTTCCACCTATAATATCAATTTAATCTCAAATTGGGTGGTGTAAACTGCAAAGATTAGAGAACAAGGGTATCGCTAACCTTGCCGCGATAAACGGCGGTGTAAATGACGCTTAAGAGTCCAAACAGAATTAGACATGCTTCAGATGATGGCGAAAAAAATCTCTACCATCTAAACGAAATGGGAGATAGCGCGTCTGGCGACTTTAGTTGATTTTTTCTTTCCGCGTCACATATATGTGCGGCGCTTTTCTCTAGGATTTATTGTGGAAGTTTGGAAAATAGTATTACAGATTATATTGTTTTTACTACTTTTAAACATTTTTAATCAATTTTATTCTATTGTGTTTAAAAATAAATCATTTTGAACCCTCTTCGATATTTTTTTTTTGTATCCACATGTATCATCGTATGTATGTGTTGGTTGCTCTTCCGATTTTCAAGAAAATGTGGCAACTTCATTCACTCAATTGAGAGATTTCATGAGGGCATCGCCAAGAAATTACAAAAGATTCTATTCTAGCGGCTAATGGTCAGCCGCAGCGGATTTTCGTGATGACTTTTCCCTGCCATAAGAAACCTATGTAGCGTGTTTGATTATGTTTGGACTCTAATGCCTACTAATAACCAAAGTTCGTATTTACCCATCCACATCGCCGTGGAGATTTACCCCATTACACACAGGGTATGAGGAAAATGATGTGTAGTTACCCATGACGATGGGGAATTACCCACAGTGTATGGCTAAGCTTTATTTACTGCGGAAATGATACCCAATGTATAAATGGGGTCGGCCTTCATCGTTCTCCTAGGTTTAGAAATACTCTAATATCATACAATATAATGCATCGTCGTTGCGAGTTTTAATTCGAAATTCCGCAGTATTTCTGTGGTACAGGCGTATGCACCTACTGATCCTGATGAGGATGCACCACTATATATAAGTAAATGGTTTACCGTTTCATCCCGTTACACTCACTGATTGGGACCTACAGTTTTACCCCGGCTCCGAACTGTATTTTTTTCATTGCTAAATACTCGATAGTGTCGCCGTCACTAAGCGAGGTGGCCGCCGTCGATAGAAATTTAAGGTGGTCAGAGCAGGCATCGAACCCAGCATCTCATGCACAAGAGCCGCCCACACTACTATCGCCGAAGGCTATAGCCAACTGGATTTTGCTGTAAGCTCCTTGTCAATTCGTGTCATTTCAATATTTCTGGGAGATTTTAATGCCAAAGTGGGCAACAACAACCTACAGGAAGTGATGCGAAGACATAGCTTTGGAACTGTTAGAAATGACAATGGTGACAGACTCATTGATTTCTGTACTCGCCATCAGCTGTTAATCGGCGGAACGCAATTCCCCCACAAAAATATACATGGGAATCGCCTGATGGTCAAAACTTCAATCAAATTGACCATATACTTGTCAGCAAGATGTTTCTGGCTTCCTTGCTAGACGTCAAAACTAGACATGGTGCTGACCAACAACTCTTAGTGAGCAACTTCCGTCTCAATCCAGCGGCTGTCACCGGTATTAGATGCAAAATACAATACAGACCGCCTGCAGTACCCATCCACATCGATGATGTACAATCAAACTCTACTCTCCAATTTGCCACAGGACAGTTAAAATATGTGGTCACCCATTATTCGAACGCTGAAAGAAACTGCCAAGGAGGTCCATGGCGAGAAAAGATATGTGAATAATCATCATCATCATGATTTTCCGGTACATCCCGATGAAGGGAATAGGGAGAGCTTCTCTTAACCAGTGCGCTGTGCTGATTGGATCCCACAGTTTTATACCGGTTCGAACGGTATTTTGATAAGCTTTTTTCATAGCTAAACACTCGATAGTGTCGCCGTCACTAAGCGAGATGACCGACGTCGAACGAAATTTAAGGTGGTCAGAGCAGGGATATGTGAATAAACCTTGGATTAGTTCAGAATACTGGGCCGAAATTCGGAATTGCGAACGCCTGCATGATATGCGTATACGATCGAAGACACCACTGTCGAAAGAAATTTAAGGTGGTCAGAGCAGGGATGGAACACAGGACCTCATGTACAAGAGGCGCGCAGAGACTACAATTGCACCACTGATGGCCACCTACGAGAAGTTAATGCAGAATTTTCGAGAATCGAGAAAGAATCAGCAACATTGGTTTTTCTAGTAAATGAGGACGAAATAAAGTTAATGGTTTCAAAGAGTAGAGCAGAGCATCCCGTCGTTTGGATTAGGTCGTAAATGTTGATAATCTTTATAACTTAGAAGTGGGACACGAATCCATTTGTCTTGGATCTGCCGTAAACAAAAACAATAACGCCTGTCTTGGGATCAAGTGGTGAATTGTGCTTGCTAATTGCTGTTATTTCGGGCTAAGCAAGCACTTTAGAGAATTCTTCCGCTATGTTAAGCCCTAACCTGAAAGGCTTTTATTGTGTATTTAGCAAGATTGCTACAATTCAATGTAAATCCCCTCAATATCATTTAAAAGTGCATAACAATGCAATTGCATACTTTTAGGAGTCCTTAAGATTTATAATGTATAGCATATATGCAACATGTTATGATTGTATTGCATACATTTAGGTGCACACTGCAGTACAGAATATTGTATACTTCCAGGTGTTTAACGAGAGTATAACGTACTTTGTTCGATGTTTATAACAATCTAGAGCCCTCTAGGGTGGCTCAGAGTGATGAACCGATGCAACGTTCATGGAATTATAAAATTTGCACTGCATGATATTTCGATAATTATAGATGAGAAAATTACAATAATAAAAGATGCTTGTATATATGACTAAATAAAATTAAATTATATTGGTCCTACTCCAACAATATTTATGGCAACTTAGGACATAAAACAAATATCACTTTTCGGAATTTAGTAAATTGATTTTCCGAAAACTTTTCCGAAACCTATTTCCGAAATCTAAGTCATTATAATAAAATTGCTTGAAGTTCCGTAAATTTCTTAATCCTAAAGATTTGTACGAAGAATTTAAGAATTAAATTTAAGATTCTGATATAATGAATTTGTTCCTTCTTAAATGTTATAAATTTGAAACATTATTTTAAATTTTTGTAATGACGATTTGAATTTGCTTAGATATTCATATTCGTCCCGCCTTAAACACGTTTCGATCATAATCCGCTTATTTCTTTTAAATCTCAATTAAATTAATATTATTGTGTTTTATGAATATTAAAGACATAAAGAAAAGAATATATTATTTTGTGTCAATAAGCTTCTTAATTCATTCACATCCCGTAACAGAGAGTTATCAAATTTCAATTTCTGTTTTCGGTTTCGATATTGACGAACAACAAACTGTATCAGTAGTAAGTATTTTGGTCTACAAAAATGACATGGAGGCTGAACCAAAAAAAAAAAACGAATCGAAGAAAATCCGCACAGCACACCCTGCCAAGGTCAATGAGATATATATGTATGTATGTGCGGTGTTCCCAACATATAATTCGAGTACTATTTTTCTTCATCTTTCGTTTTCTATGCCATGAAAAGGTATTTATAGTTATTTGTATCTGTATTCATTTATTCGCATTTGAATACTATAAATACTAGATCATATCTTATATTGTTGTATTTACTTCTTCCGCAAATATTGGAAATAATAACAAAGCGAAAACAAAATCGTTGCCTCCACCATCACACTAGTCAGCAGGTTTTTATTGCCAAAATAAATGAATTGTTGTGTGTGTTTTGGCCAAATGTTTTCTTTTCGGCACGAAATAGAGAGAGAGAGAAGGAGAGACTTGTCTAAACCAGTCCACTTGGACCACCAACCAGTTGGCTCATAATCAAGAGGCTGGGACATTTTTGCATTGTTAATAATATGGTAGTGACCGCATAAAATTCGGTGTCGTTACTGTAGTTTAAGGTTTTTGTTTTATTGGCTTTCAAACCGGAACGTGTTTGTTTAACACCAAATATGAACAATAAATATTAGCCGGTTCAATATTGATACCTGTGAACTGAAATGAAATATGATCATGTGTGTAAAATAGCTGTAGATTTTAAATAAATTGATTCTAAACGATTTTTGAGGAAACGAACTTTGTTTCAAATACAATGAAAAATATCAGTTTTGGATGCTGACTAATGTCAACAGTTCAACAGAAAACGATTTAAATTGAATTCAACTGATTAGATTTGATTGGATTGAATTGAATCGAATCGAATTGAATTTAATGGAATGGAATTGATGTGAAGTGATTTGATTTTAATTGGAATGAATTCGGTTCAATTGAATTGAATTCGACGGAATTGAATTGAATTGTATTGAATCGGATTGAATTGTATTGATTTGAACTAAATTGAATATAACTGAATTGATTTGAATTGAATTGAATTGTATTGAATTGAATAAAATTGAATTGAATTGAATTGAATTGAATTGAATTGAATTGAATTAAACTGAATTAAATTGATTTGAACTGAATGGAATTGAATTGATTTTAAATGAGTTGAATTGAGTTGAATGGAAATAAATTGAATTGAAATCATTTGAATTGAATTGAAACAAATTGAATTGAATTAAATTGAATTGAATTGAACTGAATTGATTAGAATTTAGTTGAATTGGACTGAATTTAATTGAATTGAAAGAATTGAATTGTACTGAATGGAATTGAATTGATTTGAAATGAGTTGAATTGAACTAAATTGAAATGAATTGAATTGAAGAGAATTGTAACAAATTTCTAATTATGTAAAAAATTATTATGTATACATTATCGGTTTGTCGGTAGTGAAGACAACGTAATCGACATGACGATATCGTTTGGCCGATTATCGTAAGACATAATTTCGCTCCTGGATTCTAAAATTAATTTTTTTATCCGTAATATATTTCACATTTAAAATCTAAACTGACAATGGAATTTTCGAAAAACGAAAATATTAACGATTTTAAAATTGATAGTGCGGAGGAGAAGGATATAACGAAAACTTGTTCCTATTACGTCCTGTTGAGGGATTGGGGTCAGCTGCTTACAATCAGTGAGCTGTGCGATTTCTAGATTTTACACTCTCTGATTGAGATCAACAGTTGTACACCGGTTGAGAACAGTATTTTGAGAAGCTTTTCATGGCTAAGTACTCGATTGCGTCACCGCAGTAACCGAGGTGGCCGACATCTAAAGAAATGTAAGGTGGTCCGAGCTGGCATCGAAGCCACGTTCTCATGTACAAGAGCCGCACACACTAACCATTGCGCCACCGAAGACCACGGAAGAGGCATATTCTTTGACGAATTTGGACGAATTGAGGACAAACTTGTATTACGAATATAGTTATATTGTTCGACAATTAAGTTTAGGTTTTATTATTTAGCTCAAAACTGTCTAATAATTCCGAAATGATCAGAGAAGGACAATTGAAGGACAATTACTTTACTACTAATAGCGACATTATTTAATTTCAGTAATTGTTATTTCGAGTATCATTTGTAAATAAACGTTATTACAAAAAATATTACTGTCCCTTCGATATATCTGAAAATATTTGACGATGCTGTATCATTAGGTTATATCTCCGTAAATAACCGATACATCCTTGCACTTACAATATTGTATATGCAATTAAAAGATATGATATTTTGAACGCAAGCGTTTCAAGCACATCGCTAGATTTGTGTTTGCATTCACAAAATCCCCAGCGTGTTTTAGCAAAACTGCTACAATTCAATGTGAAACCCCCTTCAATACCACTTGAAAATGCATCACAATTCCATTGCATACTTTTAGGAATACTTCAAATCATAATGTATAGCACATATATGCAATGTTCTGATTGTACAGCATACTTATAGGCGCACCATGCACTTCACTACATATTGCATACTTCTAGGTTCCTAGCGATAGCATTAAAAAAATAGAATAAAACAAAAAAAATATGTATATACTTATGAAGAATACAACAACTTAACATTTGTGCACATTTTATATGATAGATATAAAGAATGGGAGGTTGAACATACACATATTGATTTTCATCCCCCTTAACGCTCAATAAAACATATACAGAAATGAAAATGCATCAGAAGCAACGCTTTAGGGAAAAAGAAAAACAATTGTGACTTTTTTTTTGTAATGAAAAGGTACGATATACAAAAGAATTCTAGAAAAACCAACCAGCGATATAGTAGTGTCAGTTATTTCAACCCTAAAATAGAAGGAAAGGCCAATATAACAATAGGTAAACGGGTGGATGGTTGAATGGATGGTTAGTTGAACAAGTGCATGAATCTGTGTTTGTGTCTGTTACCATTACGACCCAACCTAAAAACGCCTGAGCGAAACAATTTAGGCCACAGCACCGCAATGGTAGTCATATTGTGTTATGGAAAGAAAAACACAAACAGAAAACAGACCACATCAACTCTGGTTTCTTCTCCATGGAAAATAATCCAAATAGGTGGTAAATTGTTAAATAGCAACATATATCAGTACCTGGTAGGGTGACAAAAAATTTTGTTATATTGGATTTTGGAAAACTTCCAAATGCAAGTCCACAAGTTTGGTCATACATTCCAAGTGACACAACAGAACAATTGTGGGGCAGTGAAAACGTAATGGAGATTGATTCGGAACCTAACTAGCAGAGACACAAACCACATTAGCTAACAGACCTATGTTATCGTCTTAACAGTGCAATGGGTATTGTGCGCGTGAATCTTGTACATGATAACGTGTATTCGTTCCCTGCTCCGGCAACCTTACATTTATTTCGGCGGCGGTCATCTCGTTTAGTGGCGGCGATACTATCGAGTATTTAGCCATGAAAAAGCTTCTCAAAATACACAGAAAAAAATAATTTTTCAATTCAATTAAAAAATTCGAAAATTCAAACAAAATATTAATTGAAAATCCTGTGATACCATTTATCGATTTTCATTTCGATATTTGGGTAATTTGTCAGTATATCAATGACAAATGTAATTGAGTGTGAGATTTTTCACGTACCAATTTGTTTGTTAAAATTTTACAGTCGTCTTTTTTTCCTGTGTACCGTTCGGAATGGGTGTAAAAACTGTAGGTCCCAAATCAGTGTGTATAAAACAGCTCACTGGTTGTGAGAACCTCTCCCCAATTCCTTCATGGAACGTAATGGGAAACCATATTTTTAGCATTGTCTGCGAGAACTTGGTGCTACCAACTGGAAGAGAAAAACTGAAGATCAAGTCGAATGGATAAATATGTTATCCTCATTTTGTAAAGCCCATGAACCTTCCGGCTTGTTTGAGGTCACCTAAGTAAATAGGATTATTTAAAAAATATTTTCCCTCGAATTTGAGAGACGGCTCTCGAGCCGGGAGCCAGATTTTAACCTGTCGTCTCCCGGCTCGCGAATTTGAACTTGTTGGTTTCTTGTAGCCACCAGATTCAATTTTGGATCCTGGCTCGCGGATCATATTTTACGATACGATGTCTGATCAAAATATGTCACCAGCGCGAAAGCTATGCGAAGACGTACACGAAAAATAGGACGACCATGATTCCGGTGGAAGGATCAGGTGGTCCAATCTCTGCTACAGCTTGGTGTAACCAACTGGAGAGTAAAGGCAAAAGATGGAGACGGTTGGATAAATATGTTATCTTCGATTTAATATTTTCGAGATGCATGTACTCACAGAACTAATGGTTGGAAAAGAAGTTGTAGTAACCGCAAAATTCGGCTGTTGTCACAACAGAAAAATTCGGCAATTGTCCCAGCCGAATTGAGGTTGTCACGACTGAATTTAGTCCACACAATTGAAATTCGGTTGAAGCAACCTCTAAAGTGGTTGTGACAACCTCTAGTTTGGATGTGATGGCATGTACAATTGTTGTGACAAATTCTAAATTCCGATACAGCTAATTCGGTTATATTTTCTGTGGGTTTGTACACGATGAAAAATAACGGTGCCAGGAACATAATGCAGAAACCATATATATGTTTGCAAGCATTGTTTTCATGAATTGAAGATGTGCTGTTTTTGTGTCTTTTTCTACTGTCACGTTTTTGTTCTCAGCAGATTTCGACAAACAGATCTATATTTGGGTCACAAAAACATATATTATATCCTATTAATTACATTGTGCAAGTTTTTGAAAAAAATTTTGGAAAACGGATTTACACTAATTCGGGTCATTAGTTTTTTGGCCTACTAAGATGGTTTCATACAGAATTGTTTTTTTAATTTCTTACTCAGAGGCTGCGATTTAGATCTCATTTTTGAGACAAGTTTATACAGGGTCGCTGATGAAAGCCGCTACCATTTAGGCAAGAAATGTTAAAACATATAAAATATGTACAAGTTTTCATGACGTTTCGTGAAATAATCGACTAACAGTAGTATACTTTTCCTTAGAAGTATATTAGAGGGAATTGTGAAATGGGAAAATAGCTACAATACTGTCAAAGGTTCTAATTCAATATATCAAGCTGTTTAGGATTTATTGTAGTAAAATCTGAAATAGGACCCTGACCCAACCTCCAAAATTTTCATCGGCCTGTAAAAAAAATTGTTACGTATAGGGGCAAAACCGAGCGGGGTTTTGTTGTACCACGTGCAAGTACTTTCACAATTTTGTGGTTTGGTTGAGGCCCGAAACAAATCCCTTTCATTTGTGTCACAGTGTAATCAATAGAAGACCTTACCATCGAAACCCTTCAGTTCGGACGGAGGAAACATTCGCTGCTGTAGCTGCTGCCATACAAAACAATCCAAGAGTTTTGACAAGAAGCTTATCTGCTCAAATGGGTATAAACAGACAGTCATTGAAGTCAATTGTGCACAAAAAATTGGATTTATTCCCATATAAAATTCAAATGGCCAATAAACTGAACGCAGCAGGCTTCCCGATTCCCGACTTTGCCAGAAGATGCTTCAAATGGTGGAAGACGACGGAAACATGTTGAACTGTTTTTTCATGTCGGACGAGGCCCATTTGGATTTAAACGGCAACTTAAACAACCATCATTGTCGAATATGGAGTGCTTCCAATCCACAGATACTCCATGAGACGGAATTGCATCCACTTCGTGTCACAGTTTCAACACTGCATTTTCGGAAGAAGTAGGGCTTCTTCAAAGAAAAAGATCAAATGTAGCATGTTGAGAGAGTTTTTGTATCCAGAATTACGCCGAATTTTCGGAAGAAGTAGGGCTTCTTCAAAGAAAAAGGTCAAATGGAGCATGTTGAGAGAGTTTTTCTATCCAGAATTACGCCGAATGAGAATTTCTTTCAACTATGTGTGGTTCCAGCAAGATGATGCAACTCCTCACATAGCCCGACCTGTTATGACAGAATTGTGACGAAAATTTCCCAACAACCTGATATCCAGAAACTCCACATTCCGTTGGCCCCCCAGGTCGTCTGACCTTACTGCACCTGACTTTTTCTTGTGGGGTCATTGCAAACAGGAAGTCTACAAAGCAAAACCAACAAATTTAAATGAACTAAAGCAATCCATGCGAGAAACAATTGCGGCTATTCCTGTCTCAACTCTCCAAGCAGTAATGAACAACTTTTTGGTAAGATGCAGCACAAGCATCAACGAACAGGGAGGGCATTTAAATTCCAATATTTTTAAAACTAATTAAGCTATATTTAATAAAATTGAATGAGATTTAACATGAATAAAAGAAAAATTAATTCCATACACTAAAAAAAATGTTATTTGAGATTCTTAATGTAGCAATGGTCATCAGCCACCCTGTGCATATGTCAACATTACTCGAGAACGCCTCATACGATTTTGTTTAAACAAATTTAGAAAAACTAAACTAACTATTCCTTTAATCTATGCCTACAGTATTTCCCAAGATAACCAACAGTTTCGCAGTTATACATACATTTATTGAGAAAAAATAGTAATTTTTTGCTCAAAAAAATTAAAATTATGTATGATAAAATTTTTATAAAACCATCAATATAGGACAAAAAACTAATGATGCAGTTCGATTCGTCAGACCCGAATTAGTGTAAATCCGATGAGTCCACTTCGTCTTTTTCCCGACTTGCACAGTGTTATTGTCTCCCAAACGTGTTATTTTGAATAGCAAACACAATGTGTTTGGACAAAAGTATAATATATTTGGGACAAGCTACAAACACGTCCAAACAACATAAAATACAGATATTTCAGCGAGTATCTTCTATCTTATTAAAAGCGCAAAATGCTTTATTTGCTTTTCTAACAAAAGTGACTCCGTTTTCTGATATTCCGTTTTGAACATATGCAAATTTTGGTGAAAATTCAAGTGAGGTTTTTGAAGCCTTCTGAATACAAACCGCAGGGAATTTCAATACAAGCCAATTGACATTCAGATTAAGATTTGAAATATACGATAACATTTGTGCTAAAGTTGCTTAAAGCGAACCACAGACTTGTCATTCTTGAGCATGAACATGAGTTATCGCTGATGTTTATTGTTAGTTTACTGCCCTTCTTGATACCAAATAAGAATGTAATCGAAATTGTTAGCATCACTATCATGTTCACAAATTTTTTTGGTAATATTTTTTCAAGTTCATCAGATAACAAGTCAGATAAAAAGTTATCGACCAAGCTCATGCTCAAGAATGACAAGTGTGTTGTGGTTCGCTTAAAAGCCAAACAATTTGAGTCGACGACTGGTAGGTTAAGTAGTTATAGTTCGAAAACAAATTGTGGCACACCCTAATAAATATATATTCATATTTATTTATTATCGTACATGCTCGTATCTACGTACATAAGTATACAAACATTTCGTCATCATGGTAACTAAAAACAAAACACCTCATGTAATAAAAACAGAGCCACAAAATAAAAATGTTGGTAAGTAATACCTGAACACAAACATGTTGTAATAGAAAAGCTCTTCAAAGAAAAATTCAACAACAACAACAAAATACAATGAAAATTTGCAATTAAAAGAAAAACGCAAGAAATCTTAGCAACATTGTTTCATATATGGATCAGTCATTCATTATACCAGCAAATACATTATAATACCCCCTAAGACGGGCCACATGGAAACCCCAAACAAAAAGTACAATTAATGATTTTAATTAAAAATCAAACCAACCAACCAACCCAACTTTGTGCGAACAAAATGAAAATATTTGGCCGACAATCTCGATTTTGGCCGAATGTTGCGAAGAAACTATCAACTAACCTACGACTAAACCTTGTGGCCGGTGGTCTCTGTTGCCCGATTGTCGTGGCGTTGACTGACTAAGTGGCTATTTGCCACCCCGAACAAATGGACGCTCGGCTCGACCTACGATCGGGTGGATGAGTTTGACGTGTATTTCTTAATTAGTTTTGCCACAATAATTATAGACAGAGTGGGGTATGAAAAAAAAATGGTAATAGTTATGAGGCACTAATGGCAGAGACCATATGAGACATATGTCTCGATTACGGTGTGTGGCACGGCGCGATCTCCTCCGGTTTGAGTGAAAATATGTAATACAAGGTTTTCTAATGGGTCGTACATATCGTATGTATGCAGTTTTGTTTTGAAGCTCTCTCCTCCCATGAGGCCAAGTAGAGGGAGGGTATTCGCTTTTATCGCCGTTTACAGTAAATATTGTTATAAACTAACAAACACTAACTACACTGGTTTATGGGTGAACGTAGCGCAACTGTCATATTTTTTAATTTTAACTGATGTCTTTTGAATTAAATAATGATTTTAATGAATGAGTTTTTAATTTCAACTGAGGTTTCTTTAAATTACAATTGACGTTTTTTTTAATTTTTATAAATGTGTTTTGAATTTGAATACACGATGAAAAACTTATATTTCTTTCAACCACGGTCACCTCGATTAGTGTTGGCGACACTATCGAGTAGTTAGTCATGACAAAGCTTCTCACAAAAAAGTTCAGATCCGTTGTAAATCTGTAGGTTCCAATCAGTGAGTGTGAATCTAGAATCTATATCCCTATGTTGGATATAATGGGGCAATATATTTATTTTTCTTTATTTAGTACAAACTGGGGATGCCTAGCGAGCAATCCCGAATCCCGGGATTTTTAGGGATTGATGAATCTCGAATCCCGGTATTTTAATATGTAAATCCCGGGATTTTTCGGGATTATTATTAATTTTGAAAAACATAAAACTAAAAACAATGACAAAAGTTCAGTGTGGTGTTATTTTTTGGAAGAGTCGAAAGGTGCACCTCAAGCAAAATGCAAATCGTGCAAAAAGGATTTAAAAACCAATGGCGGCTCTACCAAAGGTTTAATATCATCTTAACGTATGTAAGTTAATTTTGGCATATGTGTGTCTATTATACGGCTTACTCTTTATTATTTATTTATTGCGTCGGGTAGATCATGTTATTTTAAGCCAAGAAAGTAAATAACAAAATCGGGGCAAATGCATAGTTTCGGAGTTATGGACCCCGACATTTCGGATACTTTTTCCACTAATGTACCGTGTAAAGCCATTGATATCACTTTTTTCTATAAAACAACTCATAACAAACTTTAAAAATAATGTAGCATTTTTCGATAAGTCGCTTAGTTATCGAGTTATCGGATGTTTCGAACGTTTCTCAAACAAAAATTTAAAATTTTTTCTAATAATTTTTGTTTCTGTTTGAAAAAAAAATATTCGAAAAATCGCGCGATATTTTTAAAATAATTTTTGTTTTTGTTTCAGAAAAGTTAAAAAAAATTGATAATTTTTCTAAATGTCAACATCCGATAACTCGATAACTAAGCGACTTATCAAAAAGTGCTACATTATTTTATGAGTTTGTTTTGAATTGTTTTATACAAAAAAAAAAAACTGATATCAATGGCTTTACACGGTACGTTAACGCCATAACCCTCTCACATATCCGAAATTGCGGAAACCATAACTCCGAAACAATGCATTTTCCCCGATTTTGTTATTTTACTGTTTTTGCTTAGAATAACGTATTCTGGTTGATTTTTGGAGTGTAAGCCGTAAAATATACCTGTTCGCAAAAAAATTTAAAAATATAATCCCGAAATCCCGGAAAATCCTGGGGTCCCGAAAAACCCCGGGATTTCGAAAATCCCGAATCCCGGGATTTTTTTTTAAATCCATCCCGTTTAGCATCCCTAGTATTCATAGTCCAAATCATAGAGTAATGACGTATAGAGTTGCCAGCTCCCTCAGTAAATTGATGACATTTGGTGTGTGGCACATGGGCGGTTGGATGTTGGAAAGTATTGCTTTAATAATACCAGATAGAGGCAATAGTACACAACGTTCAACAAAGGAACAACAACTGAATTTCGTGTTTTTGTGGCAAACTAGTTGTGTTAAATACAATACAAAGGTATATCAACGATAAAAGTCAACAAAAAAAATGCAAAATACATTTAAATTTTTCAGTTCTACACCAAAACGCCATGAAAAAGTTATGTGAACATATTTTGTAACTCCACCTGGTGTAAGTTAATTTTAAATTTAATTTCTCTCATTTTTTTGTTTATTTATTTGAAACGTCAGAGGAGAGAATAAAAGTATCTATGTATGTATTAGTCTAGGACAGGTCATAGAGTAATCTCATACTAAAGAGAATATTTGGCTCATCTGACGTTTCCTTTCACACTCTTCTTGATGCGGTCGGTGAGATATAGAGATGTTTGACGAAAAGTGACATACACCAGGTGGAATTACAACAACTTCTTGTTTTCATTTTTCATGTCGTTTTGGTGCAAAGCTGTGAAATTTAAATGTGCTTTAAACTTTATTATTGACTGTTATTGTTAGCATACATTTGTGTTGCATTTAACACAATAATTTTACCACACAAAACAAAATGCAGTTGTTGTTATTATGTTCGTTGTTTTGAACCATTGCCTCTATCTGGTATTAGTAAAGCAATTCTTTTCAACTTCGAACGTAAATATCACACCAGGCCAAATGTAATAAATTTGGCGAGAGAACTATTAGGTCTACTAGAAGTATTAGTCTATGGGACAGGTACTAACAATAAAATATAACAACAAAAAGTAAAAAATTCGTTTAAATTTCAAAGATTTTCATCAAAGTGACATGAAAATTTTAAGTCAACAATTTTTGAAATTCCAATTCTGTCTGTCTGTCACTTTTTCTCCCATTTTAGCCGAATTGCCAGGTTAATACCTAATAAATCTATTTCATTAATTCAATATTTATGACTTCAAATAATCTTGCAAACAATATACAAATTTTGGCTTATCATTCCAGTGATATCATTCAAATTCTGAGCAGTCCAAAATGTCAAATACAAAGTTCATGAGAAACACCTGATAAGAATGGATGCACACGTCAAAAATGTATATAGTATTCCAGTGACAAACAAACTAAATAACATTCAAACTGCTGTAGTAGTACTCACGTAGGAAATACTGAAACCTTATACATTTTGAACAAAAAATACGTTTGAATAGTGTAAATATATGTAACTGCGTTGATGGCGCTCTATTTCTATCGAAGTTATGAGTAATTCCTAGATTTCTTACAGTTTGATTTAAAGACTCAGAACTTTGGAAGAAATTGTTTCATATTTTCCAATTTTATTCAAGCGTAAAGCGACCCATTTCGTAAATTTTTAACATTTAACTAACTCGAAATTGATATTCCAAATTTTACATGGCATGCTAGTAAGGATACACACCATAGACGAATATAGTATAGACACATTTATTCTCTCAATAAATTAAACGTCATAGGTATGGTTGCAAGTAAACATTGGAAGGTGGAAAACATGCGTTCAATAATACCAGATAGAAGCAACAGTAAAGAACGTCCAACAAAGGAACAACAACCGCATTTCGTGTTTTTGTGGCAAACTAGTTGTGTTAAATACAATATAAAAGTATACCAACGATAAAAGTCAACAAAAAAGTGTAAAATAAATTTAAATTTCACAGTTCTATACGAAACCGAAATGAAAAAGTTAAGTGAACATATTTTGTAACTCCACCTGGTGTAAGTTAATTTTAAATTTAATTTCTCTCATTTCCACAAACCTACGACAAAAAGTGTGAAATGAAACGTCAGATGAGAGAATAAATGTGTCTGTATTAAATTCGTCTATGATACACACAGAGAAGAGATTCGTGGTCACAACTATATTTACAGCCAACTAAAATTTGGTGGTTCCTTAGACTATCACATTATTTAGTTGTGATTACCGACAATTGTGTTCAGTATCAAACAATGTTGTGCATATCAACTAATTTGTAGTTCAGTTTTGATTGCAAGAACTGAAATATTTAGTTGAAGCCACAGCAAGAATAAATAAATGTGATCTGTCTGTCAATCGAGTTTTAGTTCTAGCAATCAAATTATCCTGTAGTGGTGAATATTCTATTAGTTGGATGAACGCAAAATATAAAGACAAATTTGGTTGTACCAAATAATATATTGGTATACTAAACTAAAGTAATTACTTTAATTTGATGGCTGTCACAATCATTTAGTGATGCTTTAACCCATTATGAATTTTATAGAAAAAAAAGTAAAAACAATAATTTTTATTCAAATTGTGTATTTTATATTTAAATATAAACAAAATTATTATTTTTTATAACCAGGGTTCGTATTTCATGCCCATTTTTGATCGAAAAATGAAAAAAAAATTTATATCTCGAAAACGGAGCGTCCAATCGAAAAATTTACAAATTTTTACGGGTTTCTCACAATGAGTTCCAATTCCCATGAAATGATTTTTTTTCAAAAAATCGCCAAAATAAGAAAATCGCTAAAATAAAAAAATGTCTATAACTCGGAAACGGTACGTCCAATCGCAAAAATATTAAAAATTTTACCTCCGTAGGAGGCTGTAACCAATGGATGTCTTTACCACGGCATTACTTTTTTTTTTAAACAAATCGCTAAAAATAAAATTCGAATGAACAATCGCTAAACCACCATTATGTACATATGTATATATTTCGCAAATGGAGCGTTCAATCGAAATATAACTAATTTGTTCGGCTTTCTAAGGGTTTTTCATAAAGTGGTCCAATTCGTTTGTACTTTTTTTTTTTAAAAATCTCCAAAATAAATAAATCGCTAAAATAAAAAAATAGCTATAACTCCGAAACGCTGCATCCAACCTCTATAAGACAACTATGGATGCCTCTCATTCGGCATCACTTAAAATCCATTAAATTCAATTTTTCTAATAAAAAATCGCTAACACAACCATACATATGTTAAATAAGTGATGTATTAAAGACATCCATTGGTTTAAGTCTCTTATAGAGGTAGAAAAGTTATTATTTTTGGGTTCCGAGTTATAGCAATTTTTTATTTAAGCGATTTTCATATGTTGATGATTTTTTTTAACAAAATATTGTTACGAATAAGTAAAAGCTTTTGCTTGCTGTTATTGACTCTACTAACAGTACGTAAATAACAGGCGGTTAGTGCTGCGCCTGAAAGTATGCATTGTAACAACGTACCAGCTCGCTAAACCAGTAGCATGAATTCACCTCAGTTAAGATAATTCTCCGCCATTCGAGATGATTCTACAAAGATAAGCAACAACAACAACGTCTAGGAGAGTCTTGAATTCGCTAAATATACCTTCATTTGAGTATGGTGAGTTGGTATAAATAGAGGAGGTCTTTGGAATGGAGAGTTCAGTTTTGTGATTAAACCCCGTAAAGTAAGCAACGCGAATTGATAGTAAAATATATGACTTATTAAAGTGGTGTAAATAAAGTAAACTGTTGTACTATATAAGTAAAGTAAAAGGAAGTGATACCGTTGTAATTATCGTAATTGAAAACGAACCTTGTTTTATTATTGTGAATAAAACAACGCAAAAGGACGAATAAGGAAATTCGTAACAATATCGTCCATACGATGGACCACTTTATGAAGAATCCTTAGAAACTCGTAAATAATAGTTTTGTTTTCGATTGGACGCTCCGTTTCCGAGATATTGGCGTAGGGGCGTTTTAGCGATATTTGGATGCCAGAAATTTTAGTTTTAGCGATTTAAAAAAAAAAAAGTGATGCCGTATTGAAGACATCCATAGGTGGAAGTCTCCTAAGCAGGTACAAAATTTATTATTTTTGTGATTTCCGAGATATAACCATTTTTTTATTTTAGCGATTATCTTATTTTGGCGATTTTTTGAAAAAAAAAAATATTTCATGCGAATTGGAACACTTTGTGAGAGACCCTTAGGAACCCGTAAAAAATTATTATTTTTTCGATTGGACGCTTCATTTTCCAGATAGAGACAGTTTTTCAAAATTTTTCATATTTTCGACCAAAAATTGGGATGGGTTACCCTGGGTATCATATGTATATTTAAGTTAATTTGTGTCATCCAGAATAATAGTTCCTCCAGCCAAGTGTCCGCAGTTGTTTGCATGTACTTGTGAAGGCGTCAATAGTGGCGTCATATTCAACGATTATGTTTAAACGTCTCACTTCACCTCAATTTATGATAATATATATTCTTCGCTGGCTGATGTCTATACACTTTATTGTTTTTACACAACTTTGTTTATCACTTTCTGTTTTAAATATTGGTTTTTCTGTAAAGTCCTCGTGTAACATTCCAATATACGTAGTTTCTCTTTAACAATAAAGCCTCGAATACATAACTTTGTAATTAGTGTTTTAGTAACAGAAACTGAATTATGATTACAGTAACTAATATTTGAACACGATTTCTAATATTGTACTTTTTATTAGTTGTCTCTTCCATTTCAGATGAATAAGGTTTGTGAAATACTCAAATTGGTTAATACAACTAAAATTTGATAGTAGCGTCTAGTATTTAGTAAGCCGGTATTTAATCTATCAATAACATCGACAAATAATTCTGATGTTTGACAAATACGAATTCTGATTAAAATGTAGACTTTATCATGGAATTTCCAATGCTGATTTCCAACTAATCTTTTCCCTGTGTGAACATCTGGGTTTGCATGGATCCGCCCAGCCAACCGAAACATCGTAGTTTTATTTGCATCTGAGAAAACTCCTGGCCAAATTAACTAAATAAAATAAATACCTCAACATTTTCTTTTATTTGTCGGGTCTTTAGTTCCCGTTTTAAGAAAGTATACCTTTATATGGAATGGTCGAATGGTTGGGTTTAAAAACTAAATCGACAGACACAATACATGATGATTGGGGCTGTGAGCCATGACGGCTGGTTCTTCAATAACGGAATCAAAATGAGGTTGTCAGGACTGAGTTTAGTTCCCACAACTGAAAATTGTTTGAAGCAACCTCGAATAAGATGTGACAACCTCTAATGCGGATGTGAAAAAAAAAATAAATGGTTTCCCATTACATCCCATGAAGGGACCGGGGAGAACTGTGTGACAACGTCTAATTCGGTTGTAACAACCTCTAATTTATTTCTGACAACCTATAATTCGCTTGTGATAATTCGCTTAAATTCTTAAATTCTAAAGTCTACTGTCAGCAATTGCGGAACATTGATGGGACACTGAACGAAACACCACCTCAAACCCGGTATTCAGTTGTAATGAAATTTTCGTTGCCATAAAAAGTACGTGTATAATAAAAAAATAACGAAAATTTCATGAGCTGAAAAATTTGCTCATTTTTCAATTGCATGGTACTCAGCTCTTAGGCAAAATCAATTACAGGGTTGTTACGCCAACGTTATTTCGTACGAAAACAATTGTGTGATAATTGTTCGGGACCAGAATATTGACATTTCGATGATTTTAACTCAGGGGGTTTCGATGACGCAGCTGATCGACCTCCAAGCTGCAAATTTGAAGCAGCACAGAATATGAAAGAGAGTGAGCGATTGGCGAATTGAATAAACTGACTTTAAATTTGACTGGATTGACACTTCGCGACCTTCTTTGTTAACAAAATTACTGCACGAAAATAAGTAGTAATAATTATTTCTATTGATATCTCGTCAACGATAAGAGATATAATTATTTCGGTAGCAGTAATCGAATGGATACGCCCATTTAATTGCGATGAGATGTGCGAATTAAATTTTCAAAAATTGTCAGTTAGAACCTTGTGGTTCTAAGGTCGCAACTTATGACTTTGAAAATAACAATGTATGCAATAAATTAGTTTTGATTTGAAGAACACAACAATTTTCATTAATTTGTATTCGTATTACATTCAAATTCTGGCAGAAAAACACTGTATTAAAACTGTTTTTGCCAAGGGGTTCTATGCCACAGCTGATCAACCTTAGAGATGGCGAAACATGGAGGATAAAGTAACAAAGAGAAATATCGATAGATGACTGGAAGTGTGTAGGGTTGCTCAATGCGTTTTTCTCATATTTGTCTTTGTGCATGGAACCAAAAGTACAAAGCTCATCAACTGAGAGTATTTTTGTGATAATTAAATCGAGGAAAAAAAGGGATAACAAGTGAAATGAAGCAAAATGTAATGAAGGGTTAGAGTAAAACTGTTTATAGAGATTATAATTGAAACACAAATTTATTAAAATAAAGATTTTTCTCATTCTGGGTGGGTTGCCAAGTTTGTATAACTCTGTGCTCCAACTTTTCCAGTGACTTTACTTGGTTTCCGGCCCAAGAAAAACAGCTGTTGCAAACTCTTAGTATATTACTCTATGGTTTTTGCCCAGTTATTTTCGACGAGAATTTGATGGAACTGAAACACACAAGCACACTCTTTTTATATCTTTCTCTATGAGTCCAGTGATTTCGACGAGAATTTTATGGAAATGAAACACTCATGGCTTCACTTTAGTATTTCCAAAAATGATGTAGAAGTTGACAGTCAAAATTTCTCTTCACTCGGTAACATCAGTTAGTTCTGACGTGGCAACTGGAATTGAATGTAATAGGTCTGGTAACTCTGAAGATTTTGAGGATAGTAGTAAAAAGGGGACTACCAAATGACTGCCGGTAGATAGATAGGAGCATAGAATAATACATGCATAGATAAACTTATTCTCTCATCTCACGTTTCATTTCAAACTCTTCATCGTAGGTTTGTGGAAATGAGAGCAATTAAATTTAAAATTAACTTACACCAGGTGGAGTTACAAAATATGTTCACTTAACTTTTTCCTGTCGTTTTGGTGTAGAACTGAAAAATGTAAATATATTTTGCACTTTTTTGTTGACTTTTATCGTTGGTATACATTTTTTATGTATTTAACACAACTAGTTTGCCACAAATACACGAAATTCGGTTGATGTTCCTTTGTTGATCGTTGTATACTATTGCCAATGTCTGGCATTATTTAACCCATATTTTCCACCATCCAATGTTTACTTTCCATCGTACCTATAACGTTTAATTTATTGAGCGAATAAAATTTTCTATGGTGTGTATTATTCTATGGATAGGAGAGATGATAACGTAGAGTTTCAGTTTGTAAAGAACAGCCAAGTTGCGAACTTTGTACAAATAATAAAGAGAAAATCACATTAACGTCTGGAGTTTAAATTCAAAAGATTTTACTAAATAAGAAGCTTACACAACAAACAAAATGAGTGAAACCCCAGCCATTCTCTGGTCTTTCTCTTACTCTCTTCATTGAATATTTCGATACACGGGCAGCTTTTTGATAGTGTTATTTTACGAGGGCGGATCAATAAGTCCGTGAATAAAACACAGTTTTTTTTTGCAAAATAAAATGTATTTTTCAACATAATCTCCTTTTTGTTCAATACACTTAGTTAAACGTTTCTCCAATTGTTGTACCCCTTCCAAAAAATAGGATTTTCGAGATCCATAAAATAGGCATTCGTTTGATCAATAATTTCATCGTTGGTGCCAAATAGTCACTGGGGGCTAAATACGGAGAATATGGTAGATGAGGTAACAATTCTTAACCCAATTCCTGGAATTTTGCCACTGAAACTACACACGTGTGCTCCCGTATGTTTATGGTCAATTGAGAGCAAACGCGGCACCCATTTTGGAGACAGCTTTCTTAAACCCAACTTATCATTTAAAATCGAAACCACACTGCCATATGAAATGCCTATGGCATCAAAAATCTCACGCACTTTTACTCTTCGTGGAGTTTTTCGACATTTTCGGGTGTATTGACCTCAATTGGCCGTCCAGAACGTTCAGAGCCATTTGTACTTGTGCGACCACAATTAAAGTGAGTAAACCACTTTTTTAACATTGAAATCGATTGTGCAGAGTTCCCATAGTATTTATCAAGCCTTTCCTTGGGTTGATTGACGGTTTTTTTTCGCAAAAAATAATGTTTAATGAGAACTCGAAATTCACTCTTTTCCATTTTTAAAAGAATTCACGAGTTTGTATGATTTGAACAGCTGTTAAACGCAAAGTAAATGACGGAACTTGCTCAAAATTTGACAGTAGTCTATTGATAGGTGGTACTTGATGGGAGCAGTGTTTGCATTTCATATAACTACGATGGAAGTTCGAAAACAATATGAATGATTGGGCCGGACCAATCATTCTATGAATCTGGGACCTATAAGTTGCCTGAACGATGACAGAAGGTCATTGAACAAAATGGCGCCTACATGATACATTAAAATTAATTACGGTCTCACACATTTTTGCAGACTCGGCATAAAATGTTGGAGCTTGGATGGACAGTGATGTCACGTCCATCTTATAGTACTGATCTGGCATCTTCGGATTTTCATTTATTCCGGAATCAGAAAAACATTTTGAATATGAAATCCTTCAGTTTAGAAGATGACCTACAAACGGTGTCATTGAATTCATTCATTGAAGTGAACATTACTTTGAACAAAAAAAAAACCAAAATTACTTTCTTGCCAAATACATAAATGGTTTCCCATTACATCCCACGACTGAATTGGGGAGCGCTTCTCACAACCAATAAGCTGTGTAGTTTTATACTCACTGATTGGACCTACAGTTTTACACCGATTCCGAAGCTCTTTCATGGCTAAGTCGCCGTCAATACGCGATGTGACCGCCGCCGAAAGAAATTTAAGGTGGTCAGAGCAGGGATCGAACCCAAGATCTTATGCACGTACACTAACCATTGCACCACCCACGGCCAAAACCCAATATTAATATTTTATTATTTTATTGCAAATCCACGGAAACTGTTACCCAAACTACTGTTTCCATACACAAGATATGAATGAACACTCATCCATTGCAATGAATAATGACTCACTGATAGAATGGCCGTCCGTCCGTTCGACTGTGTGTGTTCAAGTGTTTGCTGTTTGATGTTGGCTTCACTTGATTTGTTGCATGGACAATGCGTAATGGGTTGCAATAGTATCATTCGGCCAAAATGCCACAATACAGCAGCGATTAAGTCAGTTAGTTATATTATATTTCAGCGATTTTTGTTTTTTTTTTGTTCATACAATTATACAATTGCACAAAGCACAATAACGAACAATTAATGAAATAAATAATAATCCAACCAAATTTGGTAAATATTTAAACAATAGAAGCTATAGAAACAACAACAGCAAATGGTGAATATTAACAACAACAACAGAATTTTCTACACGCTAAAAAAAATGGCCCGTGTATCATTATGCAGCAAATGCTGAATATTAACAATAACAACAGAATTTTCTATCCCCGGAAAAAAAACGGCCTGTCTATCATTCTGCAGGAACCATGTATATGTTTCGAAGCATTGTTTTCATGAATTTTACCTTTTTTGTTATATTGCTGTCTTTCACTTTATTCTTTTCAGCAGTTTTCTACAAACAAAGCCATATTTGGGTCACAAAAACATTTATCATAACTAGTGTATTCAAAACCGAAACCGGTTAACCGAATACCGATCGGTTAAAAATTGTTAATTTCAAAGAACCGGTTTATGAAATAAATAATAATCCAACCAAATTTGGTAAATATTTAAACCATATAAACTATAGAAACAACAACAGCAAATGGTGAATATTAACAACAACAGAATTTTCTACACGCTGAAAAAAAATGGCCCGTGTATCATTATGCAGGAACCATGTATATGTTTGGAATATTCATATAAAGGGTTTTTCAACAGAGACGCTACAAAAGTAAATCGATAGGGACAGAAAACGACGCCATATATTTCCCCGCTCTTTTGACATTTCTCTTCAGTAAGGTTTGCCATTTCATCATGGAAAGATATACGAGCCAACAACGAGTCGAAAATTATTAAAATTTACTACCGCAATTTGGAGTCAGTGGCCTCAACTTTACGAGGCCAACTTTAAGAGGCCTCAACAATCAGCGATGAGGCTCATTTCTGGCTGAATGGCTTCGTCAATATGCAAAATATGCGTTATTGGTCAGACAGAAATCCACACGTAATCCATGAGTCTTCATTATTGCATCCCGAAAAATTTACGGTTTGGTGCGGTTTATGGGCCGGCGGCGTCATTGGGCCGTACTTCTTCCGTGATGATCAAGACCGGCACATGACTGTGAATGCGAATCGCTACCGTTCAATGATAACCGAATATTTTTGGCCCCAATTGGGTAATATGGACTTGGAGGACATGTGGTTCCAACAGGACGGCGCCACAAGCCACACAGCGAATGCCACAATTAATTTATTGGAAACCAAGTTTGGTGAACGTGTTATCTCACGAAATGGCCCAGTCGATTGGCCGCCTCGGTCGTGCGATTTGACGCCGTTAGATTATTTCCTGTGGGGCTACGTCAAGTCTATGGTTTATGCCAACAAGCCAGCGACGATTGATGAACTTCGTACGAATATTGAACGTGAAATTGCAGCAGTATCGGCCGATTTATGCTTGAAAACCGTCGAAAATTGGGTTCAGCGTCTGGACTTCTGCAAGCGTGCCCGTGGTGGTGATGCAAAAGAAATCGAGTTCCATACATAATGGCATCGAACGTACTTTCACAGGAATAAAGAATTTCATTGGTATCTAAAACCGAATTTGTTTTATTTAAAAAAAACTTTTGTAGCGCTCTTATTGAAAAACCCGTTACTTACGTGCAAACATTGTTTTCATGAATTTTTGCTTTATTGTTTCTTTTATTCTTATTTGTTTTAGAAATTTATTGTTCTTCGAAATGTCCGAAATGGGTCGCGTTACGCTTGAAGAAAATTGGGAAATATTAAAAACTGTCGCTCAAAGTTCTGAGCCTTCAACTCAAACTGTAAGAAATCTACGAAATAAATTTGAAAGAAATACGAGTTCCATGCTGAGCTACCCCGTTTGTGGATCAATTTGTGAAGCGAGTTTTAGCACTCGAAGTCATTATTTTTGTCAATGACATGGGGCACTTCATAAGTTGGGCTATATCTCCGATCTCAAATGGAATCAGGATATATAGGCTGCGCTGTTTATGCGCTTCTACGGTGTTAGGCGGCTAGACAATAGAAGTTCATCCACCTTTGTCGTGAGCGACCCAGGTTAGACAAAAAATAATCAATGTCAATTTTTTACAGGAAGAAAAATATTTGTTTCTATATAAAGCTAATTATATGCTATATTCATCATAAATGGCTTCAAAAACGCTTATTGGCTCTTTTTTCTGTCAAAATGTCTTTATTTTTGACAAAAAATGAGATTTCAGAAATTTTGTATAAGTGGTTTGTGTCTTCGATAAATAAATTTATCGGATAAATTTATTTTCACACCCTTACACTTATGGCCAGTTTTTCAGAGCGAGTTTAAACAGCGGATTACTAAAACTGAGATTAGATTTAATCTGAGTTTAACTGTCTATTCTGTTTTTCAGTGCACAGTTAAATACATCACAATTTTTTTTACTCTGTCATGGCAACCTTGTGCAAATGTCAAATATATCAACAGTTGTTTGTTGTTATTTGTCTTTTTTTTATGCAGATGCTTTTGTTAGACGGAATCTTACATAGAAGTCATTATCGCCAAGCAAATTGAAGTGATTTGTCCGGGTCGTTATTGTGCGTTGTTTTCTTGTAACCTCATAACAAAATTCTTCGCGCATTTCTTGGTCACTAATGTCTTCTAGATCCGAGGAAAAACTCATTTTCAAAACTCCAAAAAATATCAACAAAATGTTTTATTGTTTACATACACAAAATTCTTCTTCTTGTTTTTCATTGCTGCTGTCAAAAGCCAATACAATCTACACTTAGTTTAACTCGCACAAATTGGAGAGTTAAACGTAGTTTTACCTTTGACTGAAATGAAAATCTGGAGAGAGCGCTTCTCACAACCAGTCAGCTGTACGCTTTCTAGTTATATCCTCACTGATGGGGTCCTCAGTAATGTGCGAAAGACTAAAACCAATTATCGCTGACCTGATTGGACCATACCAGCGTGGCTTTAGAGCTAGAAAATCGACAACCGACTAGATTTGCACGCTACGCCAAATCCTAGAGAAGACCCACGAACAACAAAGGAGGCCTTCGATAGTCCGATACGGGAGAAACTCTACGAAGAAATATCTGAGCTTGGTATTCCTGCAAAACTCATATGTTTTGCAGGATGACCTTGAAGAACACCAAATCCGCAGTGAAAGTCGGCAAGGATCTTAGCGAACCTTTCGAAACTAAGCGAGGCCTCAGAAAAGGCCACATCCTATCGTGCGATCTCTTTAACATCTTAATAGAGATTGTTATGAGAAAAGCTGCAGTCAACATGAATGCTGCTCGCGTATGCCGATGATATAGATATCATTGGGCGCACAATGAGAGAAATTACTGCGATGTTTTCCAGAATTGGGAAGGAGTCAGCAAAAGTGGGTCTGACAGTAAATGAGGACAAGACAAAATTAATGGTTTCAACAAGCAGGGCCTCCATGCGATTAGACCAAAGCGTGAACATTGATAACCGTTATAATTTCGAGGTGGTGGACCAACTTATATACCTCAGATCTGCGGTAAACAAAACCAACAACGTCAGCCTTGAGTTGAAGTGGATAATTGTGCTTGCGAATAGATGTTATTTTGGGCTAAGCGAGCACTTTAGAGATAAAGCTTTCTCTCGAATAACAAAAGTCCAGCTGTACCAGACTTTTATACAACCTGTCTTGCTTTATGGCGCAGAAGACCAAGATTCCGCTGCAGGGATCAGGTTGACGAATCCCTGCTTACACTTGGTATTGCCACGTGGAGAGATAAGGCAAAAGATCGAACTGGTTGGCGAAATATGTTATATTCGTTTTATAAAGTCCCTGACCCCTAGGAGTTGTTCGAAACCGGATAAGTAAATAAGTAAGGTGGGGACCTACAGTTTTACGCCGGTTCCGAAAGATATTTTGATAAGCTTTTTCATAGCTAAATACTCGATAGTGTCGCCGTCACTATGCGAGCTGGCCGCTGAAAGAAATTTAAAGTTATTGAACCCAGGAATTGAACCCAGGATCTCTTGTAGAAGAGGCGAAGGCCAAAATTCACATTAAACTGATTTCAATTAGAAAAACATATTCAAATTTGAGTTAGATTTTCATGTATGAAAATCTTATTAAATCATCATTTATAAAATAAATCATTTATTTATAAAAGAAATCATTTATTTATAAAAAGTTTGTTTGAATTTTTAATTCGTAATTAATTTTCAATGAATTCTTGTACATATTATTAAAATTTGAGATAGATTGTCATGTATGAAAATCTTATTAAGTCATCGTTTATAAAATAAATCATTTATTTATAAAATAATTCGAATTTTTAATTCTTAATTAATTTTAAATTAATTCTTATTCAAGTCATAAAATCATTTTGAATTGTTTGGAAATGTCGTTTAGATCTCATTGAATCATAAAATCATATTTGAAAATAGAAATCATAATTCTTAATTCCAAAATTTCAATAAAATTCGAAAATTACATCATTTATTATTAATTTGTTTAAGGATATTAACCCAATTTGAGTAAAAACCGGTTAACCGACATCAAATAACCGGTTTCCAGATTGTTCGAAAATTGGGTTTTTTTAAAAAGCCGACACAAGGTTAATATCAAAAAAACCAGGTCAACCGGTTTCACCGGTTTTTTGGTTTCGGTTTTGGAAACTCTACTCCCAGCTGCGATTTGAACCCGTTAGACTATAAGTTTAAATCCCTGAAGCGCGGTGAATGATAAGTGTTACGCAAACAATCCCGGGTCTAGAGAGTCCTTATAAATAAATGGTTTCCCATTACATCCCGTGAAGGAATTGGGGAGAGCTTCTCACAACCAGTGAGCTGTGCGCTTTGTAGTTCTTAAGATCACTGATTGGGACCTATAGTTTTCCACCGATTCCAAACTGTATTTTGGAAAGCTTTTTCATGGCTAAATACTTGATAGTTCACTATGCGAGGTGGCCGCCGCCGAAAGAAAACATAATCAAACACGCTACAGACGACGACGATTTTTTTACATAGGTTTCTTATGGCAGGGAAGATCGCCACGAAAATACGCTGCGGCGGACGACTCGCCGCTAGAATAGAATCTTTTCTAATTTCTTGGCGGCGCTCTCACGAATCCTCTCAATTGAGAGAATGGAGTTGCCACATTTTCACAAAAATCATAAGAGAAACCAACACATACATATTATGTATGATACATGTGAATACAAAAGAAAATTAAAGAAAAGGGATGAAAATTATTTATTGTTAAACAAATTTTAATTAAAGTGAATGAATTTCCAAACTTTCAATCAAATTCCAGAAAAGAGCCGCAACTATACGCGACGCAGAGAGAAAAAATAAACTGAAGTCGCCAGACGCTCTCTCTCCCATTTCGTTGAGACCATAGAGTAAATCTTAGTAGAGAAAATATTTGGCTCATGTGACGTTTCCTTTCACACTCTTCGTGATGCGGTCGGTTTAATAGAGAGATGTTTGACGTAAAGTGACATACACCAGGTGGAATTACAATAACTTCTTGCTTTCATATTTCATGTCGTTTTGGTGCAAAGCTGTTAAATTTAAATGTGTTTTAAACTTTTTTATTGACTGTTATTGTTAGCATACATTTGTGTTGTATTTAACACAATAATTTTAACACACAAAACGAAATGCCGTTGTTGTTATTTTGTTCGTTGTTTTGAACCATTGCCTCTATCTGGTATTAGTAAACCAATTCTTCTCAACATCGAACGTAAATATCACACCAGGCCAAATGGCATAAATTTGGTGGAAGAACTATTGCGTCTACTATAAGTATTAGTCTATGGTTTAGACGCTGGGAATTTTTTTCGTCGTCGTCTGAAGCGTGTCTGGTTCTGTTTGGACTCTTAATTTAGTTTGAGCAGGGATCGAAATATTACCATTTCGGATGTAATGGGAATCTAAAGTGTGGGCAATGTACAAATTGGGAATAAATTTCGCTTTAAAATTATACTAATATACACAGAAAAAAATAATTTTTCAATTCAATTAAAAAATTCGAAAATTCAAACCAAATATTAATTGAAAATCCTGCGATTAAAAAAATCACATATCAGCTACCATATTTGCGGGTTGTTTGTTGGAAAATTATTATTTTTCAATCGATGCAAAATTTCACCCATCTACGAAAATATTTGTACGTTATTTATCAAAAATATTTTCGTTTTTAGTCGATGAAGAATTTCACATATTAACAATCTAAATTGTATCTCAGTTTCCGAGGTATTTTTAGAAAGTTTGTTTATTTAAAAATTAAACAGTCGCGGTAGGATTCGAACTACTTACAACCACTGGAAGATCGGTTCGGTGTTTGTGACACAGCGTCGTTTCGTTTCGTCGTTACGCCACCAACTGCCTGTACAAACTTATCTCTAACTGAAGTTATGTGGTTGTTCGTATCGTATTTCATTTCAATATTTGAGTAACTTTGCAGTATATCAATGAAAAATGTAATTGAGTGCTGAGATTTTTCACGTACCCATTTTTTTTTTTGTTAAAATTTTACAGTCGTCTTTATTTTCTGTGTAGACACAGTTTATAAAGGCCATAGTTAACCATTTTGTCATAAAAACCGAAACCGGTTATTAACCAGTTCCTACACCTCGGCTACACCGGTTTCGCCAAAATCGAAATATTGGAAAAAACCGACACCGGTTTTTTAAATACATTAATTATAACCTATTAATCATTGTGCTCCCAACATGTAATATTGAATAGCAAACACACTGTGTTTGCACACAAGTATACAATATTTGCGATAAGCTACAATTTCGTTATATTTGTTTTCAAACATCAAAAAAAAGACAGATTTTTCAGAGTGTATAAATTGTTATCGAAAATAATGAGTTTATTACGATGTTGTAGTTGTTGTTCTTGATGAGGATTTACTCGAAATATTTATAAAAAAGGTATTTGTTAATTTCCGTTTAATAATTTTTTGTTGGAGAACAGTTACGATATGAAAATATTCGAGTTGTATTGCAATACCTAAGGTCAATTTGTGTTGACATATCATGTCAGAAATAAATAGCAAACAACCGTTTCAAATACACAACACACATTGTTCACCTTCGTTTCAATTGGATTTTTAAGGAAACATGTTTCATGTTAACTTCACATTTCTGTTAGTTTAACTATTTTTAGTCGCTCCTCTTCACTGCAAACCTAACCCCACATCTATTCAAGCAAACTATTTCCGTTTCTAGGATTTCCACCTCAAACTCACCTCTAACTTATACATATGTATGTACATTAGGGTGGCAATGAAATGTATGGAGGAAAATATATTATCGAATTTTAATAAATTCCAGGCGGATTCTTGTTCCTTATGGTCTAAAACTGACGTGGTGAAAATTTTAGCCGAATCGGACAACTCTAAGCCGTGCCACATTTTAGTCATAATTTTCGGATTTTGGCATTTTGGGTGAAAATTCGTATACACTAGAAACCCTTCAGTCCTCGGTGCATTTGAAAAAAAAATTTGCACACTGATTTAGTTTAATCCGAATATAAACTGGATGAAGTTTGAATAAAATCTGACCGGTATAAGGGTTCCAATTTTTAATTTGAAAAAATTTGCAATTTTGAACAAAAATGAAAATTTGGGTTTTTCAGTTTTTTCCCAAGAATTGTATCTAAATGAAAAACTATTTAACTTGGATTCCTGTACCTTCTAGCAGAAGTCTATACGCTTCCAATAAGCTATAACACGATATTTTCGTGCAACTGTTTCATGGTGTTAACGTGCGGCAAAGTAGACTATCTCGAGGAAAACTCGCCAAGATGGCCTTATAAGGGTACCACATTAACACCATGAAACAGTTGCACGAAAATATCGTGTTATTGCTTATTGGAAGCGTATTGACTTCTGCTAGAAGATGTTGGAATCCAAGTTAAATATTTTTTCATTTAGATACGATTTTTCGAAAAAAAACCGAAAAACCCAAATTTTTACTTTTGTTCAAAATTGCATATTTTTTCAAATTAAACATTGGAACCCTTAGAGTAGTCGGATTGTATTCTAACTTCATCCAGTTTATATACAGGTTAAACTAAATCAATGTGCAAATTTGTTTTTCAAATGCACCGAGGCGTGAAGATTTTCTAGTGTATACGAATTTTCACCCAAAGTGCCAAAATCCGAAAACTGTGGCTAAAATGCGGCACAGCTTAGAGTTGTCCGATTCAGCTCACATTTACACCAAGCCAGTTTTACAAGGAACAAGAATCCGCCTGAGGTTTATTAAAAATACGAAGTTGTTTTTCCATTGCCACCCTAATGTACATGGAAAAACGTTAGACCGACAAATATCCTTCTATTGTTGAGAGGTTTTCACTTTTAGTTTTAATTACACTTTGTGGCTTTCGAGGAAATTCTAGAATGATTTCCCCCCTGTATTTCTTTCTTTCTTTGGAAACAGTTAATTTATTAAAGTTTATGAAAATAAAAACTTGTTAACACGAAATATTATTGCATTTTAAAGTTTAGCTATTTAAATGAAATTTGCATAAAACAACAATATTCGCAAATTCAATGTTGTCTCGTGTTGGGGATAGGAAATACGTTCTCATATGAGTGACCGTGCTGGTCTACGAGATTTTTACACCCAAGACAAATGGAAGTTTTGCAAAGGGGCCATACATAAGGCAAGATTGAAAGATGAACTAACAATAATTTAAAACTTAGGGGATCGGGATTATTAAAAGGTGTCACATAAGGAAAACTAAATTTTATTTCGAAACTTTGGAATTTATTAAAATTGTTCCTATATTTTCATGCTACCTTGCAGTTCCATGTTATCGAAACTAAAAAAAAGTGACAGAAATAACTTTTGCAGCTCCTTGACATAAAGACCCTTTAGTAGCATTTGCAACTTGTGTCTGAATGTTTAGTACAATGATACTAATAATAATAATACATGCATATGTTATCTGATTTTCTTTACATACAATTAATACTCGTTGTATTTGTTGTGTAATAAAGCAAAAGCTACAAGTGCTAAGTCAATATAGACTTTTGTTAGCATAAATTAACACCCAAGTGTCCAAGTGAAGTGAAGTTAAGTGAACGGATGTCCATGTTCTCCTTTACAGGTATGATGAATGCAAAAAATAAAACAGCATAACTGACAAAATCACGTTTCACTATTTAAAACAAAAATTAAAAAAAAAAAACAAGTTCAAAATATTTATATAGTAAATTTCATTAAAATTTGCAAGTTTTATGTAGATATACGAGTATATTCGTGGCCATTTTGACTTCAGTTTGAAGCGTCAATTAATTGGGCAAACAATGGCTGTTAAATAAATACAAGTATTTCGAAAAATGTACACTAAATTATAATCAACAGTTTGTTTGACTTCTACGAATTTTATGTTGTTGGCTTTAAGACTTGATTGATTGATTTTGAATTTATTTTTAAATTCTAATGTTTTCTTTGTTCAACTTTATTATGTTTGGCCATTGTTGAGATATTGCAGAGTGTTTTATGATTAATGCCAAGTATAATTTTTTGTGCAACTAAATTAACATCTTAAGCCCGGTATTCAGTTTTTATGAAATTTTCGTTGCCACAAGAAATACGAGTACGTGTATAAAAAATAACGAAAATTTCAAGAACCGAAAATTTTGCTCACTTTTCATTTGCTTGGTACTCAGTAGGGATGCCAAACGGGAAATCCTGAATCCCGGGATTTTTCGGGATTGATGAATCCCGAATCCCGTGATTTATATAAGTAAATCCCGGGATTTTCGGGATTATTATTAATTTTGAAAAAAATAAAACTAAAAACAATGACAAAAGTTCAGTGTAGTGTTTTTTATTTTTGAAGAGTCGAAAGGTGCACCTCAAGCAAAATGCAAATTGTGCAAAATTAACCAATTAAAAACCAATGGCGGCTCTACAAAAGGTTTAAAATTACACATCTTTACGTAAGTTAATTTTTGGCATATGTATGTACATATGTCTATTATACGGCTTACTCTCGAAAAATTAAAAAATGTATTGCGTCGAGTAGAACATGTTATTTTAAGCAAAGAAAGTAAAATAACAAAATCGGGGCAAATGCATAGTTTCGGAGTTATGGACCCGGACATTTCGGGCCATTGATATCACTTTTTTGTATAAAACAAGTCATAACAAACTCAAAACATAATGTAGTATTTTTCGATATGTCGATTAGTTATCGAGTTATCGGATGTTTACGTTTCTCAAACAAAAATTTAAAAATTTTTTTAAAATAAATTTTGTTTTTGTTTGAAAAAAAAAATATTCGTAAATTCGCGCGTTTTTTTAAAAATAATTTTTGTTTTTGTTTGAGAAAAGTAAAAAAAAAATCGATAATTTTTCTAAATGTCAACATCCGATAACTCGATAACTAAAAATTAAATAAATGGTTTCCCATTACATCCCATGAAGGGACTGGGGAGAACTTCTCACAATCACTGAGCTGTGCGCTTTCCAGTTTTCACTCACTGATTGGGACCTACAGTTTTACACCGATTCCGAACGGTAATTTGAGAAGCTTTTTCATGGCCAGATACTCGATAGTGTCGCCGTCACTATGCGAGGTGACCGCCGCCGAAAGAAAATTTGAAGGTGGTCAGAGCCGGGTTCGAATCCAGGATCTCATGTACAAGAGCCGCGCACACTAACCATTGCACCACCGACGGCCATAACTAAGCGACTATAACTAAGCGACTATCAAAAAGTGCTACATTATTTTTTGAGTTTGTTTGAAAAAAAAATATTCGAAAAATCGCGCGATGTTTTTAAAATAATTTTTGTTTTTGTTTGAGAAAAGTTAAAAAAAAGTGACCACTTTTCTAAATGTCAACATCCGATAACTCGATAACTAAGCGACATATCAAAAAGTGCTACATTATTTTGTGAGTTTGTTTTGAATTGTTTTATACAAAAAAAAACTGATATCAATGGCTTTACACGGTACGTTAACGTCATAACTCTCACATATCCGAAATTTCGGGGCCCATAACTCCGAAACTATGCATTTGCCGCGATTTTGTTATTTTACTTTTTTTTGCTTAGAATAACGTATTCTACCCCCCTTGAGGTTGTTTTTTGGAGTATAAGCCGTAAAATAGACCTGTTCCCACAAAAATTTAAAAATAGAATCCCGAAAAGTCCCGGGATCCCGAAAAATGCCGAAAATTCCGAGATTTCGGGATCGGGATTTCGGAAATCCCGAATCCCGGGATTTTTTGAAGTCAATCCCGTTTAGCGTCCCTAGTACTCAGCTGTCTGCGAAAATTTCGTAGTCAAAACCAAGTACAGGGTTGTTACACCAAACTTATTTCGCACGAAAACAATTGTTTGATAATTATATGGAACCGGAATTTTGACATTTAAATAATTTTAGTCATAGATAAAGTAAACCACCGAAAATTTCGCTCACTTTTCATTTGCTTGGTACTCAGCGCTCTGCGAAAATTTCGTAGTCAAAACCAAGTACAGGGTTGTTACACCAAACTTCTATCGTACGAAAAGAATTGTTTGATAATTGTTTGGAACCGGAATTTTGAAATTTAAATTATTTTAGTCATAGATAAAGTAAACTAATAGAAAAGCAATAAATGGGATTTTTTTGTTCCCAAAAAAAAAAGTACAAAAATATGACATTAAAATTCTAAAATTTCATATCAAAAGAAAAAATAATTTTCAACAAAAATATCACTTCGAAACAAGAATACAACACGTTAGAATACAACAAGTAGAACATCTAATGGCCATCGAATTGCAAAGCCATGTCACCACCGTCTATGTCGTAATAAATTGGATCTTCCCCCGGTTCAGCTACCATTCCTTGTTCCTTGTTCCAAAACACTAACGGTTTTGTCATCTGCGACTGCAGAAGTTGCTACAGTTTTTAGGCGAGGAAGTTTTTAGATTAAAAAGGCGTTCCGGGATGTTCATCTTTGGGCGGTCTTACGGGTTTTCTCCCATTGATATCCCAACACCGGCCTCATGGCTTTGAAATAGTTTCTTATATAAGAAACAAATGCTATTATGTAAAATCATTTCAATTTTGTTACATTTTCCATTGTTTAAATTACTTTCACAAAAATTATGGGAAACTTCAATGAAAGTGACAGACGTATTATTTCAGTAAACAAAAGTAATACCACTTGGGTTTAAAATAAAACAAATTTCCTGTTAGAGATAAATGAAAAAAAATACGGGACTTTAAGCCTTAAAGCCCCGTATTCAATATTTATACAGCCCGTATTCAATATTTATACAGATATATTTATCTGTACTTTTTTCGTCATTTGGATGCAATTATAACGTGCTGGTAGCTTGTCGCAAATATAGTATACTTGCGTCCAAACACATTGTGTTTGCTATTCATTATTATATGTTATGTCTATGCTTTGTGACCTAAATGCAGCTTTGTTTCTTGAAAACTGCTGAAACAAAAACGTTACACACACAACTAAGGAGCAAAAAAAGCAGCAGATGTACAATTAATGAAAATAATGCTTCTTGTTTGGTTGTAAATATAACGTGTTTGTAGCTTGTCGCAAATATTGAATGCTTGTGTCCAAACATATTGTGTTTGCTATTCAATATAACATGTTTGGGACACAATGATTAAAAGGTTAAAATATATGTATTTGTGGCCCAAATGTGTTTTTTTTGCTGACAACAAAATCGTGACAGACCATAATGAAACAAAAAGCAGCCGATCCTCAATTTACGAAAACAAAGCTTGCAAACATGTACATGGTTCCTGCAATATGTTGCTGGGCCGTTATTTTTCAGCGTGTACGTATATGGATGTACCAAACATAGGGTGGTTTTTATGGGTGTTTTTTATAACCCCAATAGAAAATTGAAATTGTAACATATAACACATAAAATTTAATTTTAATCAAAAACTGTTTTATTATTTGAAACACCAATACATGGCATTAACATTTGAAAATGATTTGGGGCTTGTGAACACCGCAGCTGATCATGACGAAGCGCATTGTGGACGTACAGTTTGGGTCACTTTTTCAAGCATTGGTGACCGTCTGTCACGAATAACACGAATAATTTTGGACTCCAAGGCATCAATTGCTGCTGGTTTATCAGCATAAACCAGTGACTTCACGTAGCCTCACAGGAAATACGCGAAAGGTGCAAAATCGCTTGACCTTGCAGGCCAATTGACAGGCCCATTTCTCGAAATCAACTCATCGCCAAAATTGTATTTCAATAAATCGATGGCTGCAATCGCCGTATGGCATTTAGCGCCATTCTGTTGAAACTACATCTCGCCCGGATCAATTCCATCCATATTCTCAAACAGTAACGATCTCCATCAAGCGTACCGCGAGCTCCGGCTAAATTTTTGAAGAAATAAGGCCCGATGATGTCACCATCATGTAAACCGCACCAAACGATGCAGTTTGCCGGATGTAATGGAGTCTGTAGGGTCTGTGTTGGATTGGTCTTATTCCCCAAATTGAGCCTCATCGCCGAACACAATTTTGTGATACAACATAGGGTCAGTTTCCAACTGCTCTAGAGCCCAAACGGCGAAAGAACGATGCATATGATGGTATCGTGGCTTTAATTCCTGTACCAACTGGATCGTATACGGGTGTAGGCCAATACTTTTGCGCAACATTTTCCACGTAGTAGACGGACAGAGCCCCAATTCCTGCGACCGACGACGAATTGATAAATGTTGATCTTCTTCCATACTTTCGTTTACGGTGGCGATATTCTATTCATTACGCACATTCCCTCGAAGTGTTGGTGATACTGCTCCATTTAGAGGGTATGTGGTACGAAATCTAACCACAGTTCGGCTCAGATGAACGATTATGTGCGCCATAAAAATTACGAAGTCGTCTATAAATTGCGCAAATCGATCACTGATTTTCAAAGACCTGATCCCTTCAACGTCGACCTGATCCCTTCAGTGGAGTCTTGGTCTTCCTATTTTTCGTCTTCCGTCGAGTTCGGGTTCGACAACCCTTCGAGCTGGTTTGTCTTCATCCATTCTACTGACATGACAATTTGATCAGCTTAACTATGTCAATGTCAGGATAAAGCTCATACAGCTCATGATTCATGCGTCGCCGATGCTCGCCGTTGTGCACTATAGGTCCATACATTTTTCGGAGTATTTTTCTCTCGAAGACTCCTACAGATGTTTCGTCTGCTTGCAATAAAATCCAGAATTCTGCGCCATAAAGCAAGACAGATTGTATGAGAGCCTGGTACAGCTGGACTTTTGTTACTCGAGAGACGGCTTTATCTCTAAAGTGCTCGCTTATCCCAAAATAACATCTATTCGCAAGTACAATTCTCCACTTGATCTCAAGGCTGACGTTGTTGTTTTTGTTCACGGCAGATCCGAGGTATATAAATTCGTCCACTACCTCGAAGTTATAACGCTTTGGTCTAATGGACCTGCTTTGGACCTGCTCGTTGTCTTGTCCTCATTTACTGTCGACCCACTTTTGCTGACTCCTTCTCAATTCCCGAAAACACCGCAGTAACTTCTTTCATTGTGCGCCCAATGATATTTATATCATCAGCATACGAGAGCAGCATGTGACTTTTACTGCAGATGGTTTTATTCATGTTGGCTGCAGCTTTTCTCATAATGATCTCCATTAAGATGTTAAAGAGATCGCATGATAGGATGTGGCCTTGTCTGAGGCCTCGTTTAGTTTCGAAATGTTCGGTAAGATCCTTACCGACTTTCACTGCGGATTAGGTGTTCGTCAAGGTCATCCTGCAAAGGTATATGAGGAATACCAAGCTCAGTCATTGCTTCATAAAGTTTCTTCCGTGTCGGGCTATCGAAGGCCGCCTTATAATCGACCAATAGATGACATGTGTCGATTTGTTTTTCGTGGGTCTTCTTCAGGATTTGGAGTAGTGTGAAAATCTGATCAGTTGTGGATTTTCCAGGCCTAAAACCACACTGATATGGTTCAATCAGGACAGCGATAATTGGTTTTAGTCTTTCGCACATTATACTTGATAGAACCTTATATGGTATGGATAAAAGGCTTATTCCACGATAGTTTTCACAGAGACTCGGGACACCATTTTTAAATATTGGACATAGTATACTGAGACTCCAATCACCGGGCATGCATTCATCTAACCAAATTTTGCTAATGAGCTGATAAATGCGCCTTATCAGCTCATGGCCGCCAGCCTTCAACTGCCCCGCCGGTAATCCATCGGCTCCTGCGGCTTTATTGTTCTTAAACCGGGCAATAGCTGTTCTGACCTCGTCTTGGTTAGGACGGGGCAATCGACGTCATCGCCCATATTGTGATCGATTGTCCCATCGTCATTGGATATCTCAGGTACTAGTAGCGCCGACAAATGATCTCTCCATATTCCCAACATACTCTGCACATCTGTGATGAGATTTCCGTCCTTGTCTTTACAGAAGGGGGCCCTGAACTATGTCTATTAGTTCCGTTTTTGACCCTTTGGTAGAATTTTCGGGCTTCGTTCTTCCTTCGGTATGACTCAATTTTCTCACTCTCACGCTTTCTCCAATGCCGTTTTTTAAGCCTAAAGAGACGGTTTACCTCCTTTCTTTTCTCCCTATACCGCTCAGTCGCAGCTCGCGTTGCAATTGACTGAAGCATTGCCATGCGTGCAGCGTTCTTTTCATCATTTGCAATGCCACACTCTTCATCGTACCATGGTTTGTTGCGAAGCGGTTTTTCAAAACTAAGTACGCTTGTTGCGGCAGTTTTTATAGAGTCGGAAATGGGTTTCCACTGCGCTTCAGGATCGTTATCGGGAGGGGTTGGGTTCTGTGCCAAAACTTGCGAGAGCTTCCTTGAGTAGGCTGTGGCTACCTCTGGTAATTGAAGCTTTCCGATGTCTAGCTTTTTCTGCGTCTGGTTTCGTACGATTTTCGCTCTACTTAATCTTGTGCGAACCTTTGCTGCTACCAGGTAATAATCAGAATCAATGTTAGCTCCTCTGATCACTCGTACGTCCATTAGTGCCTTCTATCAATTACTACGTGATCATTTTGGTTCTTCGTTCTTTGATCAGGGGATACCCAAATAGTTTTGTGGATGTCGTTATGCTGGAATCTTGTGCCACTAATGACCATGTTTTTTACCTCGGCATAGTCAAAGCTTCTCAAATTACCGTTCGGAATCGGTGTAAAACTGTAGGTCCCAATCAGTGAGTGAAAACTGGAAAGCGCACAGCTCAGTGATTGTGAGAAGTTCTCCCCAGTTCCTTCATGGGATGTAATGGGAAACCATTTATTTATTTTTATTTCATAGTCAATCTGTCATCACGTTGTCGGAACTGTCAGCATCTAGACTGAAATTGCCAATAGTTCGATGAAACACATTCTTCCTGCCTACTTTAGCATTAAAATCTCCTAGAAGAATCTTTATGTCACGGCCAGGACAGCGGTCAAACGCTTCCTCTAGGCGCTCGTACAATATGTCTTTGGCATCATCTTTCTCTTCTGTCTGGGCATGCATACAAATTAGGGAAATATAAAAATATTTCGCTTTTATGCGGATTGTGTCTATACGTTCTATCACAAGATTGAACCTAGACACTAAATACCACAGTCTTTTGCCAGCTATAAACCCCCAACCAAATTCATGTTTTTTCTCATGTGCAGCCATGTCCTGTCCATCGCATTTCCTGGATAGCGGTAATGTCAGCCTTATAACTTTCGAGGACATCTGCCAGTTGGATACTTGCACCGGATCTATATAGAGTTCTTACATTCCAAGTGCATATTCGTAAATCGTGGTCCTTATAACATTTGCGGGGTTGGTCAACAAGTAGGGGTTGTCTATGGTTTCTTTTCCGTTTTTGTATATTCACTACCATTATGAACGGTGGAGGGAGGCGAACCCAGTCCACCTGTTTTTTGCCTTTCACCTACTGCCAAGATATTTGATTGCAGCCGCCCATTATGGATCAGACGGTGACCAGGATGCAATATGTCGAACTTGGATTTTCTTCTTTTGTTTTCTATCTGGTCCATATGTTTGGCTCATCCACCTTCTAAGGACAAAAGAATATGCCCGATAGCTTGATCAGCTTCAGTGACATCAGCCATCTACTAAACCTGAGATATAACAGTGATCACATAACCAATCAGGGCTACTCTTTCGTCTCGCCTTCTCACTCTAGCTAGCTAACGGAGGTTTCCGATAAAGCCATTGCCCAGGACATACTGCGTGGAAGTAGTGAACTGCTTGGACTGCCCAATGAATGAATCATTTCTGGCCACTCCCAAATGAATGGCTATCAGAAACTTTCCACATCCACGGACAGTATTCCTACTTTAAAGACACCTTATTTTCTATTTTATCGATTTACAAAATATACGAGTAAACTTTCTCTTGAGACACCCTGTATATAGTTTATACACGCTGAAAAATATCGGCTGGAGCAACATATTGCAGGAAACATGTACATGTTTGCAAGCACGGTTTTGATGAATTGAAGATCTACTAATTTTTTGTTTGTCTCGTGTTGTTTTTTAGGGGTTTTAAACAAAAAAGCCACATTTGGGTCTCAAAAACATATTTTTTTGCCTATTAATCAGTGTGTATCAAACATGTTTGGGCACAAGTATACTATATTTGCCACAAGCTACAAACCCGTTATATTTGTATCCAAACAATAAAAAAAGACAGATTTTTCAGCGTGTATAAATGTTTACATGTTGGCAGACAAATTGATTCGTGAAAACCATTTCAGTTGGCCCTGGTAACCAATGGGTACTAGAGATCCAAAAATAAAATGAAAGACATTTTACTCACAATGTCAAAAATGGTAATAACGCTAACTTTGTTCTCAAATTTTTGCCGATTACACCACCCAATTTGAGATTAAATTCACATTTCAGTTGGCAACTCCGTGCTTAGACAAACTCCGTGCCGAGAAGAAATTATCGAGGACGGCGGCACAACAGGAAAATTAAGTTGGCGACTATTGGTTTCCCAGTTTTGTAAAAATTTGGGATGTTTTTAAAATAACTGAACCTTTCAAATTGGATCAAATCGGGCCAGTCGTTTATATCGGAGGCGGCGTGAGTTTCAAAAAAGTTTTGGTGGTGGCGACGCGTCGGAAAGTTTTCGATCGGCTTCCATCTGTCAAACAGTTGATTTTTTGTGTATGTTTTTATTATGGTTGAATTTTTTTACTAACTAACAGTGTTGCATCAAAATGTACACCAGTTTAAAATGAGGTTAAAAATTAAACTTCAGTTTCTACAGATTAAAATTGTATGAGTAATCTTCTGGGTTAGCGCGAGTTAACGGAGTTAACCTTCGTAATGCGTTAATATTGTTTGGTGTAAATGCCGTATAAATGTCTTAAGCGGCAAATAGACCACACAAATCTTTGCGCAAATCGCTTATGTGTGTGAGTGAAATAAGGTTGTATGTGTCACACGTACGAATTTGCACAAATCGAGCTGAAAAATCAAAACCATTTAGATTTTTCGGCACATTTGCGCAAATATTTGTGTGGTGTGTGGGCATTTGCATCAAATCTGCTCAGTGCGTGAGAAATAGTAAATTGCAGCAGTGCAGTGCGTTGTGACGGATTGTTGTAAAAAATGGAAAAAGAAGAAGAGCAGATTTTCATTTTAGATTTTCCTAAGATTTTCCTTTAGATTTCCTAATAAAAGGAACCACCATTTCCAACAAATCGTCAACACATTGCTCATCCATCCGAAGAAAGTTCCTAAAATCGTTTGGCGATGTATTCCTCAATTCATCCAAAAGATGCTCATCGGTAAAAATTGGACGTTTCCGTAGCCACGCCTTTGCCCACAAGCGTTTACGTTTCATTTGTTAATTTTCGCGCTTCTTTTTTACTGCCACTGCCAAAACGACGGCAATAGCTGCGTTTTCATTCATTACTCACTCGCGAGCACTTGCTTCGAATGAAGTTTGCACAAATATTTGCGCGGTGTGTGTGCTAAATGCGTGTGAGTTTGCGCAAATAATTTGTGTGGTCTATTTGCCGCTTTAGACAGTGTGCATAGAAGTCTTAGGGTGAGGGTATGTCTTAGCCGATTGAGCCCACTGATACTCTTTAATGGATTTTTAAATGTAGAATAAAAAGAAAATATTTGTTCAAATCAAAGATATTTTGAATATGAATTCAATATAATATTTTCAAAATCTTTTAAATAAAGTTATAATCTATGAAGCAGATTTAAAACACATTTAGCAAAATATCAACAAAACCAATTGAAGGTCTTTACCATCAATGTCTGTCGGTTGCCCAAATACTAGGTACTAATTTATCTTCCAATGATAATGAAATTGAAAAATATTCCAACCACCACAACGTGTCTGCCAAAATCATTTGAACGAGTCACCCAAAGTATCCGAAATGTGGAAAAAAAACAAATAACAGAAAATGTTTACAAAGAGATCGACAAAACAAAGCAAAAGAAAAGACCACAAGTTTTACTCGATGGTCTGTGTCTGGCCATTAGTCATTTCCACACCTAACGCTCTGGTATTGTAAATATTAGGGGGTGGGCTGAATGGGTGGATGACTAAGTAAGGGACGAAAAAAACACCATACACACGAGATGATAACACATATATACGTATATAAATGGAAGATAGAAACAATTTAAACTTACCTTTTTCTCTTCCAGCATAGGATTATTAGGGTCACCAAAGACTGTGGCTTCCAGCTGATAATTGACAATCAAAGCTTTGTCTGTGGGATGGGGTTCAATGCTGCCACCTTTCCAGCGTCTTTTGTTTTGAATCAACAATGGCAACAACGACAGCGAACCCGTCAAGTGAAGTTGGCGGCGGATGAGGAGAAGTAATATATCGTTATTTGCAATGTTTGTTCGTACGTTGTTTGTTTGTTGTTGGCAAGAAGGAGATTTTCAAACAGGAGGAAGCAATTTATGAAACATTCAAACAACAACACACAAGACGACAACGTTGCCAGCAACAACAAACACCAGCCAACGGGAAATGGCAGTATAATGTAACGACGTTGGATATACAGGCAAACAGAGAGTGGGAGAAAGAAAGGAGAAAAAATATATAGAGAGAGAGAGGGGATATTAAAATTTAAGGATTTCATCATATTTTGCGAACAAGCAAAAAGTGCGACCACAAACACTTGATATGCAACTTTTCTTTATCTTTTCTTTGGAAATTTAGTTGCTGCTTTTTTTTTGTTTTTCTTGTCATAATTTACGTCAACCACAAAAAGTTCTTAAAATTTCTTTTCACATTTTATTTTTGCTGAAAATCCACATGAATTTGTTACAATTCATACCGTTATTTTGTTGTTCTTTTATATTCGCTATGCACTGAGAATTTTCTTTTTCTTTCATGTGTATGAGTAATCAGTTGTTTTGGATACCCACACACACATCTATTTGCTCTGACAGCCAGCAAGTGCGCCAGTGTTGCCATAGATTTATTTTTGAATTATTGTTTTGAATCTTTTTTAACAGAATTAATAGTATTAAATATACTTTAAACTGCAGTTACACCTACCAAGATTATCGCTTTTTCATGATTATAAATGTCAAACTCGTTAATCTCGTTTGGTGGAAACACGGTTGCCACAGTTGGTAATATCCAACCAAAATTGGTAACATTTAAACGTCTTGGTAACATGGTAACATTTTATTCATTTCGGTAACCTTTTGAAATAAAATAATTAGTATAAGAAAAAGCATTTGATTTCATACTTCTATTAGAAAATTTGACGAAATGTGATCTACAATGTTACTTACAAACCTAAGGAAACATGAAGCAGTGGCAACACTACGCATGTTTTCGTGACAAATTAGCGATTATCGCTTGCTTGCTAGTAACCAAAACGTCAAACTAGCGACAATTTACTTAAATATATATATACGTCTTTCTCTAATGCATGGTTTGTAGTTAATCTTGAATATATGCATATTCTTCTCCTTGTCATTGGCTCACAATGACGATATCTAACACCAGGGGGTTCTATGCCACAGCTGATCAACCTTAGAGTTGGCGAAACATGCAGAATAAAGTAACAAAGAGAAACAGCGATAGATGACTGGAAGTATGTAGGGCTTCTCAATGCGGTTATCTCACATTTGCCTTTGTGCATTGAACCAAAAGTACAAAACTCATCAACTGTGAGTAATTTTGTGATAATTAAATCGAGGAAAAAAGGGATAACAAGAGAAATAAAGCAACATGTAATGAAGAGTTAGAGTAAAATTATTTATAGAGATTGCAATTAAAACACAAATTTATTAAAATAAAGATTTTTTCTCATTCTGCGTGGGCTGCCAAGTTTGTATAACTCTGTGCTCCAACTTTTCCAGTGATTTTTCTTGGTTTCCGGTCCAAGAAAAACAGCTGACTCTTAGTATATGACTCTATGTCTAACACTATTTTCCTGATTTTTTCATACTGGCAACTTTCTGCCTTTTTCAACCGGAAATACATATAATCGTCTTGCTCTAACGCATGTTTAATGTTTATATTCTTCTGCTTAACGATATCCAGCACAGTTTTTCTGATTTTTTCAGACTGGTAACTTTATGCCTGCTTAGAACTGAAATGGAAGCGGTAACTTCAAGTGCCGCTTAATATCGCTTAGCTCTCCATACAAAATAAGTGATAATCTAAGCAAGCGGTGTAACCAAAACACGCCTACTATTTGGGAGAATTAACCAAAATACGCGCTTGTCGTCGCTCGTACTAAATAGCCAAATATATTTGTCTCTTCCGCACTAACGAACTCTTTGTGCATTGATGGGTCTGAATCAAGATTTATTCATTCAGGTTATAGCAGCAGCTGTTGATGAAATTAAAGTGCCTAATATGTCAAAGTCAGCTGATGTAAAAACAAGGTGAACTGGAATTTAATTTCAATTATGTTAACTTTAGTGCTCATGATGAAGATTCAAGTCGATTTTTGTAAAACACTCTAATATCCATCTACTTTATTAAATCCATCTACTTTATTATAAATTTTTTGGAACGCTGTGAACGAACACCGAAATGTAAACAAATTTTGACATATTAGGCACGAACAAAATGAAAACAAAGAAATCAGCTGTGCTACTGATATAACCTGAATAAATAAATCTTGGGTCTGAATATAAAAGTGTTAGAATACTTGTGCACTAAATAATTTTGCATTGCAATTGAAAGGCAATAAAATGTAAATAAAGTGAAGATTATGTTTTGTTATGCCATATTATATGTTTTGCTTTTGGTTTTTTAATCTTTATATTGATGTATGATGATGAAAAAGCTTCTCAAAATACCGTTCGGAACCGGAGTAAAACCGTAGGTCCCAATCAGTGAGTATAAAACTCGAAAGAGCACAGCTCGCTGGGTGTGTGAAGCTCTCCCCGATCCCTTTATTGGATGTCATGGGAAACCATTTATTTATTTTTTTTATTGATGTATGTATGTATTATGATTTTCTGTAACGAATTATTTTAAATAAACATTTAATGTTCTAAATAAAAAAATTTAAAAATTTGGTAATTTTTGGTAACTTTTTTGGAAAATTCTGGTAATTAAAATATTATCCCTGTGGCAACCGTGGGTGTAAATACCGTGTTAGTTGGAATGCTCAGATTTATATTAATGTTACGAGTATTCCACATGTTGTGAATCAGTCACTTCGCGTCACTTTTGCCGTTTTTGGTAGTTTATGAAACGTAATAGCTGTTCCGTGACTACCAGCGTTGAGTTACGTTATTTAGTGGGTAGTACATAAAACGCAGCGCATCGTTTTCAATCACTTCAGCTGTCAAATTCAAGACATTACAAATCGAAAGAAATATGTCGAACGTGGAAATGCAGATGCAAGTATTTTGCATATCATTGCTTATAAGTACTTTCTACTTTTTATTTAATTACGAATAAAAAGCGAACAGCTCAGAAATTTGACTTGTTAATGACAGAGATGTGCACAAATCTTAGCTGAATTGCCGGAGTTCGGGCGAGGATCAAAACTTGATAAAAAAAAACCATAACCGAAATTAGAGAAAAATACCACAACACGAAAAATATTTTCTGTTTTTCGAGTTAGGACCAACAAATTTTCCATTTAGGGACAACTAGCAACAGACAACTGTTGGTAGTCAATATATAGGTATTTTTCCCATAATATTAATAGGGTCTTTATTGTTGTGAGGCGACATCTGTGGACAGAGATAACCACAATTTACCAGATTATAGTGGGTCTTGGCAATCGAAAAACGAAAACTACATTTTGACATAAACTTGTTTCCAAATACATACATTTATTTCGTTTACTCACTGAAATTCCTATTTAAAATATTGAAATTAAAAATGGAAAGTCCAGATAAATAATTTGCAACCCATTATTTATTTGAACTATCCTAATTATATTTTATTATAATTAAATTTAAAATAAAACTTCAGTTGACGTTAAGACATTATTAAACAAAAGAACCCACATATTAACATTGTTAGAATCTCTTGATCTATTGAAATTGAGCTAAAGGCTCATTTAGACTACTGACAGATTTTGACACTCGTCAAAATTTTCTGACACAATATTTTGAACTAGTGTTTACACATGTCAAAATATTTTGACAGAAAACCTTGTCAGTATTTTCTGACAGCATTTTTTGAAGTTTCATCAGAATATTTTGAAAGCCGTTTACACTACTGACATATTCTGTTTGTGTTTACTGACAAAATTCTAACAATTTTTCTCAGCTGTTTTTCATTTGCTTTATCCACACATGATAGCAAGTTATTGTGTTTATAAATATAAAGTTATAAAGTTATACAAAATACAATTTGTACATTTATAATACATCATTAATTCTAAAAACTTTCTTAAAATACTTACCAACTCATTTTTGCAAGTACTTTATGATTTTGTAAAGGCAAATAACAAAACACCAATCAGCTGATTCATTTACAGAGGAGGGAGCCGAGGCAAAATTGACGGCGGCGGCGGCGCCTGAAAAACCCTCCTCGACGGTGGCGGATTAAGCGCTGAGCCGATTTAACAGTTGTGAAATTTGCTACAAACTTGGTTAATTTTCATGAATGAGTATGAAATATATTGCCACCTTAAATTCAAACGGACGTAACCACCCTTTTTTCTTTTTACATGAGAATCATTTGCATGTAAGGTATTATCGGCGGTTGAATTCCGCGGCGGCGTGGCTTATTGGAAAATGTACGGCGTCGTCGGCGTACCGGCCTCGGCTCCTATCTCTGTTCATTTACTGACATATTTTGACAACATGTTGCCAAAATACTGACAGCCGTCAGAATTCTGTCAGAAAATTTTGATGACTGTTTACACGACGTCAGTATTTTTGTCAAAAATTTTGACAAGAACGTGTCAGAAAATTTTGTGTCAGTATATTCTGACATTCACACGTTACTGACATATTTTGAAGACAAATACTGACAATCTGTCAGTAGTGTAAATGAGCCTTTACTTTTCAATATTTTTCGTTGTGTGCAGTTTACTCGAGATAACTTTTTCTGATCTATAATTTCAGTTTGAATCCCGCGCACTCACGATCACGTGATTGAATTAAATGTTAGTGAATCACACGTGACACGACAAATTTCGTGTCACGCGCACACCTCTAATATAAACTAAAATATTTTGACTGTGATGTTCGCGTTGGCGTTTGCGTTTACATTCACTTTCGGGGCTTTTAGAATACTTCTCTAAATTTTTACATTAGAGAACTCTTTGCAATGATGCCAACAGTTTATGTCAATCAAAATAATTTTTTACATTTGTGTCCCTACAAAAATGATCGATTTGTGGCGTTCTCCCCCGTGCAAGTGAAAGGTCTGAAATTTCACTGTTGTCTATTACGATTGTTGCGATTACTAAAAATGGTACGCTACACAAAGGAAGTACGCGTTATCAATAGGAAAAGCTGCGCTGAGACCGCTCGCAAACTTTGCGGAATTTTCGGTTGTGGGGGTGCACCTAATGTGTCAACAATACGAGGAGTGATGTAAAAAAACATTGCGGTTTCTAAAAAAACATTGCTGCTGTAAAAGAGAGTGTCGCGCCATGAGATCGGGCTATTTGCTTCCTGAAATTACTGCCCGTGATATTTCCAACTAGATGGCGATACTTGCCATACAACAAGTGAACCCAGGGTATTGTTGCGAAAACTGTGCGCGGAACTGTTAATTTCACGCTTCCACCCGTACTGATACGGATTTGCAGAACGACACGAAATCCTCAGTAAATATTGGTAAAGATCTCACCGTACTATTTAGTACGAGGCAAGGCCTCAGGCAGGGCTACACCCTATCATGCGATTTCTTCAATATATTAATTGAGATCATAGTGAGAAAAGCTGCAGGAAACACGAATAAAACTATCAACAGCAAAAGTCACATGCTGCTCGCAAATCTTGATGATATATTTAATTCGAGAATTTAGAAGGAATCAGCAAAACTGGGTTTGGCAGTAAACGAGGACAAAACAAAATTAATGGTTTCGACACGTAGGACAAGCAACCGATTGAATGAAAAGATTAAAGTTTATAACCGTTACCCGGTGAATTGGCCTCCTAGATCATGTTGTATCACTTACTTACTTACTTACTAAAGTTGGCCACAAACAACCCAGAGGGCCTTGCAAAACTTTATAATAAAAAAGAAATATGAAAAAAGATATTTTATAGTATGTCTTTTATTTACGTTTACTTTTGAAACCGCAAAATGGATAACCCTTTACATTTTTGCATTACTTTCCGGTGCTTTTGAGACTTGCGAGCGGTTTCATATGAAAATTGAAGGTTGTTACATACAAATCCAAAAATAGAGTGAATTCATGAAATGGGTATTCTTAAGCAGGGACACATAACGTAGTACATTGTGTATACATAGATATTGGCATTAATGGTCTTAATTTTATATAAAATACTTTATTGTACAATTTGTTACGGAATCGTAGTCTGTAAGGAATTTGCATTTCCATTGACTAATAAATGAAATGAAATAAAAGTTTGAAAACCCCTAGATTATTTTGGGAAAAATACCTCTCATTTGCTTATAGCCACAGTTGCCTGTTACTAGTTGTCCCTTAATCGACAATTTTTTGGTCCAAAATGGACCACTGGTACATTCGAAAAAAATAAAATATTTTTCCTGTTCTTGTATTTTTCAGTAATTTCAGCAATTTAGCAGAGATTTGGGTACATCTCTGCCATTATTCCGAATTGAATCAAACTTATCAATTACTCATACGCAATGAATATATACCCACCACGTTCGACATTTTTCTTTCGATTTGTCATTTATCCAACTAAAGCCCGGTATTGAGTTTTTATGCAATTTTCGTTGGCATTATAAGTACATGTATAAAAAATAACGAAAACTTCGTGAGTCGAAAATTTCGTTCACTTTCCATTTCCCTAGTACTCAGTTCTTACCGAAAATTTTGTAACAAACATCAATTACAGGGTTGTTACGCTAATGTTATTTCGCACGAAAATTGTTTGTTGATAATTGTTTGTGACCGGAATTTTGCCATTTCGATTATTTTAACAAACGAAAGTAACATCACTTACGTTAAAAATAAAATGGAGTGCGAAAAGTAATCATTACTGACATATTTGCAAGGCAAATCAAAGTTAGGTGGTAACACTCCGTAACAAAATTTTCCGTTTAGTGATAAGTGACAAAATTTCTTACGAAAATTTCGCAAGAACTGAATACAGGGCTTTAAGCCCGGTATTCAGTTTTTATGAAATTTTCATAACAAAAACATCATGAACTGAAAATTTCGCTCACAAATCAATTACAGGGTCGTTACGCCAAAATTATTTCGTACAAAAACACCAAATTGCTAATTTTTTGGCACCGGAATTTTGACATTTCGATAGTTTTAACAACCAAAATAAGATTACTGATACATATTTGCGAGATAAATCAAACATAGGTGGTGTCTCTTCGCAAAAATATTTTCCGTTTAGACATAAATGGTAAAATTTCTTATGATAATTTCGCAAGAACTGAATATGGTTTTTAACGCGATGAATTATGGTGGGTTGAATTTGGCACCTGAAGTGATTGAAAGCGTTGCGTTGCGTTTTATGAACTACACAAAAAATAACGTAACTTAACGCAGGTAGTCACGGACCGGCTGCAACGATTTATATACAACCAAAACGGCAAAAGTGATGCGAAGTGACTGATTCACGAATTATAGAATATCACCCTTAAAATTAAATTTCAAAGCAAACCCAAAGTTCTAGTTTTTGATAGAAGTTAATAATATATTGCATTATTTGAGTTTACATATTTTTCACAAACATCTTAAAGTTCGGATTAATTTGTATCCATAAGTTCTTAAATTCGTTCTTTTCGTTTTTATTTTGAATTTAAGTGATTGATAGTGGTATTGCTTTTTAAATTATTGATAGTCCCGTTTGACAAATTTTAATTTAATTAAATTGCTAAATGCTATAACATCAGAAGTCGGAGGAGTTTGGACTGAAACCGCTTTCTGAAAAATACCGGTCTTTGGGATGGTCCAATATTTTGATAACTCTAGTCTTGACTAAAGTTATACCAAAATTCCTGTCACGCTATATACTCAAAACTCCAAAAAACACTTTTATACTGCATTCACAGCGCAGCGGATGATTCTTTCATTTCAAGTAAATTAACAGCTGATTATTGTATTGAAAAACAGATGTTTGGTTAAACGAAATCTCCAATAACGAGACTTCGATTGCAGTGCATTCAGGACTTTAAAGTTTGTTTAATCACTTTTATCATAATTTATGTGTGGCAACACTGGTTAGTAATTTTTCCTCTTGGCGTACACACGACTGTATGTGTGTGTGTGTATATATTTTATTGGGTGGCTGCGTGCGCGGAAAATAGGAAAAAGAATTCAGTTCGTGTATATACCAACAAAATGTTAATGAACACACACACAAAAAGAAAAGAACTAGGAAAATCGATAAAACAGACAAATGAAAATTGTTCAGAATTTTCTTTTATATCTAAGCAAAAATTGTCTTGTTCTTTTCAGCACTCATTCATTCTTCTTTTTTTATAGATTTGATATTGAAATTTTTGGATTTATATGTTTGCACTGCACTACAAAAAAAAAAACACACTTGTTTAAAGCCGGCAAAAAGCAGGAAATTAACAGATTTTCTTTAGTTTTTACGCACAAAATATGCGTGAAATGGCACCACTCACTTTTTAATGAATTTCGCATCATCTGAGGTTTGCATGGCTTTTTGGATTTTTATAGGAATTTTTGATAAATTCCTATGACTAAATTCTTCACTCGATAATGATGACGACCACGATGACGACGACACCGACGAGTAGGACGATGCTAAAGGTAATGAATTTGTATGAAAACTGGCGGCGGAAAAGCGATCCGAGTCGAAACGTTGCAAAAATTCACGCGTTGTTATTAAGGTTTCACAGAAGTCGCGTATGATGGCATTTACTATGTAACACAAGTAATGCAATAGAAATATGACGAGTGCTATGCCCGCAACTACTTGAAAGAGAAGTAGCAGCACAACTGGCATACGACACACGACCGACTCGAACTCAAATGCAACGTCTTTCTGTCTTGTTGTTTTCTGCTGTTTTCGTCCGTTTTTGCTATTTTTCACTTTAGTAACCGTTGGTTTTTGATTTTTATGTTGTTGTTGTTGTTGCGGTGCTTGTGCTCTTCTTCTTCTACTTGCAATGTTTGTTTTCGTCGCCCAAACACGCACACAAACACTAACACACTCAACCGGCCGACGGACAACGACGGCGCTTCCTCACAATAAAACAAACATCAACAACATTATTACTGTTACAATAGAAGCGACTGGATCCGTTTATGAAAATTTGGCAAACCAATTGTAGAACACGGATAACGGCTATCAACCAACTACCACGGTAACGGTTATCACGAAACAGCCTTTTTCTAATTAGATTTCGGTTGCTTAACCGGGGTTCGATGTTTACACCGACACGAATGTAACGGTCTCTCCTCCAGCACGGTTCGTAACGTTCTGTCTGATTGGATTCAGCGACAGTGTTATGCTTCCTCTGTGTGCGTTGCTTGTTCTTATTAGACGACAGCAATACATTGCTATTTGACATTCGTTATCGTAGCCGTCGTCGCTGCGTCGCCGCGTTCGTGTTTTTATTGAAGTGTGTGTGTGCGTAGTTGTTTTCACTTTTTGCCTCCATCGTTTTGTTTTCGTTACGTTTGTTTTGATTCCCCAGTTTCATTACGATTTACAACTTACTGACGTTTGTGAGATTTTACTTTTGTTTGTTTTGCTATGCGGTTTCGCTGTTTACGACAACTTGGCAGTACTATTTTCTTTGGTTAATGTAGTGATGCCACATTGAAAGGAAGCTGAGTTGTATTTGATACCGTTAAATGAGAGTAACAAATAGAAATGTCAGCTAAAGGCCATGTTACACTATCAGTGCAAATCATGGTACAAACAAATGATAGAAGCAATGTCCCAGCTGCTTTGAACTTTTTCCTAAACTAATACTTATAGTAGACTTAATAGTTCTCTCACCAATATTTTGACATTTGGCCTGGTGTGATATTTACGTTCGATGTTGAAAAGGATTGCTTTACTAATACCAAATAGAGGCAATGGTTCAAAACAACGAACAAAACAACAACAATGGCATTTCGTTTTGTGTGTTAAAATTATTGTGTTAAATACAACACAAATGTATGCTAACAATAACAGTCAATTAAAAAGTTTAAAATACATTTACATTTCACAGTTTTTCACGTAGACGACGTGAAAAATGAAAGCAAGAAGTTGTTGTAATTCCACTTGGTGTATGTAACTTTTCGTCAAACATCTCTCTATCATACCGACCGCATTAAGAAGAGTGTGAAACGAAACGTCAGATGAGCCAAATATTCTCTCTAGTATGATTTACTCTATGAACTTTTTTCTTTAATGAGTGTTTCTCTCATGTCAAAGTTTGTTTACATTTGTTTGTCTGCAACCGTCGTTCGCCTAAAACTTGATTTGGAAATGTATTATCTGTAATAATTCACATAGAAACTTTTTAATTTTCACACTTTCAAAATATCAAATAAAATTCAATAATTTTCTAAATGAAACCATTTCCAATTTTGATTACATTTTCATTATTTTTCAATCAGCTGACTTTGACACAATACAGACACTGAGTAGAAAACTGTCTATTGTTTTGCCTTGTTGTTTTTGTTGTCGTACTGCATTTACCATTATATTTACTCGCTCATTGTTTGTTTTTACTCAAAGGAAAATTGCAAGTTATGAAGTGAAGAGAAGTATTCTATCGCTGCGTTTTGATAAACAAAGCTTAAATTTTGACTGTAAATTTGAAAAGTATAAAAATATATGGACATCGAAAATGTACAATACCAAAAATAGAGAATTTTGCTCGATATTCGCATAATTTGTTTTAATTAAACAGCTAACAGTAGTTCGATTCCTTTCGGAAGAAGCACAAAGTGGAACATCCGATGAGACGGATAACAAATCTATAGAACGAGGGCGGTCCCAAAATTAGATGGTGCCAGTAGTTTGAAAAAAAAAACAATATTTTGCTGAAAGGTGGCAACATTACAAATACAGCTTCAACAAAGTTTATATACCATTGGCACTTGTACTTCTTTTCAAAGCACTTCGTTCTTATCATACAGGTGAATGAATTTGAAATAATCTACTACGAGACAGCACCAATAGAAGCCACAAACCCATTGCCACAAACCAATAGACTTAATAGTTCTCTCACCAAATTTATGACTTTTGGCCTGGTGTGATATGAACGTTGGATGTCGAAAAAAATTCCTTCAATTATACCAGATAGAGGCAATGCTTCAAAACAACCAACAAAATAACAACAACGGCATTTCGTTTTGTGTGTTAAAATTATTGTGTTAAATACAACACAAATGTATTGTAACAATAACAGTCAATAAAAAAAGTTTAAAACAAATTCAAATTTCACAGTTTTTCACCAAAACGACATGAAAAATTATAGTCAGAAGTTATTGTAATTCCACCTGGTGTATGTCACTTTTCGTCAAATATCTCTCTATCACACCGAGTGTGAATGGAAACGTCGGATGAGCCAAATATTCTCTCTAGTATGATTTACTCTATGCACAAACCTAAGTAGAGGAACATATTAAATACTTTAAAAGCAGAATTGCCAGCAGTCAAATAAATTCAAAATAATTAAAAGCATTACCACATTTGATTACAATTTACATCCGATTCCACAACCTGCATTTGCATTGCCTGAGCAAATGAAAATTCAAAATTTTTTGGATAAAGTAATGAAAATTAAAAACCCAGTGCATATTAAAAAATCCCAACACTGCCTGTACAAATTTAATCCAAACCAAAACTGCCAGATATGAGGTAAATGCTTTGAAAATGGGCACGATTTCCAATTGTATTTTGAATTTTTTACATATTTTTTTCTTGAATTTTCAGTTGTGGAGGCAATTCAAATAAAACTACAAATTATAGTTGTCATATAATTAATTTACCCCATGTATGAATAATACAAACGAAGAAGACATTATTGGTTAATTTGGTGATAAACTCCTTCCCCAGGGAAGATCTCAAAGTTTTTCCCTTTTTGGAATATAAGTCAATTTTTTCCAATGTTCTGGTTATAAAATTCTTGAAATTGAAATTTTATAAAATTCTTCTAACTCTAAAGATCCCAAAGCTGAGTTTGAAAAAAGTCAGTTATTTTACCCTAGAAGGGTAATCATATTTTACATACATTAAAGGTAATGTTTGTCGAAGTCCAATTTTACATCGAAATTTTTAACGAAACATTCATAACATTCATTTTATTTAATAATAGACTTTAGAAAACAAGAAAACAGACATGCCATACATTTTTAAAGTATTTTGACTTATTTTTCAGCAATTCGCACTTCAGTCCATTTTTTGAAAAATTTAAAAAAATCAACAGTGTTCGTCGAATCGACGAAGAATTCCCTTCTGGGACTAAAAATTTAAAATTTCAAGATGTTTAGTTTTGGTACCAACAATTTATTTAGAAGAAAAATACGACCATTCTAACTACAACTGTCGTTTAGCTGAAGTCTATATGTTTCGAATAGCGTAAAACAAGTTAAATTTTCTCCGCGATTTCTTGGTGAGATGGTGGGTCAAAATAGGGTACCTCGAGGAAAAAGCGTCAAGATATCAATAAGTCAAATATGAGTGAGAAACAAAAACCTGTTCAAAAAAATTGATTTTGACAATACTGATTTTAGGAATAGGTTCCAAGAACCGTTTTTAAACCCCGGTTTCTAGACGCGGTTTCTGTAACCGGTTGCAAATACCGGTAATAATAGTTGAGTTCGGTGAACACACCCGATTTAAATAAAAATAACCTGATATTAACCTGTTTATTTCAATATATTTTAAAATTTCGAAACCGATTTCTAAAACCGGATCTTGAAACCAGCTCCTTTATATCGCGAAATCTGGCTCCGTAAATATGATATTGTACAAAAACGATGTACAAATAGACAGTCAAAATTTCTCTTCACTCAAATGCCTACAAACACAACGAGTGAAATCCTAGTCATTCTCTGTTCTCTCTCTTACTCTCTTCATTAAATATTTCAATACACGATCAGCTTTTTGATAGTGTTATACAAATTCCAACCATGTTGAAGTAAAACAGGGATGCTCACTTCATAGCACAATAGTGCAGAGAGAACTCACATATATTCTTATGCTCTTTCATTTCACACTCAGATTCACACTCAAAAATCATGGTCGTTCAACGCCATGCTAATGGTCTTTAATTTAGTCGTCAACGCACGAGCGATGAGTGCACATGTGTAGCCGCTTGTTTCTTATATTATATGTATATGTATAACATATTATATGTATAATAATATAATATATAATAATATAGTATAATATATGTATAATAATATAATATAATATATAACATACATATGTACATATATATCATATTAACATCTTTAAAATATGTATATCTCTTACGAACATTTTTATTTGGCTGTAAGTGCATAAATTCTCTCAATTTGCTTTTTCTCCCTTACTCACTAATACACAACCAAAAATTGTTTGGGCATCCCTGAAGTAAAATTACATAAACTATTCAAAAAGTATGAAATAATCAAGATATGACGCGTGAGAGAAATGCCTTGGAGTGGCATTCTCTTTTACCAGGGTTGCCAAATTGCGCACATCTTCTGGTCGTCCAATTCTATATCGTATTTGTATTATATTTCTGCAGCCATATGGAGTAATAGACATAACCGTTCGCAACCGGTGTAAACCGTGGATTTCGTTTCTAAAAAAATGTTGCCATCACCCCCTCAAAGTTGTACCTTCTTTGGTTGTACCTTTTTTGAACATAGAAATTTAGCATTTTGTAACAGCTGTATTCTTCCGTTTGCTTTATTAACATGTTTCATTTCAAACTTAAGTGATCTTAAGATCTAAAGCGACTCTTAATACCCGCTAAAAAATAACGGCCCCCGCAACATATTACAGGAACTATTCACATGTTTGCAAGCATTATTTTCGTGAATTGAATATCTGTTTCTTTTTGTTTCTTTATTGTCTTCCTTTATTTTCAGCAGTTTTCAACAAACAAAACAACATTTGGGTCACAAATACATGTATTATTACCTATTAATCATTGTTTCGCAAACATGTTACATTGATTATCAAACACAATGTGTTTGGACACAAGTATACTGTATTTGTGGCAAGCTTATTTTTCCATCCAAACAAAAGAAATGTAAAAAAATTTCAGCGTCTACAAACCGGTCGACAAAGTACCAAAACAATTGGTATTTTTTGTTCTTCCCACTTAACTAATATTTCGACAACTTTGTTTGAGAATTAAGCGATGTTAACTGAAGTCGCTTAAATTAGCTTAGCGCCACACATAAAAGATAGGAAAATTAGCTTAGCGAGGGCAAATAACACAAACCAAATGTCAGAAAGTCAGACATTTTAACGGGCAACATTCTACCCGTTGACAAACTGAGAGGGTAGTAAATGCTACATTTTTGCACTTTTTGCGTGCAACATACTCAGAGAAGAACATAAAACCTTGAATTAGGGTTGCACTTTTTTCACAAACGAACACACAAAAGCAATTTTAGGGTAAAGGGCAGAAACATGCTGGATTTTTGCTCAGAAACGAAATCGCCATAAGTCTCAATTTGTAAACGTCACATTAGGTCTGTCTGCGTACTTTTCCAGTAGCAAATACTCAGTAACTTTTTTGGGAGAGTAAGAACAATTTTACTCTCTCGGTTGAAAATATATCAAAAAGTACGCAGACAGCATCCAGTGAAATCTTGCAAGAAAACAGCTGATCGGTGTGTAAACAATTGAAATAACAAAGCAAAAGAATTTTAGCATATGTGTCGCACGGTTGCACTGTATATTTGCACGTTTCTAGCATGAAGTAAAATGTTTTGTTTATTATAAACGTTAAAAATCAACACAATTCTAACTACTTACCTCTGCCATTGTTAAATTTAAATTTTTATTTTCATTTCACAAAAATTATTTCATTCAAACAGTAAACAAAAACAGCTGTTCAAACTAGTTGCAAAATCTTGCAAGAAGAAATTTCTCCAGCAACATTTTGCAAGTTCTCTAACTTCCAACTGTCAAAAAATTATCTTTTTCGCTCTCTCGCTGCAAGAGATTTGGAGTACGCAGACAACATTTTGCAAGATTTTGCACAAAATGATGCAAAATATGTGTACGCAGACAGACCTATTGATAACTTTACAATTTAAATTGATGTTTTTTTAATTAATATTTTTATATTTTTCGTCTTTTAAATTAAAAAATTCATTTGAAATATTTTGAATTTTAAATAAATATTTCGATCAATCCGTCAGATAAAAATATTCAAATGAAGGTACGAAAATTATGCCAGATTTCACAGGAATTGTGATTTTGTTTACTTGTTTTTGATTTATTTATTTATATACATTTACAAAGACAAAAGTAGTCATAATATTATTAAATACATCTGTTTATCGTTAAAGTAAAAACACAAAATATAGGAAATCTGGTAATATTTATGCATATGAAAATCTGCTGCCCTGAAATTCCACAAAAAAATAGCCTTGTCTGCTCTCAATCAAAAAAGTAAGTAGATCATCCACTTCCATCAGGACATTAACATCCATTTTCTACCTTAACTTCACATTCCTTTTCTTCATCCTTAAAAATGCTCACTTTGAATTCCCTTAAGCCTGAACCCCATTCGATGATCTGCTTGAAAAACTCCGAATCCACCAACTCAATAACTCGTACATTTTTCGGGTTTTTCTCCACCTCATGCAGGTGATCCAGCACCATTTGTCCACGTGTATGACCACTCAGATCAACAACACAATGCCACATACTTTGTTTTTGTACAAAACGTGATTTAAAGAGAAATGCTGCCACCAACATGGCATCACAAGGGTTCCAACACTTATAGCCGGCTGGTATATATTGGGCTTTTTCAACGGTGTTCAAAATTTCAACAGCGGGATTTTCACAGGCTGCCTGAGAGCCGAATTGCTCTAGGCGCCATTTCTGGGAAAGAGAAACAGGTAAAATATGTACGTAAATTTAGATTTTGATTTCATACAGAGATGTAGGGACTTACAATGCAGACGAAAAACTTCTCAGCCATACAGGGTTCCCATGGCAGTATGGTAATGGGACATTTTGATTTGGTTAGAACGATGTGTGCCGATTCCGGATCAGCATAGAAATTAAATTCTGCCGCACGTGTATAATTGCCCACTCCTGAAAAGGAAGAAAAGTTATTTTTATGATAAACTTAAAGGTATGTATGTTCATATATGACAAATTCGAAGTATACGAGATTTCAATCCACCAAACATATTTTTCGGCATAGATTCATTCATATACCTAGAGTTTAAATTTTCCTCAACAAATGTAGACATTTGGCTTGGTGTGATAGGAACGTTGGATGTTGCAAAGAAATACATATTCAAAGAAGAGAGTAAGAGAGAGAGAGAGAGAGAGATCAGAGAATGATTAACGCTTCACTCGTTTTGTTTGTTGGCATTCGAGTGAAGAGAAATTTTGACTGTCTATTTTAGTACATCGTTTTTGAAAGGAGTAGCACAGGGCAGGTTTATGTTTTGCACAAATTTGAAAGTCTTGTTCCTGAGTAGCTCTTACTTAGTTTCCCCTTACATGACATGAGAGGTTCTCGCAATCAGTGAGATGTGCGCTTCAAAATTTATATCCTAAGACCCCTTTCACACTCGGCAAGTTACTTGCGCAAGTCAGTTTTTTCAATTTTCGAGTACAAGCAAGTCTGTACCTCAAATTTATTTCCCTAACCCGACCTTACCTCTGTCATCATCAAACCAAAACTTGGGCAAGAGACTTGCGCAAGTAACTTGCCGAGTGTGAAAGGGGTATAACTGATCGGGACCTATGGTTTAATACCCAACTCATATCCATTAAAAACTTTGTTCATGGCCAATTGTATGATAGTGTCGTCGCCGAAAGAAATGATTAGATCGTTTGTAGCTTCCGTCTTGAATGTATCGACATGCGGTACTGTTGTATGGTGGCCAAATGGTATTTATTTTGTATGTAACTCATTCTACACCATGTCCAATTGAAATTTCAAAAAAATCAATTGAAATTTAAAAATTCTATTTGAAATTTGAAACACATCTATTGAAATTTAAAAAACATTAACTGAAATTTAAAAGACATCAATTGAAATTTAAAATACATCAATTGAATTTTAAAAAAACATCAATTGAAATTTAAAAGACTTCAATCGAAATTTGAAATACGTCAATTGAAATTTAAAACACATCAATTGAAATTTAAAATACATCAATTGAATTTTAAAAAAAACATCAATTGAAATTTAAAAGACATCAATCGAAATTTGAAATACGTCAATTGAAATTTAAAAGACATCAATTGAAATTTAAAATACATCAATTGAATTTTAAAAAAAACATCAATTGAAATTTAAAAGACATCAATCGAAATTTGAAATACGTCAATTGAAATGTAAAAGACATCAATTGGAATTTAAAATACATCAATTGAATTTTAAAAAACATCAATTGAAATGTAAAAAACATCAATCGAAATTTGAAATACATCATTTGAAATTTTAAAAACATCAATTGAAATTGAAAACACATTAATTCAAATTTAAAACACATCAATTGATATTAAAAACACATTAATTGAAATTTGAGATACATAAAATTTTTAAAATTTAAAATTCGTCACTTGAAATTTAAAAATTATGTATGTATTATATTTTTAAATTTCAAGTGACGAATTTTAAATTTCAAAAATGTTGTGTCTCAAATTTCAATTAATGTGTTTTTAATTTCAATTGATGTGTTTTAAATTTGAATTAACGTGTTTTCAATATCAATTGATGTTTTTAAAATTTCAATTGATGTATATTTCAAATAGAATTTTTTAATTTCAACTGATGTATTTCAAATTACAAATACAATTTTCAAATTTTAAGTGATACTTTTCAAAATGAAATTGATGTTTTTTTAAATTTCAATGGGAAATGGTGTAGAAGATACGCCATCCATCTACTTTGGATGAATTATATGGTGGTAAATTGTCATGGCTGTTTGTCAAAACTTTTACCGATCAAATTCATTTTTAATAACCGCTGAACTAATCTTATTCTCTGTTGGATGCGGTTTTTTGTAGAAACTAAAAATTTGTAACAAACTTCTATATCACTACTCACCTTGATGATTTCCACCCATCAAATAAATATCCTTTAGCTTTTCGGCAAACTCTATGCCATACATGGAATAACACAGGGCGATATTTGTCAGGGGTCCCACCGCGATTATGGTAACTTGTTTGGGGTTCTAGAAAAAACAAGGCACTCAATCAAACTCCAACATGTCAATCGAAATTAAAAAAAAAAATAAATGGTTTCCCATTACATCCCATGAAGGGACCGAGGAGAACTTCTCACAATTACTGAGCTGTGCGCTTTCCAGTTCTCACTCACTGATTGGGACCTACAGTTTTACACCGATTCCGAACGGTATTTTTTCATGGCTATATACTCGATAGTGTCGCCGTCACTATGCGAGGTGACCGCCGCCGAAAGAAATTTTAGGTGGTCAGAGTAGGGTTCGAACCATTGCACCACCGACGGCCACGTCAATCGAAATTACTCACCTCTAAACAAAACTGATGAATGGCAGCCACAGCATGTTCACCCTCTACCATTTCCTGAACATCAAGATCATCATCTTGCAGCAAAACATCACCGAATCCATCTTTGCCATGGAACAAGGGACGAACTTCACTGCCAAAATGTGGAACCAAAGACTCGGAGGCACCCAAAAATATAGGAATCTAAAGGAACTCAAAAAATAAATAGCTTCGCATTAAGTACAAATTACACTGATCTATCTTCGAAGTTTTGTATGTATCTCACCTCATCTCTTCCACAGGCTTTGAGTATCCTTAGTATATTGTAGGCGGCATTGTGCAGGGTGGTATTGCCACTACCACATATCGTTATGCCAAGGAGGACCAACTGTTTTTCTGCTTCCGCTTTCAGTAGCAACAATAACGCCCAGGCATCATCACTGCCGCCATCACAGTCAAATATCACATAGTTAGTGGACAAGTTGGTGGACATGGTGGACATTTTCTACAGGTAAAATATGTCACACTTTTTACTTCAAATGCGTTCTCTTTCCCTTTTCCTTTATGCTTTTGTTTAAATGCGAAAATCGTCCTTCGTCCTGAAATCCCAGCGGGAATATGCATACATACATATATTTGTTAAAGGTTTTCTTTTCAAGATTTTGGAAATCCCTTTGTTTTGGTACTTAGTCCTTTATCCTTACGTTCCGTTTAAGTGTCCTTACGTTCCGTTAAGGTAGGTCTACGATTTAGAATTGTTATTCTCCATTAATAAGGTCATCTGTTCATAAAATAAAGAAGGAATTAAAAATATAAATTAGTTTATTAAATTTTATAATGTCATAAATAACACAAAAATACTGGTTATTAAATATTTCATAGTGTAACCCAGCATAAAAAGTCAGTTGTGATCATGATTAAAATAACTGACTGAATTTTTCATGTTATTAGAAATCGAGAGGGATAAAGCAAAAATCATTATAATGAAGGGAATACGACATCCGAGGCCCCTCGATTGGAGAACATTTTTGGGTACCCAAAATAAAATGGAAGATGGAAGACTTAAATACAATTTTTAGATAACTCGCTCACGTATCGATTTATCGGGAGAATGAATATGTTTCTGATAATTGTCTAACACCACAGATAGAAGTCGAAAATATTAAATACATTTTTTCCATAACTCGCTTAATTATCAAAATACTGTGGATTTACTTTTACAAAATAAACAACTTTCCAGTAAAATTAAATGAAAGTTAAAAACTATTTTGAAATAATCACGAAATTTTTAAAAAACAAAATCTTGTTTTCTACAGAAAACAATTATCGGATCAAATGAAATGGTAAAAAACATCGATTTTTTAAAACGGTTTCTTCTGGATAACTAAGCGAGTTATCGATAACTTTTGTTTAATATTTTTGTAATGTTCTAATAAACGCAGTTATCGATTTGAGGGATCTCGGATATCTCGGATATATAATTAGTTTTTTAATTTTTCTAACAAAAATTATCACAAAATGTACTAAATGTACAATTTATAATTGTACTAATAAATAAATAATCACATAAAAATCACATGAGGTGTCAGGGGTGGTCAGGGGACACCCGGTTGGAACGAAGTTCTTTTCGCTATATATTGTTATTTTTTTTACCCCGCTAATGTTAATTATAGCTTAATTTGTACGGGACAGCTAAGTGATATTAAGTGCCATTTCAATTTCCCACTTAAATTCCGACTTGTGCAATGACAATGTTGCCACATGTTAAATTTCAAGAAATGGTAACAAAAAGTTATCTTAGATAAATTTTGTTATTATTTCTTGCGAATGAAAATGTTATCAAGGAGAGACGCAAAAGCAGACATTTGCAAAATGACTTACACATTTTAAGTTCAATAAAATTATTTTGTTTAATCGAAGACTACGTGTCTCTAAGTTTGAATGATAGAATTTTATTTCTGATAGAAAACAAAATTGGAAATAAATTATTCACAACAACGCTCGGTAAATGCAAGGCTGATCTAGTAGAGGTTAACGCAGTAGGATTTGTTGTACTTGTGGGCACCAACAACAGGGATTTTGTTTTTGTTCTATGACTCTAAATGCCAAATTCAACACAAAGTAAACAAAAAAGTACAATACAAAAATACACTGAATTTGACAGATAGGGTCATAAGAAGGCAAAATCAGATGTTCTAATGCATTAATCTCCATTAGATCAGCCTTGGGTAAAGGTCCAATTAGTCTTCTTTGTTTCACACACAAAAGGTACTCTTTAAAGAAAATGTAGTTTTTTAAGAAAAGGCAATTTGTTGTAAGAAAATGTACTTTTTTAAGAAAAGGTACTTATTTAAAAAAAATATACTTTTTTTAAGAAACGGTACTTTTTGGAAGAAAATTTACTTTTTTTTAAGCAAAGGCACTTCTTTAAGGTAAGGTATTTCTTTTCAGAAAATGTTCTTTGTTGCAGAATATGAATAGGTATTTTTTTTTTGAGAAAATTAGCTTTTTTTTAAGAAAAGGCACTTATTTAAGAAAAATTTCCTTTTTTTAAACCTCTGTCACTTTGTCTTTTCTAAATTTACATTTTATTGGGTTCAAAACTTCAATACATACTAAATATTGGTTGCAGTTCCACCTAGAAATCTTCCCATTAAACAAAAAATTTCCCAACACATGTTAGTCTAGACACAAACCAAAGCAAAAGTAGCCAATATAGTTGATAATACTGGGTTGTAGCATAATAGTGTTAAAAAAAAGTTGCTTAATTTTTTTTTCATTTAGCCCCCATCCCGCAACGTGCGATAAAGAACTTCGTTCCAAACTGATTAAAGCAGAAAAAACGTACACAATATCCACCAAAACAGTTCATAATGAAATTTCTTAAATAAGCACTACAACTCTTAAAATTACTTGAAATGTACAAAATTTTACGTCCTGTAACAATTCATAATTCAACATTATCAAATTTTCAAAATTTTACGTTCTTTAACAATTCATAATTCATAATTCAACATTTTCAAAATTTTATTAAAAATTACGTTTCACGTCTATATTTACCGGAACTTTTCGGAAAGTACTACTAAAAGACATTTCTAAAAAGAAATAACATTGTCTATTAATTATTAAGAACTTTCCAAAAGTATAACAAGAAATTTACAAAAAAAAATAAAGAGTACGTATTAAAGCCGTACAAAAAAAAATTACATGAGGTGTCAGGGGACACCCGGTTGGAACGAAGTTCCTTTCGCTATATATTATGTACTAGTTAGTTCCAACACACCTAAGGCGCCTGTAGAAAAATACTGTAATTTATATGGATCTTGTAAAATGATTAGCTTTTGTTAAGAAATTTTTTATTTATTGAATGTAAGAATATGTATTATATTTTCCCGAAAAGGTCCTTTCTTTGATGAGAGGTACTTCTTTTATTAAAATATAAAAAAATGGTTTCCCGTTACATCCCGGGAAAGGTTTAGGCAGAGCGTCTCACAAACCAGTAAGCTGTGCTCGTTCTAGTTTTACACTCACTGGTTGGGTCCTACAGTTTTACACCGGTTAAAACGGTATTTTGAGAAGCTTTTTCATGGCTGAATACTCGATAGTGTCGCCGTCACTAAGCTAAGAAAAAGCCTAAGAGTATGAATTGTTTTTACAAAAAATACTTTTTTAAGAACAGGTACTTTTTAAAGAAGTGGTACTCTTTTTAGGATAAGGTTATTTTTTAAGAAAATTTACTTATTTTCAGGAAGGCTACTTACATATCTCAAGAAAACAAAAGAAAAGGTGGTACTTTATTTTTAAGAAATGGTACTTTTAAGAAAAAGAATTTTTGTAAGAAAAGGTATTTTTTGTAAGAGAAGGTATTTTTTTTTGAAGAAAATCTGTTTTTTTACGAAAGAACAGACACCATTTTAAGAGTAGGTACTTATCTCAAGAAAAGTTATTTTGTTTTACAACAAAGGTATTCTTTAAAGAAAATGTAGTTTTTTAAGAAACGGCAATTCATTGTAAGATAATGTACTTTTTTAAGAGAAGATACTTATTTAAAAAATTACTTTTTTGAAGAAAAGGTACTTTTTGTAAGAAACTTTACTTTTTTTAAGCAAAGGTACTTCTTTAAGATGTTATTTTTTTAAACTTCTTTCCTTTGGCTTTTCTAAATTTACTTTTTATTCGGCTTAAACTACAATATGTAATAAACAGGCTCCACCTAGAAAATTTCCCATGAAACAAGAAATATGTTAGGCTGGACACAAACCAAAAGTACGAGTGTTAAAGTGCTGCCAAATTTAATTCCCTGCTGAGGGTTGTGTTTCATGGATTTGCCAGTTTTGCACTTTGGCTTTTCTAAGTTAACTTTCCATTGGGTACAAAACTACAATATGTAATACACAGGCTCCACCTAGAAAACTTCCCTTTAAACCAAACCACAGCAAAAGTACCCAATATAGTTGATAATAAAGGGTTATAATAAAGTAGTTAAAAAAAAGTTGTTTCAAAAATATTCATTTAGCCCCCAACCCGCAACCTGCGATAAGGAACTTCGTTCCAAAATTTAGAACAGTTACGAACTATTGTACTTAAATATGTGCCTGTGTACTTTAGTGTATGCAAATGTGCATATTATTACAAAAACAAGAACATCGCGTTTTAACAAAATACTACACTTTTTTAAATTGCAATAAAGAGTATATTTGTAATAAAAAGTGTAATTAAATTACACACATTGTACTGAAAAAACTACGCTCTTAAAATTTGTATTAAAAAAAATTATTTTTTCTTTTAAGTACCTAAATACATTTTCAAATTTGTACTTAAAAGTACTATGTATTTTGAAAGAGAAACAAAAATAAAATGTTTCAAAAACATATGTACAAAACATAACTGATTTTTCGAATTGTATGTAAAAATTGCAAATTGTATTGGTAATGAAAAGTATGCCAACATTCTCGTAGTGTACAAAATAGAGCATACAAATTAAATTTTCTAAAAATTTAATAAGCACGACATTTATGTAAAGTTTACTAAACAAAATTTCTTTTCATAATTGTACTCAAAAGTACTTACTCGTATTTGAATGTATGGCAAAAAAAGAGCTACAATAAAAAAGGATACTAAATAAAGTGTAGTAAAAATTACATAAAGTGTACAAAAAGGTACTAAAATAGTTCATTTTTCATAATTTCACAAAATTTCTATTCATAATTGTACTAAAAAGTACTTACTCGTACTTGAATGTATGACAAAAAAGAGCTACAATAAAAAAGGGTACTAAATAAAGTGTAGTAAAACTCACATAAAGTGTACAAAAAGGTACTAAAATAGTTAATTGTTCATAATGGCACTATTTGTACATTATTACAATTATACAAAACAGACATTTTTTAAGTTTAAAAGTTTTTTTAAAAATGTACATTAAATAAAAAACAGCACAATTTGTACCAAATTATAAGAAGAATGTTCAAATCGGTATAGAAAATGTACTATAAATCGCAGAAAATTATAGAAAATGCACGTAAAATGTACAAAAAGATATTAAAATTTAAACTTTTTAAAAGTCTAATAAATAATTCATTTTGTATAATTGTGCTAATTGCCCATTATTTTAATGATAACGATATTTATTTTTTGAATATTTAACAAGCAAATTTTTCAAAAGTTTACTTTTAAGCGAAGACAGTACACGAAGTGTACTAAATGGTAAACATTTTTACAAACCAGTATGGAAAGAATTTTTATAGTTATAACTTAAAATACATTTCCATGATAAATCCACATAAATTAACACATTTGAAAAGTATTTTACAAATCTACTAATTGTAGTTTATAATAATTATACAAAGCGGAATGAAACTGTAACAAAAGTACATTTATCAAAAATGTGCATACAAAATAGTTCACAAATTGTACAAAACAGTAAAAACATACAATTCATAAAAATAATTTTCATCATTGAATTTTGAAAATGTATGGGTAACGAGTAGTGAATAGTTCATCATAAAAAATTATATCTGTCCGAAATTAATCCGAAATATGCTAAAAATGTACGCCCAAAATGTACAAAAATATCCATAAAATTAACTAAATTTCAAACTCTTAAAAGATTATTCTTATAAATGCATTAGGTACATTACTATAATTATCCAAAAAATTTAAAATAAAAAAATCGGTTCCAACCCCTATTTTCGAAGTTGTAGGTCCCCAAAGTTCCGACATACAGGATGGTATGACGTGTGGTGCCGTCTTATGGAACCGAGTGACCACTTTTTTATATAAAAACAGTTGAAATAAATAAATTTTGTCGATAGCTGTGTTAGTTATCGAGATATGAATGACCGCGCGATTGTTTTTAAAACGATTTTTTATTTTTTTTAAAATAATAAAATATTATTTATTATATTATTTTGTTGCGAAAAAGTATTTTCAAAATTTAATTTTGTATGTCTTAGGTTTGATGAATTTTGAACCTTGATATCTTCGGTCATTAATGGGCTAAAGGTCTAACTAAGGTGTCTTATTTTTGAGGTTAATGTCCCAGCTATGCAATAACATGAAAAATTAATACCACTAAGTAGGGTACTATTCTGTGATAATAAGGTATTTTCTCAAAAAGTGGGATAGGCTCCCTACGGGTTAATGGATCTTAAAATTTTGTAAGCAGCTTCAAAGTTATTTTCTTAAGCTTTGCAATGATACCCACATTGTCGCAGTCCGTCAATATATGTGGAATATATGGGGGGGGGGGGACTATATGTTCAAACTTTGCTTACCTGTAATCCACAAAAAATGGGCGAGCACCAACAAAAAAAAAATATAGCTTTTTGTGCATGATAAGTTCTATCCAGTGATGGTAAATTGGAGCCGATACGAATTTTTGACGTATGCTGGGTATATGCCAATTTTACTTTTAAAATGCTAAAGTACATCATCATAATTGTACCAACACAACTTTTTTGAAGGTTTAACAATAAAGCCCGGTATTCAGTTTTTATAAAATTTTCGTTGTTATACGAAGTACGTGCGTAAAAATTAACGACAATTTAATGAACGGAACATTTCGCTCAATTTTAATTTGCTTGGTACTCAGGTCTTTACGAAAATGTCGTAGGCAAAATCAAGTACAGAGTTGTTACGCTAAAGTTATTTCGTAGGAAAACAATTGTTTGATAATTGGTTGGCACCGGAATTTTGACATTTCGATTATTTTAGTAAACAAAAGTAATGCATTAAAATAAAATGGAGTGCAAAGATGAATTATTAATGAAATATTTGCAAGGTATTTCAGAGATATGTAGTAACTCTATGTAACAAAATTATCCGTTTAGAAATAAATGACAAAAGTTCTAACGTAAATTTCGCAAGAACTTAATACGGGGCTTAATGCCCGGTATTCAGTTTCTATGCAATTTTCGTTGCCATAAGAAGTACGTGTATAAAAAAATAACGAAAATTTCATGAACAGAAAATTTCACTTACTTTTCATTTCCTCGGTACACACCTGTTACGCCATGCTATTTCGTACGAACAAAGACGATCTAGAATTAGACGACCAGAAGATGTGCGCAATTTGGCAACTCTGGTAAAAGAGAAACAAAAAGTGCTGGAAAGTACGAACACAATTGTTTAGGAACGGAATTTTGACATTTCGATGGTTTTAACAACCAGAAGCTTAAAACCACTTAAAGCTACACATTTTAAAAATAATTATAATATATTTTCATTATAAAAATTCATTATTCATGATTTATTGATACAAAGAATTTAAAATATTGACCTAATACCCCGAATATTTTCATTTTAACTAACATTTCCATTATTGCACTTTAAAGAACTGATTGGAAAGAGTCAAATGTTTTCTGAAATACATTTCAAAAGTATTCTGGAATACATTTCAAAAGTATTCTGGAATACATTTCAAAAGTATTCTGGAATACATTTCAAAAGTGTACCGAACTATATTTCAAAAGACAGTAGTACAAGAGTGTTCATTACTTTTTAGAAGGGACTTTAAAAGGACTTTTGAAATGTAATAAATAGTACATTTAAGTGTAAGTGTACTTAAAAAAATATCATTGTACCATGAAGTACTTCTTTGAAAGTTCATTAAAAATAAATGTTGTAGTGAAATCCACATATGTACGTAATTTCGTCAAATGTCAAATTGTCAAAAAAAAATAGTATTCTAAAAGGTACTAAAATGCACTAAAAACACATTAAGTGTACAAAAAGTACTTAAACCCCCACTTTTTTTAAATTATTTTGTCAGCAACGACAACACGTTTTAAAAACTGATTCCGCTTCATATGGGTTGCTGGGTTGCTCCTGCATCTTCTTATCTAGTTAACATTTGTTTATTTGACCAATTAAAATTCGTTTAGTTTATTAGTGAGAATAAATAAATTAACGAAAGACGCATGAACAAATATTTACTAGTCAACCAATTTGTTTTGAATTTCTAGCTGATAACAATGACTCGTAATATCAAATCTTCTAACAGTAAACGATCGCGTTTGAAAGACCAAACTTCAGTAATGTATGCAAATAATGATGATTATATGATTTCTGACGTCACGAAACCACTAAGATGTCGCAAAAAAGTACTTTTATAATTACTACACTGAAAAAAAAAGATTATAAATGTTCTTCAAAATTTTTCATTAATTTTATGAACATAGTCTCTGAATTTATGCATTTTTATGAAATTTTAATGAAGCTGTTCATAAAAATCAATTCATTGAAAAAGTTCACAATCCTGTTAATTATGTCAGAATGTTTTATATTATTCCTACTACTACACGAAACTCAGACACAAACTGTTTTCCAATCTTCCTTTTGTTTGATGCTTAACCTATTTTTTATTATTTAACACTAAAGAATTCTCATTGCAGGTGTAGTTTTCGCTACACATAGCTTGCTTGATGAATATTTCAATCGCAACATTCCGAATAACCTCAAATTAGAGTCTGTGGCAAGACCGAAATAGGTATAAACTGGATTGAAAAATTATATACGAGTATTATATAATTATGTATATGAAACATTTCTTAAAATTTTAAGATAAGGAAAGTTAATTCTAGCATTGAGCACTTCAACAAAGAATAATTTCAAGAAAATAATGAACTTTTTCATGGTACTTTTTTACGATTTCACGAAAATTCAACCAACGAGTATATTTAATAAATACAGGGTAACTGATTAATGTTGCTACTAATAGAAACGTAATAACTATTTACTGAATAATTAATCGGTTACCTTTTGGAACGAAGTTCCTTATCGCACGTTGCGGGATGGGGGCTACATGAAATAAAATTAAACAATTTTTGTTAACCCTATCATGCTACCACCCAGTATTATCAACTACATTGGGTACTTTTGCTTTGGTTTGTGTCTAGACTAACATATGTTGGGAAATTGTTTAATGGGAAGTTTTCTAGGTGGAGCCTGTAACAAATATTTAGTATACATTGTAGTTTAGAATCCAATAAAAAGTAAATTTAGAAAAGCCAAATTGAAAGAAGTTTAAAAAAAGAAACTTTCCTTAAATAAGTGCCTTTTCTTAAAAAAAGTCAACTTTCTCAAAAAAAAATACCTAGTCATATTCTTAAACAAAGAACCTTTTCTTAAAAAAATGCCTTATCTTAAAGAAGAACCTTTTCTTAAAAAAGTAAATTTTCTTACAAAAAGTGTATTTTCTTAAAAAAGTATTTTTTTAAATAAGTACCTTTTTTTTAAAAAGTACATTTTCTTACAACAAATTGTCTTTACTTAAAAAACTACCTTTACTTTAAAGAGTATCTTTTCTGTGAAACAAAATAACTTTTCTTGAGATAAGTACCTATTCTTAAAAATGTGCCTATTCCTGGAAAAGGGACCAATTCTAAAAAAAACCCGTTTCTTAAAAAAAAAAACATTCTTCAAAAAAATATCTTCTCTTAAAAAAAATAAATTTTGTTACAAAAATTCCTTTTCTTAAAAATAAAATAATACCTTTAATTTTCTTGAGATAAGTAGCCTTTCTGAAAATAAGTGAATTTGTTAAAAAAGATAACATTTTCCTAAAAGAAGTACCACTTCCAAAAAAGTACCTGTTCTTAAAAAAGTACTTGTTTTGTAAAAGAAATTCATACTCTTATGACTTTTTCTTACAGAAAGTACTTCTTCTTAAAAATAGTACCTTTTCTTAAAAAAAAAACCATTAGGTTTTAATAAAAGAAGTACCTCTCTTTCAAAAAGGAACTTTCTTAAATGTACATTTTCTTAAAAATAGAATAATACCTTTTATTATCTTGAGATAAGTAGCCTTTCTGAAAATAAGTAAATTTTCTTAAAAAAATAACCTTTTCCTAAAAAGAGTGCCTGTTCTTAAAAAGTACCTGTTCTTAAAAATGGTACTTCTACGAAGTAACCCAAAGGTAGCGAAATATTGAAGAATAACATTAGTTAAAAATACGACCAAACGCTCGAACACTTTAATTTTTGAATATAATAGTACTTCTACTTAAAAATAGTACCTTTTCTTAAAAAAAAAAACTTTAGCTTTTAATAAAACAAGTAAGTACATTTCCGGGAAAATATAATACATATTCTTAAAAAACGACATAAAAATATACTTTTAAAAAATATAGATGCTATAAAACAATTTTTCTTAAAAAATGTTCATCATTTTACAAATAGTATCTTTTCTAAAAGATCCATTTAAATTATCGTATTTTTCAAGGGGCGCCTTAGACGTGTTGGAACTAACTAGTACATAATATACATATAGGGAAAGGCACATTTTTATTAAATCAGGCCTTGAAAATCGGCTTAGTCGATAATATCGGCTTACATTTTAAGTCGAAGCGACCCTTTACGAAGGCGGCGTGAACTTAAAGAAATTATCTACGACTGCCCACACTGGCAATTATTCTGTTGACTTCGTTGTCGTGCATAAATCCAAAAAATAGTACGACCTTAATTTTGTGGAGCAATAAATCCGATCAATAAGTCCGTGACTTTTTGAATGAAACACAGTTTTTTTTTGTAAAAAAAAAAACTATTTTTTTCAACATACAGCCCTGTCATGGCTTTCGTAAGAAAACGAAATGAATTCGTAAACGCCATTTCGTAACGTTTTGCGTTTGCTTCTATGACTTTCGTACGTTTTGGTAAAAACGAAAAAAATACTGAATACATTCTTTTCGAACGAACATCTGGCAGCTCCATGAGAAAAGAATAGGCAAAACAGAAACAATGAAAACAAAATAAGGAACCACGTAGAAATTTGTTAGAAACTAAAAGAAAAAAGTAACTAACGAATGTGAACAATTAAATTACTTCAAGTGCTGTACTAAACATAGAAAGGAGTATGCCAGGAGTTTCAATAGTAGCAGTTATCGGGCACCAAATGAGTCAGTATTTTGTTCAAAAATTGAACCGGCGAAGTTTAAGAGACGCATTAACATATGTGGCAATATTGGGCAAAATCGTACGTGGCAACGCAGAAGTATGACAACTTTTAAATCTTTTAAAAAAAAAATTTATTAAAGGCAAAGTTTTGCAAAATTATATTTTTAAAAGACTATTAAACTAGACAAAGTTCTTACACAGTTGTTTTCGTGTTTCTCTTTACATTTGTCAATTTCACTGAAGTTTTACCAACTGTTTTGAATACGCAATATATTTGCGTTTTTGATTTTCTGTAGGACAAAACGAGAATGATTTCACGTTTAAGTTTCATTTAAGGCTATAAGAGATCATGTTTTCTCCGGTTAGTGAAAAAATGTAAATGCCGCGGGTGGGAACGAAACGAAATTGCGCTCTGTGACGTGGCTGATAATCTCCTTTTAGCTCAATACACTTAGTCCAACGTTTCTCCAATTTTTGCCACGTTGCCACGTTCCAAAAAATATGATTTTTCGAGTTCCATAAAATAGGCACTTGTTTGATCAATAATTTCATCGTTGGAGCTAAATCTCTTACCACCGAGCCATTTCTTTAGGTTTAAAAAGGAAATAGTCACTGGGGGCTCAATCCGGAGAATATGGCGGATGAGGTACCAATTCGTAGCCCAATTCATGGAATTTTGCCATTAAGACTACACACGTGTGCACCCGTGCGTTCATGGGTAATTGAGAGCAAACGCGGCACCCATTTTGGAGACAGCTTTCTTAAACCCAACTTATCATTTAAAATCGAAACCACACTGCCATATGAAATGCCTATGGCATCAACAATCTCACGCAATTCTGCTCTTCGATCGGCCAACACGTGGATCGGGCATTTTTTCAACATTTTCGGGTGTATTGGCCGCAATTGTCCGTCTAGAACGTTCAGCGTCATTTGTACTTGTGCGGCCACAACGAAAGTCAGTAAATCACTTTTTTACCATTGAAATCGATGGTGCATAGTATTTATTCCCCATAGTATTTATCAAGCTTTTCCTCTTTTTGATTGACGGTTTTCTTCGCAAAAATAATGTTTAATGAGAACTCGAAATTCACTTTTTTCCATTTTTAAAAAAATGCACGAGGTTGTATGTTTTGAACAGCTGTTAAACGCAAAGTAATAGCTCATTCGCACTGCAAAATATTTCCCGGATTTCGTATTAAATGTCCTAACAAAATCTGAAGTGTTCGCATTGGGATTTTTCCTGATTTGATTGAAAGTCAAGGCGCATTGACGAGGCAGAGTTACTACGACAATAAATACAGCAAGTCCACAACAATAAGAATTTTGCTGTGTCTCGTGTTTTTCCACAATCAAATTCAGCACAAATGTATTCCAAAAATAAACGAAAACAAAAAAGTATAAGAAATACCTAAGAAATTACAAAAGTAAATAACTCGGTTATTCCAGTAGTACCACCACATCAATCCACCTTGATTGAAATGGTTGTTAACCAACGTACTATTCGTGCGTAGTGTGAGATAAAACAGCGTTGCATAAAGCAAATCAAGCATTTTTTTCCTGATTCTCAGAAAAATAAGAAAAAATACCCGATTTGTCTTCTCTCAAAACGTATGGGAAATCAAGCAAGTTTTCCTGAAAATCAACAAAGATGGCAAAATCAAGAAAAACGATGCCAGTGCGAATACTATATAAATGATGGAACTTGCTCAAAATTTGACAGTAGTCTATTAACGTATATGATAATTTCAAGTCAATTTCAACGAAATTGTTGTAAATATCTCAATTTCGTAGTTGTCAAAATATATGCGAAATTGAGCAATTTCATCCCAAATTGCGAAAGACTTCAATTTCACTGTAGCGTTAACAAGGCATAACTCTTAGCATTTCCGTTTGGGGATAAGTTACAAATTTTCGCAAGAACCGAACACGGGTCTATGTAAACACACAAATAAAACTGCTTGGGCCGAAAATGTATGGTCCTCAAACGGCTAAGCCAATAATATAAAAAGTAACGGCGGTTTATTTTTAGCAGTGTGCGCGAGACCGTATCGTCGGCGCAAATATTTAAAAAATCGAAGTCGGCGGCACGACGCTGCGGCTTCAGTCTCTGCTCATGATTACTGCAGTAGGTGCTGGGATGAATTGGGGATTAGAGTGTCGAAAACCTGATATACACCTTTTGTGCGGAGATTAGATTAGATTATTTTTGCGGAGCACATATTGGTTCGTCAGAGTATAAAATACCTCAAATCTTGGAACACCGGGATGGGATATAACAGGGCTTGACCGGCCCTTAACCTCAGCAGGCCAATTTGGAGCATGACGTCCCCTGGTATCACAATGGTTCTCATTGAACTAACCGTGTCAAAAGAGACAGTGACTTCTATCTAACCTCTCCTAACCTAGGCGACTTTCTGTTGCACTTGAATGGCATGAATCGTCTTAGAATTCTACAGAAAATATAGAATAAATAAATATGCTTTTGGGGATCTCGGATAAATGGGTCAATATACCCCAGCCGTCGGTGGTGCAATGGGTAGTGTGCGCGCCTCTTGTACTTGAGATCCTGGGTTCGATCCCTGCTCTGACCACCTTAAATTTCTTTCGACGGCGGTCACCTCGCATAGTGATGGCGGCACTATCGAGTATTTAGCCATGAAAATGATTCTCAAAAATACCGTTCGGAACCAGTGTAAAACTGTAGGTCCCAATCAGTAAGTATAAAACTGGAAAGCGCACAGCTTACTGGTTGTGAGAAGCTCTCCCCGATTACTTCATGGGATGTAACTGGAAACCATTTTTTTATACCCCATAAGATTTGAAACTTAATATGGCGAAGGGTATTAAAATATTAATTCGTGGGAGCAAATTTCTTTTGGCAGCAAAATTGGATTTTTTTTCGTTTTGTTTGTGCCTGGTAGAGCATTAAATGCGGATTTAAAAAAAAGAAAAAAGTTTGAGGAAAGCCATATTTTCCGAAATATAGGTCTCCAAAGCTCGAATGTATAATCGCTCATAACTCTGCCATTTATTATCCGATCCTGATGAAATAAAGGGGGGCTCAGGCATTGGGGATCTCAAATTCCCTCTGAATCTTAAGTCGATGTGTGACAAAATCGGAAAAATCGCTCGAGTTTTTAGAAATAATTTTTTTATTTTGGTGTGTAAAAACTACAACAAAGGACAATAGAAATAAAAGACGACAAAAGACAACAACACCAAAAGACAAGAACAACAAGTTGATTAAACCAAAAAAGTGAGGTTAAAAAACATTTTTCTAAATGAGCCCTCAATGGGCTAATAAAAGGAAATATATTTATATAAAGAGTTATAGAGTTTCACAAGGGCTTTGTAATGATATATATTTCAAGCAGATCCGATGATAAATACCTGAGATATGACCGATTATAGACTCAAGCTTTAAAGGCCTATATATCAAAATGTTGGACCTAGCGCAAAAAACAAAACTCAAACTTTTTCAACTCAGCGCAAAAGCCTTTACCGTTGGTGAAATTTTGGTGCAGATCTGATTTTGCTGCTAAAATAGTTTTATGCCAAATATGATTTTAAGGATCTCAGATAAATGGGTCAATATACCACATAAGATTTGAAAACTTAATATGGCGAAGGGTATTAAAAGATTATTTCGTGTACCGTAACAAAGAAAGTAGTATTTTGGCTTAACCAAATCATGATTTTTCTTTCGCAATAAATTAAATTATACCTATAACAGGTTTATTAGACGATTTTTGTATGAAACTTCTGATTAATTAATGTTTCATATGTTTTATGAACCCGACCCGTGTTATGCAAGTACATTAAGTCACTTTGTTCAATGTTTTCTTTTTGTTATTGATTCTTAACACCAAAATGCCGGCCGGCTGGTAACCAGATGTCAGTTCCAGCTGAGTTTGATAGTAAACGAGGGAAATGTCTGCCTTTTAATTTCAATTTACAAAATGTTTTTTGTTTTACAGCCACAAACAAAACTTACCTCAGTGTGTCGTCAGAATATACTTATGATGTGTTGAGCTAATATGGCACCTTTATAAATACTAAACACATTTCGGGACAGGTGGAACTACTGTGTATTATATTGACTTCCTTTCCAAATACAACTTGATAAATCACATAAAATGTTGGGATTTCAAATGCACTTTGTACACCAAAGAATTTTGACAACATCCGGTAATTTATTGTGGGTTTGACACGATCCAAATATTTAGTTTTTTTTTCTAATATACTATATTAACTATATATTTTGTTTATCTGCGTATTTTGTTATTACATTTCTTTGTTTCTTTTTGTTTGTCTTTTCGTGTTTTTTTTTTGTGCTGTCTCTTCAGTAAATAGTGTGTTATGTTTTACATACAGATACTTTGACTTCAGTCTGTATACAATTCTTTTTGTTTTGCCGCCGTATTATTTGCGGAACACAATTCGCCACCAAACAACGCGTTAAACTAATAATAATCCAAAGAAATTTCCACGAGATTTCTGGTTTGCGACAGCAACAGACACATTGAGAGTTTACATTTTTCGCAAGATACTTTGCTTGCCTCTAACTAACCCTCAACCAGTAAAGTATCTCACACATATTGGAAACGTTTACTTTGCTCTCTTTTAAAAAGAGTACTACTCAAAATTATGATTAACCCTTAAAAGTACAAGGGTGTTGAAAATGACAGCGAGAGTTATAGAAATATATAAAAATACATTTGTATAGATAAAAATATGAATTATAGGTACACGCTGAAAACAAACGGCTCCTGTAATATTGTGCAGGAACCACGTATATGGTTTGAACATTGTTTATAAGTAATGGGTTTTCCAATAGGTACTTGATAATTTTGAAATTAATTTGTGAAAGCACTATTTCACTGATCATCTAACTGTTACTTTCCTTTTTTCATCACGGTAAAGTATACGTCGGTGGTGCAATGGGTAGTGTGCGCGCCTCTTGTGCATGAGATCCTGGGTTCGAACCCTGCTCTGACCACCTTAAAAAAAATTTCTTTCGGCGGCGGTCACCTCGCATAGTGAGGGCGACACTATCGAGTATATATCCATGAAAAAGCTCCTCAAAATACCGCTCGGAATCGTTGTAAAACTGTAGGTCCCAATCAGTGAGTGAAAACTGGAAAGCGCACAGCTCAGTGATTGTGAGAAGCTCCCCCTGTCCCTCCATGGTAGATGTTTACGCCGATTGTTCCTGCTTCGGCGGCGGCGTAGTGACCTAAGCAATCCGTCGACGGCGGCTTTGTCGGCTAACATGGCGGCGGATAACGGCGGCGGCGGCAAGACTGGCGTTTCCAGCAAAGGCCGGCACCATGCAACACGTTAAGTATGCCAATGTCATGATCGAACACAGTTTTGTGTTTGACTTGAATCAAACATAACATTGCTGTAGCATTCCGTGCCGAACAAATACGTACAGCATTGCAAGAAAATTAAGTTGACTATTATTAGGAAATATTCTGATTGTAGTTGTGTGTAGTTTATAGTTTGTGTGTTGTAAATCAGAACAATGCTATTATATGATCGATTATATGTAAGATTAAATAAAATGTTATACGCCGCTGTACTACGGCGGCGGCGGCGGCGTAAACCTCTACTCCATGGAATGTAATGGGAAACCATATATTTTTTTTAAGTACACGAATGAACAACGTATGCAAATTATAAAAATGTACTACCGAATTTCGGAGTCGGTGACCGCAACTTTAAGAGCGTGAACTCCAATTTACGGTCGTTATTCTCGCCAAGTAGACAAGCAATAACAAGTTTAGTGCAAAAATTTGAGTCTACATATTCATTGAGTGATGCTGCCGTGCCAGTGAGTCAACGGGTTGGTCGAAGTGGCGAAAATATCGCTGCCGTTCAGGCGTCCGTAGCAAACGATCCAAATCAGTCGATTCCGCGGCGTTCTCAAGAACTAGGCATCGCCAAGACCACTTTATGCCGAATTTTGCGTAAAGATCTTGGTTTACACCCATACAAGATCGAGCTGACTCAAGAATTGAAGTTCTCCGATTGGGATCTGGAGAAGATGCGCCAAGATGATGAATTTCATCGCAAAATCATCCTCAGTAACGGACCTCATTTTTGGCTCAATGGGTTCGCCAATAAGCAAAATATGCGTTATTGGTTTGGTGAAAATCCACATGTGCTTCATGAATCACCACTTCATCCACTAAAAATAACTGTTTGCCGGCGGCGTCATTGGGCCATATTTTTTCGTCGACAATATCGATCGTCACGTTACTGTGAATGGAGATGGTTATATCGCCATGATAACTGAATATTTTTGGACCGAATTGGAAAACATGGACTTGGACGACATGTGGTTTCAACAGAACGGTGCCACAAGCCACACAGTACACGTTACAATCGATTTATTGAAGAGTAAGTTTGGTGAGCGTGTTATCTCAAGAAATGGACCAGTCAATTTACCGCCTCGTTCGTGCGATTTAACTCCTCTAGACTTTTTTCTTTGGAGCTGCGTCAAATCATTGGTCTATACCAACAAGCCGACGTCGTTGAAAGAACTCAGAGCCAACATTGAACGCGAAAAAGCGGCCGTTACGGCCGAAATGTGTGACCAAGTCATCGAAAATTAGGTCCAACGAATCGACCGCTGTCGATGTACCCGCGGTGGCTATATGAACGAAGTCGAGTTCCATTCATAAATATTTTGATTGTATTTCAAGTCGATCATAAAGTTTTGGAAATATCTCAAATGGTTTGGGTATTATTTTGAAAAAAGTGATGTCAAGGTCTTATTGGAAACCCCTTTACATTAATTGGAGATCTGCTACTTTTTTTGTTTCTTTAATATCTGTCACGTTTTTGTTTTCAGCCGTTGTCAACAATAATAATAATACTCATTCTGTCTGAAACATGTAATATTGAATAACAAATACAATGTGTTTGGACACAAGTATACTATATTTGCGAAAAGCTACAAACACGTTATATTTGCTACCAAACAATGAAAAAATACTGATTTTTTAGCGTGTATGATTTCGATTTTGAAAATATGTTAGCCTTCCTGTGTCGTGACATTTTACACATTGTGCCCTCGTCGTGTAGCAGGGTTGCCTATTTTCCAGACTTCGTATTTACCCCACTATGTGTAACCCATACACATCGTCGTGGGGGATGTGTAATGAACGTTTATCCAATACCCCCAGGGTATGGGGAAAATAATGGGTAGATACCCACGACGATAGGTAATGGGTTTCTCAGGGTAACCCATCCCCATTTTTGATCGAAAATATCAAAAAATTAGGAAAAATCTCTATATCTCGGAAACGGAGCGTCCAATCGAAAAAATATCTAATATCAAGGGTTTTCATAAGTGGTCCAATTTGTATGGAAGAATTTTTTTTTCGAAAAATCCCCGAAATAAGAAAATCGCTAAAATAAAAAAATGGTTATAACTCGAAAACGGTGCATCCAATCGGAAAAATAATAAATATATTACCTCCTAAGGAGGCTTTTACCAATGGGTGTCTCCAATATGACATCGAGTTATAGCCACTTTTTTATTTTAGCGATTTTCTTATTTTGGAGATTTTTCGAAAAAAAATTCTTTCATACAAATTGGACCACTTTATGAAAACCCCTTAGAAATCCGCAAAAACTGGGTATTTTTTCGATTGGACGCTCCGTTTCGATCAAAAATGGGGATGGGTTACCCTGGGTAACACATTACCCATCGTCGTGGGTAGCTACCCATTATTTTCCCCATTTCCCTGAGAGTAATGAGTAATCGTGATGAGTAATTCCCCATTGTCGTGGGTAGTTACTCAATATTTTCCCCATTGCCCTGAGGGTAATGGGTAATCGTGATGGGTAATTCCTCATTTCGTGGGTAGCTACCCATTATTTTCCCCATTGCCCTGAGGGTAATGGGTAATCATGATGGGTAATTCCTCATTTTCGTGGGTAGCTACCCATTATTTTCCCCATACCCTGTGGGTAATGGGTAAACGATCGCTACCCATTCCCCACGGCAATAATAATGGTTTACCCAGGGTAACTTTTTACCCACGAAATACGAACCCTGATATTTTCACACTTTTCCACAGTCAACATATCAGTTTCATAAGATGAGGAAGTGATACGAATACGCACGCAGAAAAATCTGTCTTGCTTTGTTGTTTGGATGCAAATACAATGAATTCGTAGCTTGGATCAAATATATTATACTTGTGTCCAAACACACTGTGTTTGCTATTCAATATTACTTGTTTGAGACACAATGATTAATAGGATATAATTTGCATTTTTGTGACCCAAATGTGGCTTTGTCTGCTAAATCATATACATGCTAAATTCATCTACATGTTTCCTGCAAGGAGATCGTGGGTTCGATCCCTGCTCGGACCACCTTACACTTCCTTCGACGACGGTCACCTCGGTTAGTGATGGCGACACTATCGAGTATTTAGCCATGTAAAAGGTTCTCAAAATGCCATTCGGAACCGGGAGTGAAAAGTTAGAAAGCGCATCATGCAGATGTCCATACATACTCTACTGAATGTTGACCACACAGTAGAAAAAATGTCATTGGGTACCACATCAGGTTTGTACGGCAGATGACCCATCAGTTCTCACATGTTTTGTGCTCAAACAGCCCATTATTTCAGCTGACGTGTGAGCGCTTGCATTGTGCTGATGCAAAATGATCCGTCTTCTCTTATTGTTTTCCCTTATTTCTTCGAACACTGTTGGCAAACAAACGATGGTATACCACTCAGAATTTACCGCTCTACGTCCACTGAAGGCACTGTACCCACATGACCGGTTATACCGACAGAAAAACGCGATCATTTGCTTCGATGTGCTTCTTCCACGAACAACTTTTGGTGGATTTAGCTCGTCTTGAAAGACTCATATGGTCGATTGCTGTTTTGTTTCGGGCTCATATGCAAACACGCTGAAAAATAATCGCCTCAGCAACATATTGCAGGAACCATGTATATGTTTGCAAGCATTGTTTTCGTGAATTACAGCATTGTTGTCTCTTTGTTATCTTCCTCGTTTTTGTTTTCACCGGTTTTCAACAAAAAAAACACATTTGGATCTAAAAAACATAAATTATGGCCTATTAATCATTGTGCCTCAAACATGTTGTATTGAAAAGCAAACATAATGTGTTTGAGCACAAGTATAGTATATTTGCGACAAGCTACAAACACGTTGTATTTGCATCCAAACAACAACCAAAAAGCAAATTTTTCAGCGTGTACATCCATGATTAGTCACCACTGACGATGTTATACACTGCATTTGAGCTACCGCGGTTGAATTTTTTCAATATTTCGTTGCTCCAATCGACACGAGCCTTTTTTTTGAGTATTCGTCAAATTATGGGGGATACAAAGGGAACAAATCTTTTTCGCGGCCAAAACAACATGCAATATCTTATTGATGCTTGTCACACTAATGCCCAAGGATGCCTCAATCTAACGGTATGTCACATGTCGGTCTAGCTTTATCAGTTCACGCACAGCATCGATGGTTTTCGGCAAAACGACCAATGTTGGGCGATTTTCACGAGATTCCTCCTGGAGCGAACGGTGTCCGAGACTGAACTCTTGGTACCAGCGATTTATAGTGGTTTTTGATGGTGCTTCATCACCAATATTTGAAACAAGTTGATTGAGAAACTCTTTTCTCGATAATACACGCCGAAAATGGTAAAAAATCATCGCAGGAAAATGTTCACGGATTAATTCCATTTTTTGGCGGAGATGAATTTTGTAAATGTAAATACAACAAATAGTGCTCGTAAGTCAAAACCTTGTATATATATTTAAGCTAAAAAATGTCAAACTTTACAATGGAAGTTCCAGTTTCCATCTGGCAACACTGGTATAGCCAACACCCGAAATATAAATGGCAACCCTCTAAATGGTGAATCATGTAAAATACTAATAGACGTTTTTACGTTTGTAAAATACTAGTAGACGATTATTATTTTATTGCGAAGTCCCATGATTAACATTTATGAATGAAACACAACCTCGTTCAAATGGATTCCACGACTTGCTTTATAGTACTTCATTCGATCCACCCAATTTTTCAGTGCATTTTCAATTGATTTGGCCTCTATGTCGTGAGCGACAACGTCGATTTCGAGTCTCAAGGTCTCAATGGACTGGGGATTGTTTGCGTATCACCCCAGAGATAATTGTCTAACGAGGTTAAATCGCAGTTGCGATGCGGCCAAAGGACTTTTGAGTTTCTGGTGATTATGCGGTTTCCGAACACGGAGCGCTAAAGATTAATTGCAACATTGGCTGTCTTGCATGTAGCGCCGTCCTGTTGAAACCATATAGAGTCCATGTTTGGGATCAAACCACAATTTTTGGGGAAAAAATCCGTTGACGATAACGGCGGCTCCTTGCTCAATTTCGAAGAAAAATGAGTCTAGGCATCGGCTTCTCCTCGACGATGGGTTGATTTTCCCAGTCGCAAATGCGACAATTTTTTTTGTTAACGTAGCCCCCGAAGTGCAAACGAACGCTGCAACGGAATAGATGAAGTTCAGAGAAGCGAAATCGCATTAGATGGTACCGAGGCTTCACTTCTTGGACAAATTGGCCTTTATTAGCCTTCATACCGAGGTCTTTATGCAAAATTCTGCGCAAAGAAGCGCCAGAAATATATCAATTGCTGCGAACGGTGGCGAGTTGATGTTGATGGCGTTCGAGCTAGAGGTTCGGCGCCGGCGTAGGGACCTAAGAAAACCGGCGACGGCGGCTTAGTCTTCTAACCTGACGGCAGCTATTCCTAATTATTAGGAAATTAAACCGGTTCCTGCTGTGCAGAGTTCAATTCTTCGGAAATTGGACCCGAAGTTGTAATGTGTGCTGTAAAGAGTTAGGGTTGGTGTTGTAGGAATTTCGCCTGGCTCTTGTTATGCATTATTGTTGTTTCACTCCATAATTTAATTCTTGGGAAATTAACTGACTGATGTAGGAAATATTGGAACTAAGTTCCTTATCGCACGTTGCGGATGGGGGCTGAATGAAAAAAATTATACAATTTTTTTAACACTATTAGTGAAAGTGAGAGAAGTTTAAAAAAGAACATTTTCTTAAATAAGTGCCTTTTCTTAAAAAAAGTAAATTTCTCAAAAAAATACCTATTCATATTCTTAACCAAAATGACTTTTTTTTAAAAAAAAAAAAACCTTATCTTAAAGAAGTACATTTGCTTAAAAAAGTAAATTTTCTTACAAAAAGTACTTTTTTTAAAAAAACATTTTCTTCCAACAAATTTCCTTCTCTCAGGAATAACTTTTTTGTGAAACAAAATAAGTTTTCTTGAGATAAGTACCTACTCGTAAAATGTACCTATTCTTGAAAAAAATTACCAATTCTAAAAAAACTCCCATTTCTTAAAACAAACCTTCTCTTCAAAAAATACCTTCTATTAAAAAAAATACATTTTCTTACAAAAATTCCCTTTCTTAAAAGTACCTTTTCTTAAAAATAAAATAATACCTTTTCTTTTATTTTCTTGAGATACGTAGCCTTTCTGAAAATAAGTACATTTTCTTAAAAAAATAACCTTTTCCTGAAAAGAGTACCACTTCTTTAAAAAGTGTCTGTTCTTAAAAAAAAGTATTTCTCTGTAAAAAAAAATTCATACTCTTATGGCTTTTTCTTACAAAAAGTACTTCTTCTTAAAAATAGTACGTTTTTCTAAAAAAATATTAGGTTTTAATAAAAGAAGTACCTCCCTTTAAAAAAGGACCTTTTCGAGAAAATACTTTAAAATATACTTCAAAAAAATACATTCTATAAAAAAAATTTTTCCTTAAAAAAAGTTTATCATTTTCAAAAAGTATCTTTTCTTAAAAATCCATTTAAATTATCGTATTTTATAAGACGCCGAACAATGCACTGATTTCTACTTAATCAGGCGGCGGCGGAAGCGTGACCAATAAGGACCTGAATGGAGAAACTCGCTTCACAAATTAATCCGCAAACTTCGGTGATGAGACTCTATTTCTATCGAATTTATTTCGTAGATTTCTTAGTTTGAGTTGAAGACTCAGAACTTTGGAAGAAAGATTTTAATACTTCCCAAATTTTCCTCAATCGCAAAGCGACCGATGTCGTAAATTTCTATCCTTCAATCTAATGATCTCTCAATTCATAAACGTCAAATTGGTCATATGTTTCGAAATAACGCGGGTTCAAATTCCAAGATTTACATGGCCCACCAGCAATATACACACATCCCATCCCTTTGGGTGAGGGTTTAAAACCTGTTTGTTAGGTGAGGGTTAATATGCCTAAGCAAAGATTAACAACAACCATTAGGCAAGTCATTGAAAGAAGGAGCGCGTCCATCAGGTAGCTACCTACACGAGAAATGAGATAGGTAGGGGTTTAAGCTTGCTATGTCGGTATTGAGAGAATTGTTCTTTTTTTCGGTTTAAGGAAATTCAATTCGTTAATCTGCATGTTCGTTTTGCACGTTCTGTACATTTGTTGTTAAGATCACATTCGTTCGTAGCCAAAGGGAATGAAGATACATATAAATATACTGACAGAGTCACAAGTAAATGTACATGCTATGAACAGCTGTAACATGAATTTCATAAATATTAGGAACATATTTACTGAAAAAATAAAAGATTTAATAAAGACTCATGGCAAAATAAGTAGAAGCAGTAGGAATTGAAGGCATTTTGTTGTTATTTCAGGAGCCGACCTTGTCAAATTCAGTCGATCGAAATTGTCAAGATGTATTTATTTCAGGTTATATCAGGAGAAATTGTTGTAATTTTCGGCGACAACCACAAGGACAAGAAAAAATGTTGTCTGCTATTTTAACGCTACCACCTGTACTAGATACATCTTGGAATTGATATAAACAACATTTGACAAGGTCGTACCACAACGACAAGAAAAATTTAAATCAGCTGTTCTAACGCTTCCACCTGTAATAGATACATCTTGGAAAGACTCATGATGAAACCGGGAAAATATTAAAATAAATTTGAAACATTTCTGTTTGCAAGATTTGCGCATCGCAAAACAGAGTACGTGCGCAGTGTAAAAATTACGCATTAATTCATAAAGATGGTCATTCATTATATTTTATAATTCTTTAAATTAAAAAGGATCTAAAATCGATTTCGCTGCAAAACAAAATTTATTTTGATGAAAATTCTCTTGGGTCAGCTGATTCCAGATCCTTTTTCAATAACATATAGATAAGGGTGTTGAGCACATATGAAGAAGACGATGGCGTCGACTGCACCTTTCTAGCCAAAGCGAAGTTAGAACCAAGAGGTATCGATGAGACAGCTGATCAAGTTAGTATGTACTTCGCGAGAGAGAGAGAGAGAGAGAGAAGATGCTTGCAAAGAACAAACGGTGATAGTTGACTGGGTTGCGTGGTACGATTTTCATACTTTTGCAGCCGCGTGCCAAGTCAAAAGTACAAAACACGTCAATTGGCTGAAAATTTAGTCAATTAAATCGATTACAAAAAGGGGTATTCAGTGAAAAAATCAAAATGTAATGAAATGTTAGAGTACAATTATTTGTGTAGATCCCAATTAACACGCAAATTGTTAAAATTAAAGATTTCTCTCACTCTCTACATTTTTCCAACACAGCCTTTACACGATGCCATTTTTTAACCATGCAATTTTCGTTTGTTGACAAGGGGTGTAGAGAAGCAAGAAGGGAGGAAAAAATGGCATGAAGCGCCACCGCACGGGGTTTCATGAAATTTTATTGCAATTCTCTTTGTGCTCTTTCCGCATTTGTTATGATTTTGACATTTGATGTTTTTGTTTCTTTCATTCTAGTTTTTCGTGTGTTGTGTTACATTGTTAGAGGTTACGTTAAATAATTTAACAGAAGTTAAAAAAAAAGAAAAAGAAAGTTAAACATAAAAATTAATTAAAAATAATAAAGAACAATTTCATTTCTTCCTTCGAAAAAACAATTTTTAAACTTATGTAGAACAAAATTTGACCGCTTACAAAAATGAACAACACATACAAGAACTCTCACTAAAGAGAAATGTCAGGAAAAATGGGAAGCACTAATATCATGGGATTGCAATGTGTTAAGGCACGAAGATTTACGCTGCAATTTCAAAAGAGAATTGATAAAAATGACAGCTAAAAATGGCATCGTGTAAAGATGGTGCATGTCTTCCACGGACTTTGTTAGTACATAAAACAGCTGTCGCAAAATCTTGTTAATATTAATCTGTGGTTAGAACTGCAATTTCCCGGCTTAATAACAACAAAGCCGCTGGTGGTGATAGACTGCCGGCTGAGCTCTTTATAGCTGGCGGCTACGGGTTGGAAAGGCTGCATGCCTGATGCTTGAAGTCTTAGCATACTGTGTAGTGTTTTCACAAAAGGTGACCAGAGTATAGTACGAGTATGTACCAACTATCGTGTACTAACCCTTTTATCCATCCCATACAAGGTAATGTGTGAAGAACAAATACATTTTTTGCAGACCTTATCGGACCCTATCAGAGTGGATTTAGACCTGGAAAGTAAACTATCGACCAGATATTTATATTACGACAAATCCTGGAGAAAACCCACGAAAAACAAATCGACACCTACCACCTTTTTATACATTATAAGGCTGCCGTCGACAGCCCGATACGGAGAAAACTGTACCAAACTATGTATGTCGGAGCCTTAGATTCCTGCTAAGCTGACATGCCCTTGTATAATAACACTGACCGACACGAAATCGTCAGTAAAGATTGGTAAAAATCGCACCGAACAATTTAGTATGTGGCGGGGCTTTTGGCTGGGCGACACCTTATCAAGCGATCTCTTCAATATATAAACTGAGATTATCGTGGGAAATGCTATCGAATAAAACTATCAGCAGCAAAAGTTAGATGCTGCTCGCGTATGCTGATGATTTAGACATCATTGCGCAAAATCTGCTAGAAGTTGCTCCAGTATTTTCCAGAATTGTGAAGGCATCAGCAAAAGTGGGTTTGGCAGTAAACGACGACAAGACAAAATTAATGGTTTCGATCGTAGAGTAATCTCATGCTACAGAGAATATTTGGCTCATCTGACGTTTCCTTTCACACTCTTCTTGATGCGGTCGGTGTAATAGAGAGATGTTTGACGAAAAGTGAAATTACAATAACTTCTTGCTTTAATTTTTCATGTCGTTTTGGTGAAAAACTGTGAAATTTTAATGTGTTTTAAACTTTTTTATTGACTGTTAGTGTTAGCATACACTTGTGTTGTATTTAACACAGTAATTTTAACACACAAAACGAAATGCCGTTGTTGTTATTTTGTTAGTTGTTTTGAACCATTGCCTCTATCTGGTATTATTGAAACAATTCTTTTCAACATCGAACGTTAATGTCACACCAGGCCAAATGTCAGAAATTTGCTGAGAGAACTATTAGGTCTACTACAAGTATTAGTCTATGGTTTCGATAAGCAGAACATCCACCTGATTGGAGGAAAGGGTGAATGTTGATAACCGTTCTAATTTCGAGGTAGTGGACGAATTCATCCTCCTCGAATCTGCCGTAAACAGAAGAAATAACTTTAGCCTAGAATCAAATGGAGAATTGTGCTTGCCAACAGGTGTTATTTCAGGCTAAGCAAGCGATTCAGGGATAAGACCCTCGGTCGAGAAACGAAGATCCAACTTTATCAGACTCTCATACAAACTGTCTTGCTTTATGACGCAGAATCCAGGGTCATATCACAGGCTTCTGAAACATCACTGGGGGTCTTCGAGACGTAGTTAAAAAATAAATAAAAATTGTTTCCCATTACATCCCATGAAGGGATAGGGGAGAGCTTTGTTCATTACATTTGCTGAACCCGCCGACTGTTTCATTAAATATGTTGTCCAGTGGAAATCGAAGATATATCTGCCAACCCCGATTTAGACACAAGTTCCGGAACTAATGACAACGCAAGTAGTATCTTAGTACAAAGTCAACAAACAGCATAAAGTATTCACAATCCTAAAAAAGGTACCAAACAATTAAAGGAAAATTTACTCAACAAATATTTCAGACAAGAAATCCTTGATACCACCTTTGTATCACAGGACACCTTGCGTCGATCAAAGAATGGAAGGTTTCGAGTGATCACACGTTTTTCGACCATCGTTATATAGAGTTTTTATCTAAATGTGTGTAGGTCTGGCAGTGACAAACTCATTCCGATTTCACTATCCGATTAATAGTGGCGGAACAATTAAACGAACAACTCAAAATATTTATTTTTCCATTAACGAATAGCTCAAATAATTTGAGCCGATTAAATGTACACGATATATTAAGAGAAGAATTAGGTAGATGGTTTTGTAGAAAATAATCTTGATTCAGAACAATTCAATCCACTATCTACACGCTGAACAGTAACGGCCTCCCAAACATATTCTGCAGGAACTATGTATATGCTTGGAACACACTTCAAACATTCATATGCTTGCAAGTCCTAAACTTACTTGTATTTAAATGCAAACAGTAGCATGTTTACTGACAAACATGTATGCTTTTACGTGGAAACATATGCGTTCTTCATCCCAAACATCCATATACTTACATGGAAACATTCTCGTGTTTCCCCCAAACCTACATATACTTACATGGAAACATATGCGAATTTACTCCCAAATATAATAATATTTAGAAATGAATTATTCTTCGATTTCAATATATATGTATTATTTATTATAATTAATTTTAACATTATAAATCCACATTAATAAATATTTAATTAATAATTAATAAATTAATAGATTTAAAACGGCCCTTTTTACGTTTATTTGCATTGAATGCATTATTTGTTTTTTGTTCATGAAATGAGAATCTGCTGCTCTTTAGCTTTTCCTTTATTTGTTGTCTCTCTCGTTTTTGTTTTCAGAAGGTTTCAGCTATGCGTTAGTTATCATTATGCGTTGAAACAAAAACAAGATATTTATATGCTCATACAAACCAAGTTCATGCAAGCCAAGCGTGGATTAATTACTTGTGTTTTGACGTAGAATACGTCTTACCTTACGGTATGAGGAGTCATGTCAGGTTTTTATTGTTGTAATCTTTATTTCATTGAATTTGAGGAAACGGCTAGATGAATTTTTTTAAAATTTTTTTTTGTAGGTAAATGAAGATGTTACCTTTCGTTTGATATACATTTCATATTGGTTGATATATTTCTAGTATTTTAATTTCTCAAATGAAAATTGTTTAAACACATACACTCAAACATATGTGTGGTGTTTGGTTGAGTGTTTTTGGTTGCTCAACATTGCTTAGGAACATGTATCTAGTAAAAAGTGAAACGAACAGCAAGCTAATGTTGCTTGGCAACATGTATCTAGTAAAAAGTGAAACAAACAGTAAGCTAACGTAATAAAGCTTTTTTGCGAAAGCTTCAATAAAGCTGTTGTAACATTAATTTTGAATTGTAAAGCGTAAAGCTTTCACACAACGCTCGAATGCTAATGCGAAGACTCGATAAGGTAAACCTTTTTTAATATTAGGGCGGCCCTCTCAACATTCGCAGAACTTATTTCAATAAAAATATTAATTAAAATACATAAATTAAATTAAGTTTAAAAAAATTTAACATAATATTTTTTTTTTAAACGGACTTGAATCAAATGCCGTTGGTAAATATAAAAATTACAGCAGACAGTTGTCCGAGGCCTTCGGCCACGGACTGTCCCTGCAGGCTGTGTCAGAGACACGGCCATTAAGTTTAACGTAGAATACGCCATCCGATAAGACAGAAAACATATATAACAATAAATGATAAATAATATAAGCAAATGAATTTATTGTTATATATGTTTTCTGTCTTATCGGATGGCGTATTCTACGTTAAACTTAATGGCCGTGTCTCTGACACAGCCTGCAGGGACAGGCCTCGGACAACTGTCTGCTGTAATTTTTTTTATTACACTTATATCACAAATGGTCCGCAGTTCCGATTTTCTCAGTAAAGGCTGGGACAGAAAGGGGCTTCACGTTGTTGCCCTTTCCAGTTTCTTTCCTCAAAATAGTTTCTTACTACGAAACACATACACAAAATCCAAAGTAACATCACAAACCATTTAACCGTCCGAGCCTTCGTTTTTTCTTTTTTCACTGATCAAGCTCTTTTGATATCCTCTGTCCGATGAACCATTGGCGACTGAATACATGAAACTAAAACGTAATGCATCAGGCAAAATAAGAAACACTGACTTCATCTGCAATTCACACGCCCATTCAGGAATATTTATGACTCACTGACTGATAGAATAATGCAAAAATACAGATCCACACTTACAAGATAGACTCTCTCGTTGTCCCTCTTTTATTATCTTGCTCTCGAGAGAGCATAGACAGTGCAACAATCACAGCTGTATTTGCATCACAAATATAAATATATGTGGGGGTGCAAACACATATATTATAACATTTTAATCATTGTGTCTCAAACATGTAATATTGAATAGCAAACACACTGTGTTTGGGCACAAGTATTTTATATTTGCGACAAGCTCCAAACATACTTTATATTTGCATCCAAACAACAAAAAAATACAGATTTTTCAGCGTGTAGAAGAATGCAATATCCAGCAAAAAAAACCTAATCAAGAGGAATACAACCCCTTGGATGATTTTAAGTATTTAAACCAATCAAAGAAAAAATATACCATGACAACAGAGTTGGATAACGTTTTCAAGACATTTTTAACAATTTCACCAAAATCTACTACATAAGTGAGTGAACGCAATCAGGACGATAACGAATGTTTTGCGATTGTGTTATCGACAACGTTATCGCCCCGATTGTGGTTATTTAATATAGAGTTTCACACAACTAAATGCAAATTGTTTAAAAGCTATAAGTTTCAACTGCTAAATAAGATTAACCTACCTTAGGGTGTTCTAAAAAAACAGGTGTAACAAAATATAGAACAAATATTCATCCACAACTGCCATATATTTTTTTGCCCGGTAGTGTATTTAAATCGTTTGGCGGATGTTCGAAGAACAAAATAATCAACCCAATGAGATGTTGAAGCGATATTTTACAAATATATTTATATTACTTACACTCAAAGAGAAATTTCGTTATGCTCAAAAAAAAAATTAGATAAAATTCTTTTTATGGTCTGTAATTGTGGCAAAGTTTTTGAAGCAAACATATCAATTTATTTGTGATAAATAAATACAGTCGTGAATAAGAGTGGTTTTTATTTACTCGGCCTGTTTTCCACAACCAATTCAAAATCTCCATAATAGAGAAAAAAGTACATATTTCAAAAATTTGCTGTATAAGGAATTGTCATTGCAATTGACTTTGTTGATGAATTTTTCAACCGCTGATGAAATATGCGGCTATATCTGAAATAGCTATACGGGTCCACCAGAAATCATGAGAATTCTGCGAAACTTGTTTTTTTCAAAACTATATCTCCATCAATAGACACATAGAATGGCTTTGAGTTTAAATAAGAAAATAAATGGGAAATTTACGAAAACCGAAAACATTTACAGCAAACGATATATGGTATCACTAAACTTAAAACACCTTTACGAGAAACGAAAAACTTTCCAATAACTTTTCATTCGATTACCGCAAACGAATTGTGGTGATTCCAACTCAAAGAACTTTTATGTCAAACGAAAAATGTTTGCGACAAACAGCTTTTTCGTTTGACGCAAACCAGTTGTATATCGTACTGGTTAGGATTTATTTTGGATAGAAGCGTGGCGTCTATATAGACTGATTTTATTGCATTTTAAATACAATAGAACGGAGGTGAAGTTGTTAGAGTGTGATTGTATAAACTTGTTTTATTTCAAGGCATCGCTCTCTCAGCTGCAAATACATCTCTCGAGATATGAGTCGTATAATTCCGCTCGTAAAATCAGGGGGTATCTATGGCACAGCTGATCGAAAAGCCACTAGGGAAATGAGCGACCAAATAAGACATACAGATTATAGACCATGCAACAAACTAAGTTTAAAAGTGTTTGACTGATACTAATGACAGCTAAATTATGTTTGCATTGAACGAAAATATGCATTCCCTTTTATTTCTGTCCGTGTTATTCCAACCAAAAAGTAAATTACCAAAGCAACTCAAACTCGATGAAATGGCCTACTGCCTCGTCGTCATTAAGGGTGGTATTCTATAAGTCGTGAATCAGTCACTTCGCGTTACTTTTGTCGTTTCGGTAGTTTATAAAACGTTATAGTTATTCGGTGACTACCAGCGTTGAGTAACGTTATTTAATGGGTAGTTTATAAAACGCAGCGCAACGTTTTTGATCACTTCAGCTGTCAAATTGAACACGCCACAATTACTCGCGTTAGTTGCGGAAATTACAAATTTAAAGAAAAATCTCGACCGCGGATGGGCGGATGGAAGTATTTTGCATTTCATTGCTTATAAGTAGTTGTAAATTTTGGCTGAAATGCCATCGACGGACAGAGCTCGATTTTTTTTTAAATAATTCAAAATTATATTGTTTACTCACTGAAATTCTTATTTACTATAATAAAATTAGAAATGTAAAGTTCAAATACGTAATGCGTTGCAAAACTATTATAATTATATATAAACAAACAATTATAAACATCAATTGATGTTGACATTAATATACAATTGAACCAACACATCTTAAATACGGCCAAATGGAACGTGTTTTTGAAAAGAACTAATTTAATATAATTATAGTTTGGAAAATTTATTCGACATTGCAAACCAAAATAACATAGGTTTTTTACACATTTTATATAAATATTGTTGGTATTTGCAGTATTATAAATAATTGCAATCTTATAATCTGTTGAAATACAGCTGCATTTTTTAATCTGCTTCATTCTGCATATTTCACTCAAGATAACTTTTTCTAGTCTATAATTATTTATTTTAGTTGGGCAACTCTATAGACCACAAATGTCAGTGACAGCTTTCGTAAGCGACCGCAAGTGAAGTATAAACTACCATTTTTTGACTTTGGCGTTCGCGTTCGCTTTTGCGTTTACGTTAACTTTCGGACTTTTAGAATACTGCCCTAAGAGAACACAAAGAGAGGTATAGAAGCTCGTTTCTATTGCTCTGTGGTAAAATGTGAAATCGCTAGTTGTAGGCAACGCAAGGGCTCGGGTGTACTTTCAAATTTTAAATTTTAGGCGCACGCGCTCTTTAATAGGTTCGAAACAGAGCAATAAAGTAACTCCTTATTGGAATCTTTTCTGTACAATGTACTCGCTCCTGACCAAGTGCGCGTGAGTTGTCCAACGCCTCACTAAGTTCTCGAAATTCCCTTAAAGTCATTATATTGAGTCAGATCAAATCTCGGAAATATTACGAAATATATGTAAAAAAAATCGGAAAAATGGACAACAAACGTACAAAGAGAAATAATTTTCAGAGAAATAATTTTATGTTTTTTTGCAGACTTTGCATAATCAAATGTCGGAATAATCTGTACGATATAAACCATAACATCATTATTTTCCAATTTGAAATTAATGACCGTTAAAATTAACGATCATTCTAGATTTAAGATTAAACATACATTATCAGATATTTGTAATCTATTTGTTTAGAAACGTTGAAATATATTCAACGACTGACATCGTCCTGTCATGCTATAGTTGTCACTATCACAATTTACATTGGACTCGTCAGAAGATAATTACGATATCTCAAATTTTGAAATAGGCTACAACTAAATGCCTGTAGTGTCTTAAAACTGGTGCTACTCAGAGGCCGCCAATTGATCTAACTCCACGAAACAGAAAATGGAGAAAGCTGGAAAAGAAGTTTGGGACTTCTACATATTGTCATATATGTAAATCTAATGCGACTCTAATACTTCATATAAATTGCATAAAGGGTGACCAGATAGTAATGATAATTTTTGTTTTATTTCAGTATCATGTATACCAATTGATATATAACGTACCAATTTTTATATTTCAGAAGTTGTTACAATTACCAATGACATCCAGTTGCCAAAACATTCATCTTACTGACTGTCATTTTATGATGCATTATTTCAGTCCTGCCGAACGTGTGGATATTATTATCGAATTATCGTAGTATTATCGAAATTCCTGCTCAGCTGTAAATATGCAACGTGAATTTCGTTCTAAGTCGATTGTCATCATGGCTTCAGAGCGCAGACAATTCGTCCCACCATGGAGAAGTTTGTACGTGGGTACTCACTTTTGGACCTCAATGTCGGATTTAGACTGCAGTTTATAACGGCCAGGTTATACGGCATTTACACCAAACAAGATTAACGCTTTTCGAAACTTAACTCCGCTAACCCAATAAAAAATAAAATAAAATTTCATAAAGTGTGTAAAAATTTTGAAATAATCAAGTTATGACGTGAGAGGGAAATGCGTTTGAGTGAATAGCGTCGACTTTTTGGGTCTCGTCTACGAGGGTTGCCAAGTTGCGCCGGTGTTTTCTTCTCTACTTGTACATCCTCTTTGAAACATACAAAAACGATGTAATAAATACTGAATCAGTCAAACAGTTACGGTAGCAAAAAATCAGCTGATTCAAACTAGCGTATGGGAAATTACGATTTTTGAAAATGAAAAATTACGATTTTTACGCGTCAGATGATCGCTAATATTTTCTCTAGTATATTTTACTCTACGCTCAACTGCCTTCAAAATTTCGAAGGCAGTAAATATTTCTCACTTGTAGCAAGTGAAATGCCCAAATGAAAAACAGTATTATCTATTAATAAGAGTGTACCAATTTATTGGTATTTGGTCAAATAAAAAATTATAATTATAACTAATTTCGTGTATATTTGTTTAAAAAAGTATGAAAGCACAAAGCAAAATTTGTTGATGGTAATTAAACCCAGTACATAAGTTTCAGTCGGATGAACCGACTTAATCATACCCTCACCCTAAGTCATCCATTGTGTGGGAGTTCTGCTAAAAAAAACGCCCATACTCAAAAGTGACCATATTCAATAGCAGATTGACGACATTGCGCTAAATATATTAGTTAGTTTCCCTCCAATATTTATATGTGAGGTCTAAAAATGTGCATGGCAAGTTGTTGACAAAATTTTGATCAGTGCCAACTTTTATTAAGATCGGTTGTGATATATTGGAGATATCGAGTCGGCAATCCGCAAATACGCCCAACTTTTGTATAGGAGGTACGAAACTGGGCGTGGCACAATAGTCAGTTATTACTTACACAGTAGGTTTTAGCAAAATATTGCCTGGTACCGAATTTTATTAAGATCGGTTGTAGTTTATGAGAATTATCGTGTCGATCAACCGGTCATCCGCCCAATTTTTATATGGGAGGTACCGGAGTGGGTGTGGCAAAACAGCTCATTTTCTATAGGAGAGTTTTATTTGTGTAAATATTGACTAGTACAAACTTTCATAAAGATTGGTTGGGATTTGCGGGACTTCTCGTGCCGAAAAACCAGACGGCCAAACAACTTTTGTATGGGAGGTACCACAATGGGCGTGGCAAAATCGCCCATATTGTACTCGGTGATTGGCGTTTCATAACGTGAAGCTTTATACCTAATTTCATTAAATTCGGAAGTGTTTCACGCGATTTATCGGATTGACAACCCGGACGAACACCCTGTTTTGTATGGGAGGTACCAGAATGGGCGTGACAATCTCGCCCATTTCCTCCAGTTAAGGAGGCATTTACAGATTATTAACCGGTGTGAGAGTTGAAGCTAATCAAATCTACCAGAAGAAAGTTTTGAAAGAAATATGATTTTGTGCTAAATGTGTCGATTTGTATGGGAGTTACCAGAAGGGGCGTGGTCAAAACACCCTTTTCAACCCCAAACTCAATATTCGCAAATAATAGTCACTGACAAAATTTCAGTGTGATCTGTAAAGATTTAGGGTAGTTATCGTGTTGACCAGCCAGCCAGACAGGCGGACATGGCTCAAACGTCTTAAAAAGTCCTAAAACGAATTTCGTCCAAAGATACTAAGGGTCTATTATGGCTCCTTCTGTGTGTTACATTTTTTTACGTATTAAATGATATATACCCCCCTCCCTATGGGTGAGGGTATAATAAATATGAATTTCTAAAGTTTTAGTAGAAAAAACATATTAACCCGTTTGTTGTTGCTGATGTTCAATACATGTCAATACTGGATTCCTATTTATTGAAGTAACGCTATTACATTTTGAACAGAAATATGGAGCAAAAGTTGACCAACGACCAAATTATTAAATTAATTGCTCTATATCGTTCCCATACCCTTTTATACGGTTTTTAATTTCGCTAATTCGTAAAGAACAGCTAATGTGGCTTTGACATTTCCCTTCGACATTTTTGAAATAAATTTGCACTGTCTGTGTAGACACTACTAATATTTGCTTGTGTTTTCGATAAGTTTCGGTAATTAACGGGGGTTACACCTAAACTAGAGATTCTAACAAAATGACAAAATCGAGTGGTTTAGTGGTACGACCTTGCAATTCTACCATGTTCCATCAAAAAAGCCAAGATGTTAAATCCATGGAAAACCTTTACGTTTGATCACTGTTTCTTGATCTCTTCTTACTTCACTGCTACCATAGAATAACACATACCATAGAAGGTTTTATTCGCTCAATAAATTAAACGTCATAGGTACGATGGAAAGTAAACATTGGATGGTAGAAATATGGGTTCAATAATACCAGATAGTGGCAATAGTATACAAAGGAACAACAACCGAATTTCGTGTTTTTGTGGCAAACTAGTTGTGTTAAATACAATACAAATGTATACCAACGATAAAAGTCAATAAAAAAGTGCAAAATATATTTAAATTTTTCAGTTCTACACCAAAACGACAGGAAAAAGTTAAGTGAACATATTTTGTAACTCCACCTGGTGTAAGATAATTTTAAATTTAATTGCTCTCATTTCCACAAACCTACGATGAGAGTGTGAAATGAAACGTCAGATGAGAGAATAAGTTTATCTAGGTATGTATTAGTCTATGACTGCAACTTTGCGATCAGTGTTGCCAGAAGCCGTCAAACAAATTATGCTCAATGCCCAAAAAAATTGTGCAAAATGTAAAAACATTATGCTAAAATTAAAAAAAGTTAATTGATTATATATTTGCCTCTGCGTCTATTATTTAGTTCCTACTATAGCGTTTATTATTCACAAATTCGTATAACTTTTATAAACAAAGAATAAAATATTTTGCAATCAAAGATGTGTATTTTTAATTCAAGAAATTCCATAAAAACTTTTCCGGTTCAAGATCAATTTCTATGAAAAAACAATTTTATAAAAAAATAAAATTTTAATGGAATATATTATTAAAAAACTAATGTGAAATTGATTATAATGGTGGATGGTTTCGAATATAGATATTTGAAGGCCCACGAAGCCATGTCATCAGCTCCCTTCTCCACAAGTATTTAGGTATATCATCACACATTATAGGAATATAAAAATCTCTACTAAGCGAGAATTGTCTAATCTCCTACTTGTGTGAAAACATCGACATAACCATCAATATTCACAACATTTAATTCCTAAGCAGAGAATTGCATAGATGTTGGGCGTTTTCGGAAATGCATCACTGCAGAGCATCTGATGCGCATCACGTTCGAAAATGCAACACTTTGCAACACTGCAAGAGTCGCATGTTCTAAAAGTAATCAACACAGCGCAGTAGCAAAATGGCTGATGCAATAAATGAGTAAGTACGGAATTTGATATTAATATATGTTTTTTTTTATAAAACTTACTATTTCCAATTAAATCACAAATTAAATTTCACAAATTAATTTATTGCACAGATTAATTAATTTCACAAATTAAATTTATTAAAAAATTTTCCATTGAAATATTTTCGTGTTCGGAATTGCAAATCAAAATAAGCAACAATCAAGCATCTGCATCAGCCGATTGGCATCAGCAGTGCAAACGCATCACAGTTGCGCATCAGATGCAAACAGATGCTCTGCAGTGATGCATTTCCGAAAACGCCCGTTGTTGTTTCAAAAAAAGAAACAACGATTGCCTTGGGATTGGCGTACAGGGTACCGTCTGCGTATTCTTCCATTTTAGGGAGAAGGGAGCTGCTGATATGCCTTGAAATATCTATATTCCCAACCATCCACCATAATATTAAATTTTATATTATTTTGTTAATATGTAATATATTCTATGGAAATTTACTTTTTGTTATAAAAATATTTTTTCATAGAAATAGAAATTGGAGTTTCTTGTGTGTAATTTTAAGACCATTTACATTTTCGTTTTGTATTTGTAACTACACTTATTAGTAGTAAGTCCTGAAATTTTAACATGAGAGGCCCATACCTTTTTAAGAAACAATGCAAAATATACCTACGGGATTGTGCGTTTCATATTAAATATTTAAAAAAATATATACTCTATGATAAGGATTTTTCAAAAAAAATTGTATTACCTGTTTATTGACGTTTTTGGCATTAATGAAACTCTAAATTCCATTTTTTGATGCAAGTGCACCTTAAGCTTCAGTTTTCTTCGATTATTCTGAAAAACGTATAATTTTCTTCCCTTTCAAAAGTATAACCTGTTGATTCAGAGTGAAACTTTAACGGTGTAAACGAACATTACCATTTTCATACTTTAGTATTGCATTTCCTTCCATATTAAATTGGAAGTGACCAAAAACGCATGCACGCTTAAATTTGTTTTAAATTTGTAGAATATATTTTTGTATTTACAGGTTATTATAAAACATACACAAACTTCATCTCCGTAAAATTGTAATACATTTAATATTTCCAAATAATTAAATTATTAGTTTTTAATTTTTTTTTTTTGCTAAAAGATTCCGTAATCATCACATCCAAGAGGTTAATATAACAATTTTGCACGAAAAGTAATGTAAAAGTGTGACATCAGTTGCATAGAAATAAAAGTTTCTTAGTCTTAAAGTTTTGTTAATGGTTCGGGAGAAATCCGCCTCTAAGGCTGGAAACACAGGATCTGTCAAAACGTTTTTGACCCATGAGGCAAGGAAATGTAATGAACATATGTTTCGTTTCGCATCCTATGGTGTGTGTTGGCCCATAAGAAAGAATGTATTGTTACATGAATCAAAATATAAACGTGCGGCGTGTTTTCAGATTCCTAAAGATTCGATATTTATTCAGAAATATACCTGTTACATGTTATTAAAAAGTAAAATACAAAAAAACGTGGATGGAAAATTGTGCAATATGTAAAAAATTATGCTAAAAATTTTATGAAAAATATCAATTTGTGGGAAAATTTGGTGAAAATTATGCTAAAAAGCATTTAGCATCGTGTTTCAAAAAAATTATGCTGACGCCAAAAAAATTATGCTAAAAAAGCATTAATTATGCTAAACTGGCAACACTGTTTGCGATACTTTTTTTTATTGTTTAACTGATTGAGGCTTAAAGTAGACAGTCAAAATTTCTCTTCACTCAAATGTCAACAAACAAAATGAGTGAAGCCTTAATCATTTTCTGCTCTCTCTCTTACTCTCTTCACTGTATAACTATACAAATTCAAACCATGTTAAAGTAAAATTTCATAAACTATGCGAAAAGAATGAAATAATCAAGATATCACGCCAGAGAGAAATGCGTGTGAGTGAATTGTTACCATTCTGGTTCTCTTTTAAGAGGGTTGCCAAATTGCGCACATCCTCCAATCGTCTCAAAGACAATCAAGAAGTAGACGACCAGACGACTTGCTCAATTTGGCAACCATCGTAAAAGAGAACCAAAATGACGGTTTAAAATGTTTGGTTACAAATTTTAAAGTTCAGTTTTTTCAAAAACATCACAAATTTTTACAAAAAAAAACCTAAATCTTCAAATATTTTGTCCCGGCGCTGTGTTGGTATAGCAAGGTTTTTCCAACTTAAATTCCAATTTAATTTCAAATTGAGTGGTGTAAACGGTAAAGATTTGAGAACAAAGTTATCGCTAACCTAGCTGCGTTAAACTGCGGTCTCAATGCAACATTAGCGATAAACTTGTTCCCTAATATTTGCCGTTAACCAATTTTAGATTAAATTGACATTTCAGGTGGCAACTTTGTGCTTAGACCAATTTAGAGCAACTCCGTGCCAAGACCAGATCATTGAAGACGACGGCACAACAGAAAAATTAAATTGGCTGCTCTTGGTTTTGCCAGTTTTGTATAAATTTTTGATGTTTTAGAAATTGGATCAGTCGGTCAAATCGAGTCAATCGGTCAAATCGGCTAACCTTTTAAACCGGTGAGAGCCAATTATATATTCGGCAGCGTTAAAAAACACCTTTGATGGTGGCGACGCGCCAGAAAATTCTCGATCGACTTCCGTCTGTCAAACAGTTGGCTTTTTGTGTATATTTTGAATATGGTTGTAATTTTTTGGTAATTACCAGTGTAGCATAAAATTGTACACCAGTTTAAAATGAGGTTAACAATTTAGCTTCAGTTTTTACAGATTAAAACTGTATGAGTAATATTCTGTGTTAACTTGGGTTATTGGAGTTAACCTTCGAAATGCATATAATTTACCATCCAGTCAGAGATTGGTGCGAAGTGAAGAAAACATAGCATAGTATCGAAGTAGACGCAGACAGGCATCGCCAGAGAGTTAACCCGGCTTATTTTGCGGTTGGATTTGGGTCCGTACAAAATTGTACTGACGCAAAAATTACAGCCAGGCGACCGCAGACAATGCCGTGAGTTCGCTAACCGGACTATTCTGATGTCGTTACAATAGTCCTCACGGTTACAATTGACCACTTTGGTTACAAATTCCAAAGATCGGTATTTCGAATTCTTGATACCGCGACAAAACTTACAAAAATGTTTACCTGCTAAAGGTAGTTACATCTGTTTTGAAATATATCTTGAGTTGTAAAAATCAAAATTAAAATTAGTGAGTGTTGTTCACTAGCAAACTTATATTCAACAGACCCACAGTTTGGAAATAAGTTTGCAATATTTCCCAACGTTGCTCAATCGAAAAGCGACACACTTTGGTCCGCGGAGGTGTGATACAAATTGATAGTCAATATTTCGAACAGAAACAATCTACCGGTTTCAGAATAACATACGACTTAAAAAGATAAAGATAAAAGAATTTAGACCACCCCATGACTGAACTAGTAGAGGTTGACGCATTACAACAGCTGATTTTGTTTTCTTATGACCCTATCTTTCAATTTGAGTGTATTTTGTTATTGTACTTTTTGTTTAATTTGTTTGTTCGTATCAGTGTTGGGATTTTTTTAAATTTACATTGGATTTTAATTTATAGTTTTTTATCTAATGCAAATGCAAACGAATTACCATTGTTCGGAATGGCAATTAAACAATTTTGAATTCCCATTTGCTCCGGCAATGCAATTGCAGGTTGTGAAATCGGATGCCAATTGTAATGAAATATGGGAATTCCTTCAATTATTTTGAATTTATTTTGGTTTGATGGTCTGATGGCAACTCTGGTTTGAAAGTAGTTAATATATAGAGGTGTATGGATTTGATAGGTGTTGCCTCGTACTATTTCAAATTCATAAACCTGTACATATAAAATATTTCAAAACCAAAACTGCCAGATATGAAGGAAATGAAGGTGATTCAAATTAAACTACAAACTATAATTGTCATATTAATAATTTGACCCGTGTATGATTCGTATGAATTTGTGTTGAATTTGGCAGTTAGAGTCATGAAACATAAACAAACTGCCTATTGTTGGTGCCTCGAATTACATCAGCCATGGACCACCCATTATAGTGTTTGTTTACTTTAAAACCATATCACACATTTAAGGGTTAAGTCGTGCGCAGATTTCAAATGAGACGACGGCACACAAGTTATCAGAGCTGCGAGATAATGAACTGTCAAATATTCGAAAGTATTTCATGCTACGACAGCTCTCTGTATATACCGGCAAAATAGTTCCGTCGCGTCAGTCTAGTCGAACAGGTAGTTTGTTTTTACTCCCGGTCGATTATAAAACAGAAATAGATTTTCAAAGGTAAACAAATGGTTTTCAATCTTGAATTCATTAATGAACTTTCCCACATACAGAGAATTATGCAATTCGGGTGTCGCGGGTATCAGATTAAAGCGGCTTATGGCATCGAAATCGTATCAAGTTAAATACAATTCTAATGAATGGAAGAACATGCAAATGCTCAGTCAAATAATAAGGGCTTTCAGCATCTAGTGCGAATGGCTGTGCAACGGATCAATTGCAAAATGTCTGGGCGTACGTATTTCCGCTCTCCACCATGGTACAATAATATATGCACGGTAATAGCAGCACGCGTTGTTGTAGTTGTAGGCACCAACAACAGGGAGTTTGTTTTGTTCTATTCGCTTCATTTGTCAAATTCTACACAAATGTATACCAACAACTCAAGAATGCAAAAGAGTACAAAACAAAATACATATGAATTTGGCAACTGAAGCGAAAAATTACATGAAAAAAATTAAAATATCTGTTCAAACGACTTCACCATGTAGATATTATTGTACCGTGCACTCCACCAACAAAATGTGCACCATTGCAATTGCTCAAGTTTACCTTTTTCGTTCTGGTCAATCATAGACTTATTTTGCTCTCTGTGCGTTTACTTATTAAACAGGTGACTTTGTCACACAGCTGATACTGTCACACAGTGCAAGCAGTGATGCAAAATCAAATCTGCAAATCTTGTGCAATTGCAATCGCGCAAGGCGCTGAAACCCCTTATTATGGAGATAAACCGAGTAAAACATGCAAACGGAAAATATAAAAACAGACAGTGGGACATTAATAAAACCCTCTTTTCTGTGGAGGCTTTGCTCATTTACAAAAAAATTGTCTAGTTATGATGAGATCAAAAAGTTGTTTAATAAAGTGATAGCCAAGATTTATTCATTCAGGTTATCTCGGTAGCACAGCTGATTTCATTTCCATCCAAATGAAAATTTTGACCCATCCAACGTTTTCTCTAATAGTGTGATGTCGCGTTTAGACCGCAGTTTATCGGAGCTAGGTTAGCGATAACCTTATTCTCTAATCTTTGCCGTTGACACAACCAAATTTGAGATTAAATTGACATTTCAGGTGGCAACTTTGTGTTTGGACCAAAGACGATCAAGAAGTAGACGACCAGAAGATGTGCGGAATTTGGCAACCCTCGTAAAAGAGAACCAAAAAGTGGTAACAATGCACTCAAACGCATTTCTCTCTAGCGTTATATCTCGAATATTTCATTTTTTTTGCATAGTTTATGTAATTTTACATCAACATGGTTGAAATTTGTATAGTTATATACAATACACTATCAAAAATTTGCTGCTCGTGGGTTTGAAATATTCAATGAGAGAGAGAGAGAGAGAGGGAGCAGAATATGATTAACGCTTCCCTCGTCTTGTTTGTTGGCATTTGAGCACAGAGCAATAGAAATGAGCTTATATGCCTCTCTTCGTGTTCTCTTAATGACGATGAGGTAGTAGACCATTTCATCGAGATCGAGTTGCTTTGGTAATTTACGATATTGTCCCACATACGAAAAAAGCTTGATTTAAGGTTACAGTTTGCAGCCCCTAGAGAGAAAATTCCAGTTTTTTCCTTTCCTGTTTCGACAAACTTCTTGGCAATCATTTTAAACACAGATGTTTAGTTGTTTTTCACAGAAGTTTTTTTAAATGCACTGAGAAAAATGTATAATCACTTGCGTTTAGAGGGATCAAGTCATATGGGTTTGGTATATATAGGACTTTTGAATGCAAATATTTTTCTACTTCATATTTTTGAAAATTTTTCGTTTGATCACGATTTTGGGAGTTTTTGGCGGTCAACCCTAAAATATTTTTTGACTATGAAGTTAAAAACGGATGTAATTATTGGGTTGGCTAAAAAGTAACTTGGGTTTTTTTCAAAATAATTTTTTCAATTATTTTATTTAAATACATAATAAATTTCAATCTATAATGTAGGTGTCATTTTGTTCAATGACCTTCTGCCATCGCTCAGGAAACTTTTTGATCCAAAATTCATGGAATGACTGGTCCGTCACTCAAATATACTCGAGCAACTGGGTTTATATGTAGGTCCTCTTCGGTATTGAAGGATTTTCAATTCAAAAAGATTTGCAAACTCCGGAATAAATGAAAATCCGAAGGTGTCAGATTAGAACTATAAGGTAGATGTGGCATCACATCCCATCCAAGCTCTAATATTTTTTACCGAGTCTTCAAAGATGTGTGAGGCCTAGCGTTGTCGTGATGGAAAATCACCCCTTTACGATTTACGAATTCAATTTCTTTCAGTGTCCCATCAAGGTTCAGAATTTATGGTTTGGTTCAAAATAAACTATTGCCTTAAAATCCCACCACATGGACAAAAAAAACTATTTTTTGGTGCAGTTCAGCCTTTGATGAAGTTTTCGCGCGTTCATCGTGCTTAGACCAGTATCTCTTTCGGTTGACATTGTTGGAAGGATCAATTTTTCATCTCCAGTGAACAGTTCGTTTCAAAAATGGATAATTTTTGTTGCGTTTGAGCAACTCTTTGTTTTACGGCCCGTGGTTGGCTATACAGCTGGGAGGGTGCATTTACGATATCTGGTAAATTTCCCAGCAAACAAAAATAATTTAAAAAACAATTTAACCATTAGTTTTCAATATCTACATATGTATATATATATCGCATTATTGTCGAACTTATATATCAAAATCAAAAACTTTATTTTTAATTAGCTTTGTCGTCGTATTCGAGTAAAAAAATCATCGTACGAGAGTAATCTTCGCCCTTTGCTAAAATTTGTTAACAACCGGAGAGTAAAGGCTGTTTTCTTACGACAATTTTTACTTAGATACGACGATCTCGATCTTTTTGTAATCTTTATATTTAAGTATGAAAATAAAATTGTTGGAGGTAATGAAAATTAACTTGTTATTATTTGACAAGACAAAAAAATAAGAGTGTGATTAAATTAGGGTTTTAAATCATTTTGCATGACTCGGAAATTTACAGCTTTCTGCGCCTTCTAGAAATTGTTGCTTAAAATCATTTATGATTATTTTATTACCGTTGGTAGTTTCAAAGCAATAATAGGCATGTTTTGTTTATTTCCTGCTAAACTCCATGTTCGACTACTTTGTATGGACAGCTAAGCAAATAAAGATTGGACTTTTTAAACTATGTGTCTCTTTTTTTTGTGAAAGTGGCAACTCGGAAATTTAGCAGCTGTCACATATGTTTATTCCGATTATTAAAAATGGCGCGCTTTACGAAAGAACAACGCGTTGTAATAAGGTCTGTCTGTTTACTTTCCCAGTAAGAATTACTCGGTAACTATTTTTGAGAGAGTAAGACAGATTATACTCTCAAGTTGAAAATGTACCAAAAAGTAAACTGACAACATCCAGTAAAAACTTGCAAGAAACGAAAACAGCTGATTGTAAATAATTAAAGATTCAAAAAGTGCTTGACTTCAAAGATTCAAATAATTATCGTTGTTTTTTTTTCTCTAAATAAGCATTTAACAAATGAGCAACCAAAAATAGCTAAATGTAAAATGTTCACCAGGAACGTTCCAAAGGGTTTCGTGTGGTAAGAAATGAAACTTAGAAATATATATAAAATGTAAACCGCTGTAATAGATAAAGAGTACCGGGAAAATGTTGCTGAGGAAGTTGCGACGAAATAATATTTTTGCCGAACGAAGATGAATCGCCTATGGACATGGAATTGATGCCATAAATGCAGATGCACAATTAAGTCCAACAACGGAGGCGGAAGACATAAAAACGCCTTGTCTGGATTCCTCAACTAAAATGTTGATAGCCAAAGTGAAGGAATTGCGTCCAATAGTAGGCAAAAGCGCAAGCCTTAAAATCAAAACGATCGCACTGTGTTTTATTACCATTCTGCAATAAATTATGTTGTATATTGTATTTATTGATATTAAAATAGACAGAAAATACTTCTCAGACCTATTACTTACAAATTCCATTGTTAAATTTCAATTATATTTTCCTTTAATTTGTATATTTGCATAAAACATCTGTTTTCATAAAACAGATGCTTCCATAAACATATGTTTTGTGGCAAATTCTTACTGAAAGTTAAAACTTGTAAGTTCCCTATTATTGAACTGTCAAAAAAATCTGTCTTTGGCTCTCTTTTACTGCCTTTTGGAGTAAACAGACAACATCCAGTAATAATTTGTACAAATTTGTACAAATTATCGAGCAGACAGACCTATTGTAAAAACTTATTACAGTCCTATTGTAAAAAATTTGGAAAATTATGCTGAAACCGCTCGCAAACTTCGAAGAATTTTCAGTCGAGAAAGTACCCATAACGTGCAACTGTCTGGTGCGGATTTTGGTCAGACTGCGTGATTGGGCCTTACTTTTTTGAAGATGAGGCCGAAATTGCAGTGACTGTGAGCGGCGGTCGTTGCAGGAAAATGATAACGGAGTTCTAGTGGCCTCCACACTTAAACGGAACATGTCTTCTTTACAATCCAATAAAAAAATCATAGCTACGGGCGGATGAATAAGTCCGTGACTTTTCGAACTTCCCTCGTAGTTATATGAAATGCAACACTGCTCCCATCAAGTACCACCTGTTATTAGACTACTGTCAAATTTTGAGCAAGTTCCGTCATTTACTTTGCGTTTAACAGCTGTTCAAAACATACAATCTCGTGCATTTTTTTAAAAATGGAGAAAAGTGAATTTCGAGTTCTCATTAAACATTATTTTTTGCAAAAAAAAAACCGTCAATCAAACCAAGGAAAAGCTTGATAAATTCTATGGGAACTCTGCACAATCGATTTCAATAGTAAAAACGTGGTTTACTGACTTTCATTGTGGTCGCACAAGTACAAATGACGCTGAACGTTCTAGACGGCCAATTGAGGTCAATACACGCGAAAATGTCGATAAAATCCACTATATGGTATTGGCCGATCGAAGAGTAAGAGTGCTTGAGAATTTTGATGCCATAGGCATTTCATATGGCAGTGTGGTTTCGATTTTGAATGATCAGTTGTGTTTAAGAAAGCTGTCTGCAAGATGGTTGCCGCGTTTGCTCTCAATTGACCGTACACGCACGAGTGCACACGTGTGTAGTTGCAATGGCAAAATTCCATGAACGGGGCTACGAATTGGTACATCATCCGCCATATTCTCCGGATTTATCCCCGAGTGACTATTTCCTATTTCAAAACCTAAAGAAATGGCTCGGTGGAAAGAGGTTTATTAGCTCCAACGATGAAATTATTGATCAAACAAATGCATATTTTATAGACCTCGAAAAATCCAATTATTTGGAAGGGATACAAAATTTGGAGAACGTTGGACTAAGTCTATTGAGCTAAATGGAGATTATGTTGAAAAATAAAAGTTTTTTTTCCAAAAAAAAAACTGTGTTTCATTCAAAAAGTCACGGACTTATTGATCCGCCCTCGTATCTCAAGAAATACGTGTTTTTATTTTAAAATGAGAAAGTGTATTCTTACTGAGACACCCTATATTAAGGGGCTGCCCATACAAAGTCGTCGAAACATTAGTTTAAAAGGACACAAAACACACGCTTAATATTTCCGTTTAACTACTTTGTTCTACGTTTCATTTCCAACTAAAGTGGATTAAGATTTACTGCAATGGGAGATTAAGTCCTAACTAAATTCATTAAGAAATTGCTTGGATTTTTTTTCTTATTTATAAGACTTTTAACTGGTAGCAACATCTGATCGCATTCCATTGCAACTATTCAATTTAAAACAACGATTACAAATATACTTTTCGTGAAAGTGGAATACAGAACACCTGAATTCATTTTTATTTTACATATTTAAAGCTCCTACGGAAGACGGCAACGAAAATGGCTTCATCCAATACCGGCGGTTATGTGGTGTATGACTGTGATATTGGCAACGATGATGCCTGGGGTCTCTTGATGCTAATCAAAGGTGAACAGCTGTTTCAAAAGTTATCATTGCCGATTAAAGTCACTAAAGATGATGGCGAGCAGCAATCAGCTCGAGGGCCCTACAAAATACTTGGTGTAACTTGTGTCCACGGCAACACAGATGTGGATAATTGTGTGAAAAATACATTGCGGGTACTGGAAAGTGTTGATCGATTGGATGTAAGTAAATTTTAGCACTTAAGTTTAGGTATGGAGTCAAAATTCCGCATCCGTTTTGAAACATCGTTTTGAATTACGAAAGAGCTTTTAAAAAGGTAACTTCTAAAACACTAATATTGATGAAATCCATTTGATTCATTGACTTATTTCTTAAATTTTAATTCCGACTTCCTTTTAAATAGGATTTCAAAAATAGCGATTACTATACGATACGGATTCAATCATTAGACCTCTGTTGCCTCGGGCGAGTTTATTTTTATGCGAGTACAAATAAAGAGAGAGCTTTTATTTCCCGCTAAACCAATTGCTAGACAACTTTGTACAGGTATCCGCTTAAAATCGCTCAGCTCCACATACAAAGTAGACGAAACATTGCTTTAGCTGAAATAACAAAAAAAAAAAAACAGACCTAATATAAGAGGAATACAAATTAATCGTCTGTTTGCTTAGTGTACATTTTTTGGACAAAACTTGGCAGCACTCTAGCCGCAGCTATCAAACAGCTGGGCGTCGATTTTGTTTCTGTGAAAATGTGATATGAAAAAATCTCCAGTGTTATTTTAGGTACAAGTTATTTAGGTACAAAAGTTTTCACAGAACCACCCTTGAGCCCTACTTGAAAATTTGTTCGCACTTTACGTTTACTGGAATTAAGTTAATATTAAATTAAACTTTAATGTCCTGTTCCTCGATCTCGAACGAAAACAAGTCACTCGAATTCGATTGGAAGTGGGGTCTTAGTTATCGAGTTGCCGGAAAATGAAATAAAACAGAAACCCGAAAGACTTAATTAGTGAATTTTGTTCATGATTTAAATAGAAAACTGAACAATAATCGAAAAACTTTTAATGGAAATTTTCGATAACTTGATATCGGAGGTAAAAGTTTTTGATTTTTGTTTTTAAAAAACCGTTTTGTCACGTTGTTTCAGACAAAATATTGAAATAAGGGCAAAATTGCCGACAACCAAGCGGGTCTAATAAAACAAACCCGAATTTAGAGTAAAATATAACAACAAAAATTAAACAAAAATGTTATCGGCCGAATCCATGGGATGACAGGGTCCAAACACGGGTCCCGAGGATTTTACAGAAGTGCCGTTTCGATGAACTTTTTTTTTTATAGAATACCTCAAAATACGAGGAAAAAACGAAATAACATTTCAAAAAAACGGGTCTCGGAGACAATTTTAAAACATATGTCGAAAAAATTAAATACAATATTGCGATAACTCGGTTAGTTATCGAGTTATCGGAATTTAATATTTGGTATTTTTTTCCTCTTATTTTTAAAATTTTTGTGCTATAAAGCTTTTATGTGGCTTTCGGACGGGCTTAGACATTTTTGTCTCTGGAGTAGGTCGAACACCGGCTTCGGCACAGCATTTTTGAGTTATAAATCTTTCTGCGTGGCCATTCTACGGTCGGGCTAAGGAATTTTGTCCTCTGGGGTAGGTTCAACAACGGCTTCGCGGCTTCGGCACAGTAGTTTTGTGTTATAAAGCACACAGAGAAGAGGTACGTTGTCACAACTACATTTACAGCCAACTTTAAATTTGGCGGTTCCTTGGCCTATCACATTATTCAGTTGTGATTACCAATAATTGTGTTCTGTATCATCCAATGTTGTGAATATTAATTGATTTGTTATTCAGTTTTAGTTGCAAAAACTGAAAATAATGTGATCTGTCAATCGAGTTTTAGTTGTAGCAATCAAATTTTCCTGTAGTGGTGAATATTATATTTGTTGGATCAACGAAACATGTAAAAACTAATTCGGTTGTACCGAATAATGCATTTATTGGTACGATCAACTAATTACTTGAATTTGATGGCTGTCACAAACATTTGGTGATGCTTTAAGCCATTACTAATTTTATAGAAAAAAGAGTAAAACAATAAGTTTTTTTTAAAATTGTGTATTTTATATTTAAATATAAACAAAATTATTATTAATATTTATAAACATGGTTCGTATTTCGTGTCCATTTTTGATAGAAAATATGAAAAAATTTCTATATCTCGAAAACGTATCGTCCAATCGAAAAAATAACAAATTTTTACGGGTTTCTCACAAAGTGTTCCCATTCGCATGAAATAATTTTTTTTCAAAAAATCGCTAAAATAACAAAATCGCTAAAACAAAAAAATGGCTATAACTCGGAACCGTTGCGTCCAATCGGAAAATAATAAATTTTTTACCTCCGCCGGAGGCTGTAATATATTTACTACGGCATCTTTAAACAAATCGCTAAAACTAAATTTTTTCGAATAAAAAATCGCTCAACTGTCATTGTGTATATACATATGTATTTCCGCAAACGGAGCGTTCAATAGAAATAAAGGGTTTTCCAATAAGGCCTTGACAACTTTTAATAAAACGCAAACCATTTGAGATATTTCAAAAACTTTATGATCGACTTGAAATACAATCAAAACATTTATGAATGGAACTCAACTTCGTTCATATGGCCACCGCGGGCACATCGGCAGCGGACGATTTTCGATGACTGGGTCACACATTTCGGCCGTAACGGCCGCTATTTCGCGTTCAATGTTGGCTCTGAGTTCTTCCAACATCGTCGGCTTGTTGGCATAGACCAATGATTTGACGTAGCACCAAAAAGGCTAGAGACGTTGAATATCACGAACGAGGCGGCCAATTGACTGGTCTATTTCTTAAGATAACATGCTCACCAAACTTACTCTTCAATAAATCGATTGTAACGTGTACTGTGTGGCTTGTGGCACCGTCCTGTTGAAACCACATGTCGTCCAAGTCCATGTTTTCTAATTCGGTCCAAAAAATAATCGGTAATCATGGCGAGATAACGATCGCCATTCACAGTAACGTGACGATCGTTATTGTAGACGAAAAAATATGGCCCAATGGCGCCGTCAGTATGCAAACCGCACCAAACAGTTATTTTTTGTGGATAAAGTGGTAATTCATGAAGCACATGTGGATTTTCACCAAACCAATAACGCATATTTTGCTTATTGATGAACCCATTGAGCCAAAAATCAGCTTCGTCACTGAAGATGATTTTGCGATGAAATTCATCATCTTGGCGCATCTTCTCCAAAGCCCAAACGGAGAACGTACGTCGCGTCAAATGGTCCATCGGCTTCAATTCTTGAGTCAGCTTGATCTTGTATGGGTGTAAACCAAGATCTTTACGCAAAATTCGCCATAAAGTGGTCTTGGCGATGCCCAGTTCTTGAGAACGCCACGGAATCGATTGATTTGGATCGTTTGCTACGGACGCCTGAACGGCAGCGATATTTTCGTCACTTCGACCAACCCGTTGTCTCTCTTACACGGCAGCATCACACAATGAATATGTAGACTCAAATTTTTCCATCAAAACTTGTTATTGCTTGTCTACGAGGGCGATAAAAACGACAGAAAATTGGAGTTAATGCTATTAAAGTTGCGGTCACCGACTCCGAATTTCGATAGTACATTTTTATAATTTGCATAAATTGTTCGTTCGTGTACTTTACCATGATGAAAATGTTGAGTTTACTGGAAAAGAGGAAAGTAACAGTTAGATGATCGTTATGGGAAGTTGTACCATTTTTACCAATTTATCCCCCTCTTTACCCACAGACACTATTTTTAACACATTCGCAATCATTCCAAACGATTTTTCTTGCATTTTGAAGTCTAACTCTTTTTCGCCAATTGTTACCCCATTTTAACCACGTACACTTTAATTAATATATCCCCAGTCATTGGCCAAACCACATTTTGGTCAACCTTTAGTAGCATTTTTTAAATTTATTTTTCAATTATTAGTCGACCTCTAGACCCAATCATTCCATACTAATGATTTCGTTATTTGTAGTTTTTCACCACATATACTATTTTCTTAATATAAGTACATTCCCCAAATTCGGCTCCTCTTCCCTATAATGCTCTAACTCCCAGTAAAATAAAAATTAAATTCAGAAGCGTATGCGTATTTTTTTATATTTGATTCGGTCGGGAGCGATTCAAATAAGCAAAAAATTTAAAAATTAAATTCGCTCGAGATTTTAATTTTTTTAAACTCGGAGTGCGAGTTTTGTGTGGAGGAACAACTCAATTTTTTGGCCCGCGAGCGCAATCTTTACTTACTCTGGTTTACACTAACCGATTTAATCAATTTCATTATTGGTTTGTTTTAAATATTTGTAATTACTACAATTCGCTGTATTTAGATTCCAGTTTACAAAGGCTGCGCGAAACCCATTATACCACGTACTTGGAAACGTGAACGATATTTCCATGGTCAGGATGGTTTTGGTGATATACCCCATTTGCCGGAAGTGACCGGTGCTAAAGCTAAACCTGAACATGCTGTCAGTATGCTGTATTCCTTTGTATGCCAGGTTAGTAAGGAATCCTATAGAATTCTCTACCCCCCCCCCCCCCCCCCTAATTCAATTTATATATTTCAGTATCCCAAAAAGGTGGACTTTTTACTTGTGGGTCCTCTCACAAACTTTGCCATGTGTATTAACATGTATGGAACGGATTTTTTGGATAAAGTAGGAAATATCTGGATAATGGGAGGCAATTATAGAGGTGTGGATTTATAAATATATATGTATTTTACTAAGAGCATACATGGGGCAAATTAATTATATGAAAATTATAATTTGTAATTTAATTTGAATTACCTTTCGAAATGCAAATTCAAAAAATATTTCAATAACTATTGGCAATTGTACTTATTTTCAAAGCATTTCCTTCATATCTGGCACTTTTGGTTTTCAAATATTTTATACAGTACAGGTTTATGAATTTGAAAATACCACGAGGCAATACCTATCGAAGCCACAAACCTGTACATAGAAAATACTTTTTAAACAGAATTGCCAGCAGTCAAACAAATTCAAAATAATTAAAAGCATTCCCATATTTCATTATAATTGGCATCCGATTACACAACCTCCATTTGCATTGCCTGAGCAAATGTTAATTCAAAAACTGCGAATTGCCATTGCGAACAATGGAAATTGCGAATGCATTTGCATTAGATAAAATAATGCAAATTAAAATCCAATGCATATTAAAAAAAAACCCATGTTTGACTTAGAGTAATACCAACTAATGGTAACCAACAGGAAAGGGAAATATTACCAAAAGCGCAGAATTCAATTTCATGATGGATCCCGAAGCGGCCCACATAGTTTTGGAATCAGTGAAGACTCCCATTACATTGCTGCCCTGGGAGACGTGCATAGATGGTGAAATGAATACGGAAATGGTAAATATATTCTTAAACACTTTTTCAACTTCACACATAAATTTAATTGTCTCTCTACCGCTCTCTAGGATTGGCGCATTAATGTCCTTGGAAAAGTAGACACTAAGGCAATGCATTTAATGAATGCCGTTGAAAATGCAATTTTAGTTTCTAAAGGTTTCATTCGCTGGATTGTATGTGATGCTGTACTAGTAGCTGCTTTCTGTTTCCCCCAGATGACTATAATAAGGAGTCGCTTGTATCATGCCACCGTAGAACTAACCGGTACTCATACCAGGGCCCAAATGGTACTCGATCATTTGAGACGTAATAACGTTAATACGTGTGTTATTATGGAAATTCATAAAGAGCATTACAAGGATATTCTCTCGTGGACCGGAGGATTGATGGGAGATTTAGAGTTCAGAGAAATTATGAAAATGTAAAAAATAACATAAGATAAAGAATTAACAATAAAAATGCACACTTGTACTTAAATATTGGAACTAAACTCCAACTAAGCAATAAACATACACAATTATTCAATAGTTTGACAGACGGATGCCGACCGAAAATTCCCCGACGCGTCGTCGCCACCAAAAATTTGCTGGAAAAAAATTATAATTGGCTCTCATGGGTTTAAAGTGTGAACCGATTTGACCGACTGATCCAATTTTAATGGTTCAGCTCATAGACTAATACATACATAGATACTTTTATTCTCTCATCTGACGTTTCATTTAACACTCTTCGTCGCATAGACAAATACTTATAGTAGACCTAATAGTTCTCTCACCAAATTTATGACATTTGGCCTGGTGTGATATTTACGTTCGATGTTGAAAAGAATTACTTCAAAAATACCAGATAGAGGCAATGGTTCAAAACAACCAACAAAATAACAACAACGGTATTTCGTATTGTGTGTTAAAATTATGGTGTTGAATACAACACAAATGTATGCTAATAATAACAGTCAATAAAAAAGTTTAAACGACATTTAAATTTCACAGTTTTTCACCAAAACGACATGAAAAATTAAAGCAAGAAGTTATTGTAATTTCACCTGGTGAATGTCACTTTTCGTCAAACATCTCTCTATTACACCGACCGCATCAAGAAGAGTGTGAAATATTCGCTCTAGTATGGGATTACTCTATGCTTCGTCGTAGGTTTGTGGAAATGAGAGAAATTAAATTTAAAATTAACTTACACCAGGTGGAGTTATAAAATATGTTCACTTAACTTTTTCATGTCGTTTTGGTGTAGAACTGAAAAATTTAAATGTATTTTGCACTTTTTGGTTGACTTTTGTCGTTGGTATACATTTGTATTGTATTCATCACAAGTAGTTTGCCACAAAAACACGAAATTCGGCTGTTGTTCCTTTGTTGGAACGTTGTTTATTATTGCCTCTATCTGGTATTATTTAACCCATATTTGCCACCATCCAATGTTTACTTTCCACCGTACCTATGACGTTTAATTTATTGCGAGAATAAAAGTATCTATGTATGTATTAGTCTATGGTTCAGCTATTTCAAAAACATCCCAAATTTCTAAGTGACTGAAGTTATAAACGTTTATAACTAGCAAAGACACCGACCATTTTACCTATTGTGAATGGTTAGGAACAAGTTAATTTGTAACCTGCTGCGAAAATTTTGCTTTTCCCAGAAAATATTGAAGCAACCGCAACAAAATTTGCATATACCATGGAAAAACCCCTGGTCTATCCAGAAATGGCCCAACCAAGACGATGCTTTTTTCTAGGATCTAGTCGCAAGTCTGCGAATATTGGAGGACACTTCTGGAAAACCGCGAGGGTGGCATCGATCATGGGGTTTTTATAAATAGAGTAGAAGTCCAGGTATCCAACTCTGCCCCCACTTTTTCAGATTCGGTTTCTGAGCGGGCGTATCCGAATTTGAAAAATAAACTTTTCAAGTAGAAAATTCTAGGGAGGATGAGTGGTCATATTTGCAAAACGACAGGGGTGGTATCGATCATGGGGATACTATAAGTAGTCTCGGAGCCCCGGTATCCAACTCTATCCCTACCTCTTTCAGATTTGGTTTCTGAGCGGGCATAAACGTAGTGAGTGAATGCAGTTTTCATATGGAAGATTCTGGAGAGGATGAGTAGTCGTATCTAAAAAACGACAGGGATGGTATCGCTCATGGGGATACCATAAGTAGTATGGGAGCCCCGGTATTCAACCCTATCCCCACTTTTTTCAGATTCGATTTCAGAAAACGCGTATCCGTAGTGCAAATATTGAGATTTCATATGGAAAATTCTGGAGAGAATTAGTCGACATATCTGTAAAACGACAGGGGTGGCATCAATCATTGGGATACCATAAGTAGTCTGGGAGCCCTGGTATTCAACCCTATCCCCAATTTTGTTAGATTTGATTTCAGAGTCCGTGTCTCAGTAGTGAAAGAATTCAGTTTTCATATGGAAGATTCTGGAGAGGATGAGTGGGGTCATGTCTAAAAACTGACAGGGGTGGCATCGCTCATGGGGATACCATAAGTTGAAATTTTTCACTTAGTTGTAATGTTATCAACATGATCGATGCCACTCCTGTCGTTTTACGGATATATCCACTCATCTCCTCTAGAACTTTCCATATGAAACTACGGATACTCTGAAATCGAATCTAGGAAAAGTGGGGATCGGGTTGGATACTGAGGCTTCCAGACTACTTATGGTATCCCCATGATTGATGCCATCCCTGTCGTTTTTCAGAAATGCCTCAAGAATTTTCCATATTAAAACTGAATTCATTCAAAACGAATACGGCCACTCTGAAATTGAATCTGAAAAAAGTTGGGATAGGGTTGGATACCGGGGCTGCCAGACTACTTATGTTATCCCCGTGATCGATGCCACCCCTGTCGTTTTTCAGATATGCCCACTCGTTCCCTCCAGAATTTGTCAGTGATAACCAAATTTTCCACCACGAATACGCCCATTCTGAAATCGAATCTGAAATAAGTGGGGATGGGGTTGAATACCAAGACGTTTTTTAGATATGTCCTCTCATCCTCTCCAGAATTTTCCTGAAAACTGAATCCTTTCACCATGGATACGCCCACTCTGAAATCCAATCTGATTAAAGTGTGAATAAGGTGGAATACCGGGGATCCTAGACTCTAATGGTATCTCCATGATCGATGCCACCCCTGTCGTTTTTCAGACATGTCCACTCATCCTCTCCAAAATTTTCTACTTGAAAAGTTCAGTTCTCAAATGCGGATACGTCCACTCAGAAATCAAATCTGAAATCTCTTTTTATAAAATGCCCATGATCGATGCCACCCTCACCGTTTCCCAGACGTGTCCACAAAACCGTTACAATATTCGCAGCCTTGCGACGAGATCCTTGAATAAAGCATCGTCTGGGTTGTTCCATTTCTTGATAGACCACGGGTTTTTCCATAATATATGAAAATTTTGTTGCGGTTGCTTAAATATTTTCCGGGAAAAGATATATTTTCTTAGCAGGTTACAAATTAATTTGTTCCTAACCATTTATAATAAGCAAAATGGTTGGTGTCTTTGCTAGTTATAAACGTTTATAACTTCACTCACTTGTTCATATCATCCTTGTTGTTGTCCTCATTAGACTTCTTTTTACAACGATTTCTGTTCATAATGGTAGGCAAATATTAACCACATTTAGCACAAATATTTAAAAAGTAATAAAGCTCACCTACTTACTTACTTATCCGGTCTCGGACAACCCCGGGGGGTCAGGGACCTTATAAAATGAAGATAACATATTTCGGCAACCAGTTCGATCTTTTGCTTTATCTCTCCAGTTGGCAATACCAAGTGTACGCAGGGATTCGTCAACCTGATCCCTCCAGCGGAGTCTTGGTCTTCCTATTTTTCGTCTTCCTTCGAGTTCGGTTTCGAAAGCCTTCGCGCTGGTTCATCTTCATCCATTCTACTGACATGGCCTAGCCAGCGCAATCGCGTTATCTTGATCCGCTTAACTATGTCAATGTCAGGATAAAGCTCATACAGCTCATGATTCATGCGTCGCCGATACTCGCCGTTGTGCACTATAGGGCCATAAATTTTTCGGAGTATTTTTCTCTCGAAGACTCCTACAGATGTTTCGTCTGCTTGCGATAGGACCCAGGATTCTGCGCCATAAAGCAAGACAGGTTGAATGAGAGTCTAGTACAGCTGGACTTTTGTTACTCGAGAGAGGGCTTTATCTCTAAAGTGCTTGCTTAGCCCAAAATAACATCTATTCGCAAGCACAATTCTCCGTTTGATCTCAAGGCGGATGTTGTTGTTTTTGTTCACGGCAGATCCGAGGTATATAAATTCGTCCACTACCTCAAAGTTATAACGGTTATCAACGTTCACGCTTTGGTCTAATCGCGTGGAGGCCCTGTTCGTTGAAACCATTAATTTTGTCTTGTCCTCATTCACCGTCAGACCCACTTTTGCTGACTCCTTCTCAAAGCTCACCTATGCGCCTTTAATCTTTCTGTTGCAATGTTTGCTAGCGTTTTTCTGCAAAACAAGCATAGCGCTGTATATTTTCTTCCATTTTTGTGCAACTCAAAGCTTAAATCCACAAAAATCTTTCTTTTGGCGTTATTGCAGGCCGACATTTTTATTAAACTTTAAGTGCGGAACACAATTGCGACGTTTCGACGTACGGCGTCAAAAATGATACGCTGTCAAAAATGAAACACACATGTTCCTATGATCTCGCCCACAATTGACGACGACAACGTATTGGCGTTTTTGCGTCGTACGTTCAATTATATCTATTTCTATTTTTTACGCCACGTACGGCGATGTTTGTAAATAAAATTCAAATTTGGTGAAATTATTTATAAAATAAAACAATTGCTAATAAAAAATGAGCGGAAATAATTTAAATGAAAAGATTATCGAGGAGGTGTAATGTATTATAAAATTTAAACATGATGATTGGTGTATAATACGTTGCTACGTTGTACACCGCTATTGTGTGCATGGTGGACGTATGGACATATTTTCACGACGTTTTACGTCCGAACGCCGTACGTTGTACGTCGATGCGTCGCAATTGTGTTCCGCACTTTACTGAATGCTTTGTAATTGTTGAAAAGTGTTGCCATGTTATTTCACATTTCGTCAAAGGAATCAGCTGTTTCGGTTATGTGTTTACGTCTGTTTACATGTTTACGTCTGTTTACAGAGTAAACGTAAACAGCGTCTGTTTACGCGTAAACGCCCATCCCTGATATAAATGCAATGTTAATATTATTTCCAAAAGATAAACAACTAATAAAGTGCCGATTTTTGTTATAACATAAATGTATATCTCAAAAATCTTGTTTTTCACAAACAAATATTAATTTTATCTTTCTTATGTTCATTCTGTTTTGTTTCTGTTATATATTTACCAGATTTTTTGAAGATTTAAAGGAAAGCCTAAGAAATTCCTTGGCAACTCTGATATGTATTAATAGCAACATGTTGCCAGTCCAATTGCAACATATGTTGCGTATTTCGATATATAGAAATTAAACACTCTTTGTCAAGCAACATTGTTTTTCTACAATATATCTGTTATATTTAGGTATCTGTTATATCAGCAATATGGGTTGGTAAGGGAATGTATAGTTTGTGTTATGACAATTAAATAAATGTTGATAACATTTCGATTACAGTATCCTGTAAATTGAACAAATAATTAAATTGAATAATTGATTTCGTTTATTGTTATATGTAGTAAATTTGTTAATGGCAGACTTAGCAACTTTGTTGAAGTGTAAAATCAAAATATTAATTTTCGAATTCTATCGTTTATGATGGTTTAGGCGCGTACGTACTTAGGCCTTTAATATCGTCATTTGAATGACAAATTGTTCTTGACATAACTAACCAAAAGATTCGAAAGTTGAATACAAAAATATTAATATTATTTTAGTTTTAGCCCGCAACCACTCGAAGTTATCCCATCCTTTGATAAGTGTTCGACCACAAAATGGATTAGTTATGTAAATTATCTCCAAAATCGCTAATAGTTTGTTGAGTGAAACATCCGGTTCAGTAAATTAGATGAACAATTAAGGAAATTTATGTAAATTATAACTCATACAAAATCGACAGTCCTTGATGGTTGTCTATGGATGAAATACAAACGCTCACAGCAAACCGGAAGTGCGTGACTCTAAATGTGTTTGAGTTTACTGTGGCATCCCAGAAAACTTTGTGATAATAAAATTCTTAACTGTATGCTTTGGATACACACAATGTATAAGTAACGAAATGAAAATTCAGCAAATATTGTGATACTATCGTCAGTTGCAACGAGAACAATAGTGAAGCAGTGTATGATGAAGACTTTAGTTAAATAACATTTTTGAATGAAAATGGGCAGTGGAAAACATAAAGAGTAGGATGAACACTTAAATTGAAATTTAAATTGAAAAATGTTTCAATAACTTAAAAGCCAAAACAGTGGACATGCTCAGGACTTGCTTCCTGGTATACGACGAAACAAAATTGTGCCGCAACAAAACTGAGACCAGTAAATAGTAAAACAGTAAATCATTATTCAACTCAAAACTTTCTCAAAAGTGAAAGGAAGTTGTCAAATTAATTTAAAAGAATTTTACTGTGATGTAAATTTCTCTCAATTTAAAATCGAAATTTTATTTTCACACTCTTCGTCATGTGTGCAATAGAAAACTGTTCGACGAAAGTTGACTTACACCAGGTGGAGTTACAGGAACTGTTGACTTAAATTTGTCAGGTCGTTTTGATTAAGAACTGTGAAATTTAAATGTAGTTTTTACTTTATTGTTGACTTTTATTGTTGGTATACATTTGTGTTGTATTTAACACAACTATTTTACCACACAAACACGAAATGCCGTTGTTGTTATCTTGTTCGATGTTTTGTCCTAATGCCTTGATCTGGTATTATTGAACCTATACCAAAGACGATCAAGAATTAGACGACCAGAAGATGTGCGAAGTATGGCAAAAGAGAATCATATCTTGATTATTTCATACTTTTCGCATAGTTTATGTAATTTTACTTCAACATGGTTAGAATTTGTATAGTTATATACAATATTATATTATGATTGTTATTTTATAGATTCCTGAAGATGCTATCCGACGGATGGCGAAATATTGAAAACAAATAAATAAACAAACAAACAAAAACCTTGAGCTTGGAAAATCAGTAATTAGATCATAGAGGTTGAATTTTATGTTTCGGAATTTGGCAACTCTAGTGTTGCAATCTGGCAACTGACAGCTCTATCGTAAAGTGGGACATTTTTGAGGTTATGCGTACTCAGAACATTTTGACATAGGAGCGCTATTTGTGTTGTTTACAGTAATTTAAAAGATTCATCTCAGCCCAAAAATGGAATTAAATCGTGAACATTTTAATTAAATTTTTGGCGATGAAGCTTCATCAAGGACCAGTGCTTATCGATGGTATGGTGAATTCAATCGTGGTCGTAGTTCACTCCAAGACGAATTTCGTGAAGGTCGTCCAAAATCAGCTGTTGTTCCGAAAACCATTGATGCTGTGCGAAAACTTTCCTTCAAATTCGGGTTGATTTTAAAATTGGATCATTCGGTCCAATCAGGCCAGTAAATAAAATCGCCAACAATTTTAATCTGTAAAATCTGAAATTTAATTTTTAACCTCATTTTAAACTGGTGTACATTTTGATGCAACACTGTTAATTACCAAAAAAAAATGCAACCATAATACATAAATCAACTGTTTGACAGACGGCAACCGTTAGACAATTTTCCGACGCGTCGCCGACGCCAACATTTTTTTGAAGCCCATGCCGCCGCCGTTATAATTGGCTCTTATTTGATTCAAATGTGAGTCGATTTTCTCGACTGGCACAAATTTGTATAAAACTGGCAAAATTAATAGCTGTCAATTAAATTCTTTTGTTGTACCGCCGACTTCAATAGCGTGGGTGAACAGAGTTAACCTTCGAAATGCGTTAATCTTGTTCGTTGTAAATGTCGTATTACATCTTCCAATTTGAAATTAAATTAAATTTCAGGTGGCAACTTTGTGATCGTTCACAAACCGGATCACTCGGTCAAATAGGCTCACATTTTAAACCGATGAGAGCCAATTATACCGGCGGCGACGTGCGCTTAAAAAAAAAATTGGTCGCGCGGCGCTTCTATCTGTAGGTGACTTAAAACAGTTGGTTGTTTTATATTTTTATTATGATTGAATTTTTTGGTACTTGACAGGGTTGCGTCAAACTGTACACCAGTTTAAAATGAGGTTAAAAAATTGGGTTTTTACAGATTAAAATTGTATGAGTAATCTTCTGGGTTATCGTGGTTTAATGGAGTTAAAATTGGAAATGCTATAATCTTGGTGTGTGGAAATGAGGCATAACATTTGAATGTCAACGGACAGTTTGTGGTGTGTTCAAGTATACTGGGATTTCGCAGATTACGGGATTTCAGTTCAATAAACAGCTCATTTTTGTATTGCAAAACATACGGAGGGTTGAAATCCCGACAACTTCGAAATCTCGGTATACCTGAACGTTGCTTAACAGTTTTTCAGATTAATAGAATTTAATGTCAATGAAGTGATCACATTGATGCTGTAAGTTGAAAGTTCTCTATGTACGATCCCACCACAAACGGTTGATGAATTCGATAAGGAGAGATAATTGTGCTCGTTGTAAAGTTATGATTGCAGTGTTGAAATTACACGAGAGTAAATACATGATTTCATTTGAAAATTTTTACATTTAGTCTCTTGTTTTGTAACGCTCAAATGCACAAAACATGGAATATCTAGTAAACTACGTATTCAGTTCTTGCGAAATTTTCGTCAGATATTTTGTAATTTATCTCTAAACGGATATTTTTGTTGTAGAGAGTTACCACCTGTATCTAATTTAAATTGCAAATATTTTATGAATAATTCCTCTTCGTACTCCACTTTAATTTTAATACGCGCGATATTCAACAATTTATTTATTCGGCTTTTTTATTTAGAATGAATAGGCTATGTTTACAACATTATTGGGATTTTTAACTTGCACTGGATTTTAGTTTTCATTACTTTATCTAATGCAAATGCAAATTAATTACCTTTGTTCTTAATGGCAATTAAAATATTTGGAATTTCCATTTTCTCCAAAAAATGCATTTCCAATACAAATGCAGGTTGTGGAATCGGTTGCCAATTGTAATGAGATATCGGAATCATAGATAAATATACTAAGAGTGTGCAATAGCTGTTTTGCGGAAACCGGAAACCTTGGAAAGTCTATGAAATACTTTCGCATGGGGTTCGAATTTTAAATGGTAAAATAAGCATCATACATAATTTTTAGAACATTGTCATTAATCAAACGCCATTTAAAATGCATTGTCGTCAATCAATCATAAATCCGTAAATATCATTTAAATCTGTTTATTACATTTTTTACTTCCAGTCACTCATCGCCTATTACACTATATTTTATACATGCACTCCATCTACCACCGAAACACTCTGATGTCAATGCTTTTAATTATTTGCAAATTGTTTGACTGCTGGCAACTCCGTTTCTAAAGTATTTTATATGTAGAGGTTTGTGACTTCGATTGGTGTTGCATCGTAGTAGTTTCAAATTCATAAACCTGCACATATAACATATTTGCAAACCAAAACTGCCAGATATGAAGGCAATGCTTCGAAAATGAGAACAATTTCCAATTGCATTTAAAGTGCATTTTTTGAATTTGCATTTGTAGTGGTAAATTAAATGAAACTACAAATTATAATTGTCGTCACATTAGTTTGCCCCATGTACGATTTGAAATACTCGTACAACAACAACAAAATATATGAAAATTTAAAACGTTTAATATGTTTTCAAATATTGAAAATATTGTATTTACACATAAGTATACCGTCTAACGAATGAGCGTGATTTCAATTTGCATGTCCTTGAGTGGCATAACATGAATGTGGCATGAAGTGTCTCTAAAAAACATCCAGTGAATGACTTTCTTATCAATGAAAGAAACTGGAACGCTCAATGCGGGCATAGAAATAAAGGAACCACAATGTTCTACTTGTACGAACCCTCTTCAATTTGCGAGCGGTAAAGAAAAACACCACCATCCATCCATGCGATTATAACAACAAAATCTGGGTTATTCCAATAAAGGCGTCACTCTGATAGTTTTGCACTTAGAAAGGAAAACAAGACACGTACGATAAAAATCCAAGAAAAACGCTTTGATTCCATTTGCCATCTGATGAGTTATACGACGACGGACGAGTATTGTCATGCAAACAACATCAACTACGAGTCTACACCGGCACAATGGACTGATACTATGTAGATAGGCGGAATTGATATAGCTGAGTACCATGAAAATAGTACAAACATATTTGTTATTGTACTCGTACAATATTGAGGGTTATAAAGAAATGTTTGCGAGTACTATTCCGTTTTATAATCTATGGGTAAGAGTGGCGAGTGCAAGGAAGGCTGTGGGTGGGTGAATTCAATTTAGAGGTGATTTTAATGCCAATAGAATATTTTTCTGATATCTTACTTGTTATATTTTAAAATTTATTATCGTCATTAGATCATTGTTTCGGATGTTGTGAGAAATTCGTTTTTTTTAATTTTTTGTTATTTGCTTTGCTTGAAATTATTAATACAAATATTTATCTAAGTACTTCATCCTAAGTACTAAATCCTGACCATCTACATATATAGACGGGCTGAAGAAGCGTTTCACACTTGAATATAAATCCGGATAAAACGGAAATATGACTGCTCAAAAGGAAGACGAAGATTGGTCCCTGCGAGGAGCCTCGCCTTATGGGAAAGACGATAGGACTGTTAAGGCGGTGAAATACCTAGCGTCATTCTAGACCGCAAATTGATCTTAAACGACCGCATTGATAGTAGGGTAAATAGAGTCAACTCAATTCATATCAATTCAATTCAATTTTGTTCAATTCAATTCATTTCAATTCAACTCAATTCAAATCCGCTCAATTCATTTCATTTCAATTCAATTCAACTCAATTCAATTTCATTCAATTCTCTTCAACTCAACTCAATTAAATTCCATTTAATTCAGTTCAATCCAATACAATTCAACTCAATTAAATGCAATTCAATCCAACTCAATTCAATTCAATTCATTTCAATTTTTTTCAATTCAATTCAGTTCAGTTGACTTCAGTCCAATTCAACTCAATTCATTTCAATTCAATTAATTTAATTCAGTTTAATTCAAATCAATTCGACTCAATTCAATTCAAGTCAGATCTATTCAATTCATTTAACTTAAATTCAATTCAATTCAACGCACTTCAATTCAAATCAATTCATTTCAGTTCAGTTCATCAAATTCAATTCAACTCAATTCATTTCATTTCATTTCATTTCATTTCAACTCAATTCAATTCAATTCAATTTAATCCAATTCAATTAATTTACATTAAATTCAATTCAACTCACTTTAATTTCATTTCATTCAATTGAATTCTATTCAACTCCAATCAATTCAATTCAATTCAATTCAGTCCAGTTCAATTCAATTAAATACAACTCAATTCAATGCAATTCATTTCAATTCAATTCAAATCTGTTCAATTCATTTCAATTTAAATCAGTTCAGTTCCGTAAAATTCAATTCAATTCAATTCAATTCAATTCAATTTAAATTAATTTAATTTAATTTAATTTAATTCAATTCAATTCAATTCAATTCAATTCAATTCCATTCAATTCAATCCAATTCAATTCAGTTAAGTACAAATCACTTCAATGCAATTCAATTCAATTCAATTCACTTCAATTCATTCAATTCAATTCAATTCAATGCCATTCAATTCAATTCAATGCAATTCCATTCAACGTTGTACATTGAATAGCAGAACGATAGGTTCCTAATAGGGTCTCCACCCGACATTTGGTTATGCATTTTGCGTAATAGGTCGATCCTAAAGTACGCGTCGATAGCATGATGGGCATCAATGGAGAAAAAGTGTGCATAAGGAAGATGCAACGTATCTTGCGTCTTGGCATCAGCGGCGCAATCCCAACATCTTTTACAAGAGCACTGGAGGCAGTAGTATATACATACATCCTATATGGATATAGGTCAAATATGAATCCGTTCTTAGGGAAACACGCCTGAGGGCCATTGGGGGAATGGATAAACGGCTGCGTTATAAGAAACCACCAAGGTATAGAAGAGAGATTGATAGGATACGTTACGACGGATGAAATAACCAATAGAATCCCTGAGACGAGAAAGGCTTCAAGGTGCAATACACTAAAACCACGGAAAGTCACCTGGATAAGCGGTACTTCGGGTGACGGGGAATACACTGTATCTCGGATGGTTCGCAAATCGTAGACCGAACGGCACAAGGTACTATGTTTATTGGAGAAATGGAAACACGGATATACTACCGTCTTCCAGACCATAACACAGTTATACAAGCAGAGATATGGGCGATCTCGGAGTCCCTGAAGTGAGTCAGTGTAAACATGGATCCTAGAAGGGTCAACATCTTCTCGGACAGCCAACCAGGTAATTGATCCGAGACTGGAAATATGAAGGCTGACGAACTGGCCAAAAAGGTAGTCACAGTTATATAAACGGTGGTAAGGATGATCACGGAGTCCCTGAGGTGGCTCAGGAAAAATATGGATCGTGGAAGGATCAACATCTTCACGGACGGACAAGTGGCAATCCGGGCTATTCAATCCGAGACTGGAGATATGAAGGCTGATGAATTGGCCAAAAATCTTGCACCAACGCAACGACGAACAGTTAAAACAAATCTTGTATGTCATATTTTGTTTCAGCAACGACCAAATCCATCGGATGTGAGAAACTTTTCATTGCACCAATATAAATAGCAAAATACTGATATCTGCGGCGAAGTTTTTCTTTCTATGAATATAGAAATTCGTTACATTATTGTCAGCTGCTGTGGAACAAACGTCCCAAAACTCGAGATCTTCTAAGACATAAATTATACTTTAGTTATACATACGAGTATCAGAACTCCCTTCACTTGCAGTACTTGATTTATTTCCTTCCATTAACTACTTAAAACGGAAGTACTTAAGCATCATTTTAGAATATTAATGTGCATTCTAAAGTGGAAAATATTAAACAATTTTATGTAAAGGGGTTGTTTTTAATTAAATTTTATGGAATTTCCCATAATGTTTTTATTATTTAAAGAAAATATTATACAAATCGATTACTGTGATTAATGAATCGTTTCGAAATCTAATCCTATAAAAATTCAACTAATGTCGAACCACTTTACTAACTAATGCCTGAAAAATAATTCAACTCATGTCGTTAATCTTTTGTAACGGTCACGTTTGGAAAATCATAAATAATTTTAAAATCTTGCATGGTATTTTGAGTCACACATATGAGCGACTTCATATTAACCTGAAGGAACTTTAGTAGAAATAATATGGGGACAAATTCACATCATATTTTTAAGCCAATGTTGCACTATCAGATCAAAGTCGATGATTTGGGGAGAGAAAACTGAAATGAAACTCTGCTCCATTTACCCTGATGGGCAAATATTGATTGTTGTCATCTCAAAGAATGTAAAATTGCACAAAACAGGGTGCAAAAAATTATGTGCATTTTACTTGCAGATGACCAACTAGATGCCATCAGATTGATTAGTCTTATCCAAAACTGTAACGTCAAATGTTTAAACACGGTGTTTCTCACATTTAAATCCAATTACAGCCGTTGAATTGCATACAGGTGGTAATGAAATTTATCAAAAAAAAAGCAAACATTGACATTATTATAACGTTTTTATACCAGAAATAAAATTCATGAATATCTGAATGAATGAGGCGAATTTTATTAGAATTCGGGAATAAAAACATAATAATGACAATGTTTGCTTTTTGATTTATATGCTAAATGTTCTGTTGTAAGGGATGTTTGGGCATAACTCCGGAAAATGAACTCCGATTAGTATAAAAAAAATACCAAAATTAGAAAGACAATTTGATCCCCTTTTTAGGTGCGTACTTACTTGCGGTGTCAGGGAAGGGGACACCCGGTTGGAGCGAAGTTCCTTTCGCTATATGTATATTATGTACTAGTTAGTTCCAACACGCCTAAGGCGCCCGTTGACAAATACCATAATTTAAATGGATCTTTAAGAACAGATACGTTTTGTAAAATGATAAATTTTTTTTAAGAAGTTTTTGTAGGAAGGAGCCATAAGAGTATGAATATTTTTACAAAGAAGTACTTTTTTTAAAGAACATGTACTGTTTTAAGAAGTGGTACTCTTTTTAGGGAAAGGTTATTTTTTTAAGAAAATGTACTTATTTTCTGAAAAGCCACTAATCTCAAGACCAGAAAAGGTATTATTTTATTTTTCAGAAAGGAATTTTTGTAAGAGAAGGTATTTTTTTGAAGAAAATGTTTTTTTAAGAAATGGGAATGTTTTTTAGAATTGTTCATTTTTTCAAGAATAGGTACACTTTTAAGAGTAGGTACTTATCTCAGGAAAAGCTATTTTGTTCACACAAAATGTACTCTTTAAAGAAAAGGTAGTTTTTTAAGAAAAGGCAATTTGTTGTAACAAAACGTAATTTTTTTAGAAAATGTACTTATTTTGGAACAAATTACTTTTTTAAGCAAAGGTACTTCTTTAAAATAAGGTATCATTTTAAGAAAAGGTACTTTGTTTAAGAATATGAATAGGTATTTTTTTTTTTGAGAAAATTTACTTTTTTTAAGAAAAGATACTTATTTAAGAAAATGTTATTTTTTTTAAACTTCTTTCACTTTCGCTTTTCTAAATTTACTTTTTATTGGATTCAAAACTACAATATAGACTATATATTGGTTTACAGGCTCCACCTAGAAAACTTCCCATTAAACAAGAAATTTTCCAACATATGTTAGTCTAGACATAAACCAAAGCAAAGGTACCCAATATAGTTGATAATACTGGGTTGTAGCATAAAAGTGTTCAATAAAGTTGTTCAATTTTTTTTCATTTAGCCCCCATCCCGCAACGTGCGATAAGGAACTTCGTTCCAAAAATAGTTATTCACATTTAGGCACAAAAATATATTATTATACCCTCCACTGTAAGTGATAGAGCAGTTTGGTATTGAAAATCAGCGAAATTGGTTCATTGGAAAAAATTTTATGATTGGAAACGTAAAAAAACTCATAAAATTTTCACATTAATTTTTGTAGTTTTATACTAAACTACTCCTTTTGCCGTGTGGTGAATTTCCATGTTGAAAATCTTTGTTGTTCTTTATAATAGGTAAGTACTTTAGAATGTTTAGATGTACTTTCATGTGTTCATACATTTATATGAATTTTGTCACACTTCATAAGGTCGCTGTGGCCTGATGGGTAAAGGGTTGCGCGTTAGAGTCTGAGGGTTGTTGGTTCAACTCTGGTCCCAGCTTGTTTTTTTTTTTAACAGTTCTTCACAAAATGCTTTTTTATTTTTAAAAAATGCTTTTTTATTTTACTTGTGAACAAGTAACTTATTTTTATTTTTTTCAAAAAAGTAAATTTTCTTAAAAGAAAGTACATTTCTTAAGTACATTTCACAGTACATTTCAAAGTACATTCAGTACATTAAGTACATTAAGTAAATTTCAAAGTGCATTTCTTAAGTACATTTCATTAAGTACATTTCTTACGTACATTTCTTAAATACATTTCTTAAGTACATTTCTTTCTTAAGTACATTTCTTAAGTACATTTCTTCTTAAGTACATTTCTTAAGTACATTTCTTCTTAAGTACATTTCTTCTTAAGTACTTAAGAAATGTACATGTCTTAAGTACATTTCTTAAGTACATTTCTTAAGTACATTTCAAAGTACATTTCAAAGTACATTTCAAAATAGAGTTCTTAAGTACATTTTCAATGTGAGCATTTGAGCATTGTGAGCAATGCATTTGTGAGCATTGTGCGCATTTGTGAGCATCCTGCATTTGTGAACAAGTAATTGCATTTGTGAATAAGTGACTTATTTTTATTTTTTTTAAAAAAGTACATTTTCTTAAAAAATGTGCTTTTTAAAATTTAATATTTTGCTGGTTAACACTAAGGTGGAGGGTATCAAAGATTCGGCACAGCCGAATTTAACACTTTTACTTGTTTTTTCATCAAATTAGCACTATCTTCTTTGTGTTCAATCTAGTGACAGTAAAAGTTTCCCTCAGAAATTGGGTCAGTCTACCCAACTGCGTATCATACTCATTGAAGGTTTTTGAAGCAAAGAACCACACTCAATTTGTTTTCCAAAACAATAATTTTAGAAATATTTAGTACAACCGATCTGTATTTGTTATAAACGAAACTTAGCTGCCTATTAAGTCCACCCATTCACTCTTTTTAATAAACAAAAATTGGCCGCAATATCTCAAAAATTAATGAATGAATTGAAAAATGAGATGATCTGATAGTGTCAGTTATTACCATTTCATTTGCTTAATAACTCATGACGTGGTTATGCAAGGGACATTCTCTGTATATCGAAATGTGGAGCTTGGCATATATTTTGAGAATATGGAAAAAAGTAATTGTAAGTAATACATTCTGCCGGGAACGTGTCGATATGTTATAACCTGAGATAAAAATCATTGAAATTCATTACCAAACATTAAAAAAAACACCAATATTTTACCGCTTTTTGGAAACAGGTATCACCAAATTTGTATCAATAATACAGAAGTTTGGTTTCATACATATTAACTTTTTATATGTATTTAAAACATAGCAAAAGGTATGATAATTTTATGGACACCAGAGTTTCCTAGCTTTCTCCAAAACCCTCTGAATTCGGTCGATTTAAAAAAAATCATATTTGACGACACATATTTCGACGTGCAAAAATGCCTCCTGATTTCTCTAACGTAATTCTGATATCTGCATATGTTCCAACAAAGCACGTTGAAAAGCTAAATTGCCTAGAAACGAATGTGGAAAATTTGGGATTGTGTTAGGACGAAAATTTTTAAAAATGTTCATGCTATTGAATCTCAATTATATGATTAAGCACACTTTCAAATATCGTTGCTATATATCATATCTATCTAAATTTGTTTATTACTCCAAAATTAATTCATTCCAAAAATAACAACATTTTATAAAATTTTTGAGTTTATATTACTTTCTGTTACGTGAGATACGTTTGTTATTAGCTTTTTAATCCATAAAATACTAAAAGTGATAACGCGTCCAAAGATATCAAACACTTATCTAAAACAATACACAACTATGTCTCACAGGCGCTTTAAACCTCAATGCATCAAGCATTTATCTTATATCATTGCATTTCATACTTACTTACTTACTTACTTATCCGGTCTCGGACAACCCCGGGGGGTCAGGGACCTTACAAAACGAAGATAACATATTTCGCCAACCAGTTCGATATTTTGCTTTATCTCTCCAGTTGGCAATACCAAGTGTACGTAGGGATTCGTCAACCTGATCCCTCCAGCGGAGTCTTGGTCTCCCTATTTTTCGTCTTCCTTCGAGTTCGGTTTCGAAAACCCTTCGCGCTGGTTCATCTTCATCCATTCTACTGACATGGCCTAGCCAGCGCAATCGCGTTATCTTCATCCGCTTAACTATGTCAATGTCAGGATGTTGCATTTCATAGTGATTTCAATTCAATCAAATTCAATTCAATTCCATTCAGTTCAATTCAATTCAATTCCCTTCCATTCAATTCAATTCAATTCATTTCAATTCAACTGAATTCAATTCAATACCAGTCAATTCCATTCAATTCAGTTGAATTCAATTCAATTCACTTCGATTCAATTCAATTCAACTGAATTAAATTCAGCTGAACTCAATTCAATTCAGTTCAACTGCATTCAATTCGATTCCATTCAATTCCATCCAATCAAATTTACTTCAATTCATTTAATTTAATCCAATCCAATCCAAGCCAAGCCAAGCCAAGCCAAGCCAAGCTAAGCCAAGCCAATCCAATCCAATTCAACGGAATTCAATTCAATTATAGTCAATTCCATTGAATTCAATTCAATTCAATCCAATAAAATTTAGTTCAATTCATTTCATTTCAATTCTATTCATTTCAATTCAATTCAATTAAATTCAATTCAATTCAATTCAATTCAATTATAGTCAATTCCATTAAATTCAATTCAATTCAATCCAATAAAATTTAGTTCAATTCATTTCATTTCAATTCTATTCAATTCAATTAAATTAAATTCAATTCAATTCAATTTAATTAAATTAAATTCAATTCAATTCAATTCAATTCAATTCAATTCCATTCAATCCAATCCAATCCAATCCTATTCAACTGAATTCAATTCAATTCTAGTCAATTGCATTCAATTCAATCCAATCCAATCAAATTTAATTAAATTCAATTCATTTCATTTCGTTTCTATAAAATTCATTCATTTCTTTCAATTCAGTTCAGTTCAATCCAATCAAATTTCATTCAATTCATTTCATTTCATTTCGATTTTACTCAATTCATTCAATTCAATTCACTTCAATTCAGATCAATTCAACTGAAATTAATTCAACTCCAGTCAATTCCATTCAATTCAATTCACTTCGATTCAATTTAACGGAATTCAGTTGAATTCCATTTAACTTAACTCAATTCAATTCATTTCAACTGAATTCAATTCAATTCAAATCAATTTAATTCAATTCAATTCAATTGAATTCAATTCAATTCATTTCAATTCAATTCAATTCAATTCAATTCAATTCAATTCAATTCAATTCAATTCAATTCAATCCAATACAATTCAACTGAATGCAATTCAATTCTAGCCAATTCCATTCAATTCAATTCAATCCAATTCAATTCAACTGAATTCAATTCAATTCTAGTCAATTCCATTCAATTCAATCAATCAAACTTAATTCAATTCATTTCAATTCAATCCAATCCAATACAATTCAACTGAATTCAATTCAATTCTAGTCGATTCCATTCAATTCAATCCAATTAAATTTAATTCAATTCACTTAATTTCAATTCTATTCTATTGAATTCAATTCAATTCATTTCAATTCAGTTCAGTTCAATTCAGTTCAGTTCAGTTCATTTCAGTTCAGTTCAGTTCAATTCAATTCAATTAAAATTCAATTCAAATTCAATTCAAATTCAATTCAAATTCAATTCAATTCAATTCAATTCAATTCAAATTCAAATTCAGTTCAATTCAAATTCAAGTCAAATTCAATTCAAACTCAATTCAAATCAATTCAATTCCGGTGAATTCTATTCAATTCAATCCAGTCCAATTCAGTTCAATTCAATTCAATCCAATCCAATGCAATTCAGTTCAGTTCAGTACAGTTCAATTCTATTCAATTCAATTCAATTAAATTCAATGCAGTTCAATTCTCGTCAATTCAATTCAATGCAATCCAATCCAGTCCAGTGCGGTCCAATCTAATCCAATTCAATTCAGTTCAATGCAGTTCAATTCAATTGAGTTTAATCCAATCCAATCCTGTGCAATTCAATTCAATTCGATTCAATTAATTCCAATTCAATTCATTACAATTCAGTTCAATTCAATTAAACTCAATTCTTCAATTCAAACTCAAGTGCTTTTTCGAAAATACCGAAAGCCGGTTATTCGACCATGTCATTGGTTAGATACGTTCATTGTTTAGATACGGGCCGAAATTTTTGAAAAACTGCGCCAAAATGCGACTTTCAGAATGGACCACGTGAAGCGTAGCCGTGGGCAACATTTACATGAAATAATCATTAATAGTATATAGCTGGCATTGATTTATCGATCCAAATAAATATTTCATTCACTTGTACAAATTGTCTGTGTTTTGTTCAATTTTCAAAAAAAAAATCACCCATTATTTGTACTTCATTCTGTTTTGTAACACTGTGTAATTGCATGGGTTTTTAAGAAGCCCATGTGAATTTTTTCGATTAAAATTTCGAATATTCTTTAAGTGTTTTTCGGCGATTTAATTGATTAACCGGATTTTATAAGTATTTTTATGAATATATGGGCCTGATCATGTAAATCACTCACTTTCACATTCACCTCATTTTTCGACATCATCCCTTGACTAAATTAAGAACCTGACGTATGAATTTTATTAAAGTATTTCTTGCGTTCAGTGAAACATAAAGATGTACTGAAATCTTACAGAAGGTACCTAGTTTGTTTATGTCACGTCAAAACAGCAAAGTGTAGTGAATGTGACTTGTGCGATTGGGACGGCCGAATGTACATATACATATGTATATTTTTACAATCGGTTTTTGGAAAACACTTCAAACAACTTGTAATATTCAATGTATTTTATCACAAGAAGTCCTCGAAATGTCCAAATAAATTTAATCTTTGTAAATAAATAAACCAAGAGATGAATGTTAATTTTCAACGAAACACTTGATAGTTTACACAAGTATCTACACTGTAAGTAGTGCAAGTGTGTGCACATGTTGATAGTTTTGTGTGTGTTCATGTGGATGTAAATCACCTCCTCGTGGAATTTACAAAATCAATTCGATTTGGGAATCCAACATGCATTCATATCTACTAATAGTTGCGCCAAAATGCCACTGAACCTTAACTCACAAAGTCCCTATCGACAACGGCGACAAATCAGCGCGACACAACACAACGGCACCAACAACAACACAACATAAAATATTACTTAATTTTAGTAAACAAATGCAACTTTAATATTAAACATCACGTACAAACGGACACGAGTGCGGTCGTCGTCAAGTACTATCACCACTACTACTAAAACAACGGAGTGAAACACATGCATGCATATGCACATATGGAGATACAACAATGATTGCAACTACGACAACGGCAACACCCAAAAAACAGTGTTGACTGACTAACTAACACAAACACACATGACATCGCGCTTGATAATGATAACAAAAACAACAACACCAACAACAACATTACGAAAAAGGAACTTTTTATTTTTATTTTATCACAAACCCAGACACAAATACAAACACATCCAAAACGAAAGAACGACCATAAAATGAAAGAGAAAACACAGGCAGCAGCAGCAGCTGCAACAACAAAAACAACAATCAAAACCAAAATACACACAATGTCAGACAGAATCAAACAAAATATAGCGCCTCCACCCCGCACGCACAACCAACTTCATACAAACACTTGGAAAGAATCGCATGTCAGCAAACCCAATTGGAAATAGTCCTTTACGTTTTTAGATGCCCACATACGACATTCATGCATACATACATACAAACTTACATATTTGGGTTTGTTGATACTTTATTCGAACGGGAACAGTGGGGGCAGTCATCCAGCCTCATATTTGTTGTAACTCACACTCCCAATGTGATTTCTGACGCTGTCGACAAATGTTGCATGTTGTATGCTGCATCAGATTTTCATCGGTTTGAATTGTATCTTTCGTTTTGTAGTTTCTCCATTTGGGATGTGTTGTGCCAACAAATGGATGGTATGTTTGACGGCAAAAGCTGGCAGCGCACAGTGGGAGATGGTAATTAAAATGTTTATAGAATGGTTTGTGGGGATTATAATTCACTTTACGGCAAATTTATTTAACGTTAAAATCATAGTTAAATAATCAAGTAGTAGCAGTAGACGTTGTTGTTGTTGTATACAGCAACAACAGGCATTTTGTTTTTGTTTCAATCGCTTAAGTTGTCAATCTATACACGTAACACAGGAATACAAAAAATCACATGAGGTGTCAGGGGAAACCCGGTTGGAACGAAGTTCCTTTCGCTATACAGGGTGGTTCAGTCACGACGGGACAAATTTCACCAGCGTATTCACACATTTATTTGTTTTTGTTGGCACATATTCAAAAATTTCAATAAAATAAAATCATAAACGTGTTAATTTACAAAAACAAATAAATGTGTGCTATTATTTTGCTGCCAAAAAAAAAATTTTTTTTGCATTTCAGTCAAATAGTCATAATCTTGGAACGGTAAGACCTCTGGGCATCGCTTAGGTAATTTGGGAAAGATAAGAGGTAGGTCTATTTTTTTAGAAGAAACATAAGTTATCTGCCATCTGGATGAGAAAACTGAGGTTATGTGCACGTTCTTATGTCTTTTTTTTCGTATCTCGGCGATTTCACTTTTTTTTAATTTTAATGATTCTGAAGGGTCTATTAAAGTCCTTTCCCACAAGACCAAAAACAAAAAGTCCGACCACTGGTTCAGAACTTAGCAATACGAGTATTACCCTAGACCTCCGACCACCAATCCGAAAATTTTCAAACCGCTGACATTTCGCCTCCTTGCATTTTCGGGGATGGTCGTTGATGGACATATTTTCATGAAATGAGCCAAGGAATACGATGGTGAAATGTGTCCAGTCGTGACTGAACCACCCTGTATATTATTTACTAGTTACTTCCAACAAGTTGGTTGGCCGTCGGTGGTGCAATAGTTAGTATGCGCGCCGTTGTACAGGAGATCCTGGGTTCCATCCTTGCTCCGACCACCTTAGAATTTCTTTCGACGACGGTCACCTCGCTTAGTGACGGCGACACTATCGAGTACTTAACACTGAAAAATTCTAAAAATACCGTTCGGAACCGGTGTAAAACTGTACGTCCCAATCAGTGAGTATAAAAGAATAAAGCACACAGCTCACTGGCTGTGAGAAGCTCTCCCCAATTCCTTCATGGAATGTAATGGGAAACCATTTATTTTTATTTAGTTCCAACACGCCCGTTGAAAAATATCTTTAACAAAAGACACTTTTTGTAAAATGATATACTTTTTTTAAGAATTTTTTTTTCATTGAATGTTTTTTTTAAGTCTATTTTTAGCTCCTTTTTGTAAGAATATGTATTATATTTTCCCGAAAAGCTCCTTTTTTAAATAGAGGTACTTCTTTTATTAAAAGCTAAGGTTTTTTTTTAAGAAAAGGTACTATTTTTAAGAAGAAGTACTTTTTGTAAGAAAAAGCCATAAGAGTATGATTTTTTTTTACAAAGAAGTACTTTTTTTTAGAACAGGTGCATTTTAAAGAAGTGGTAATTTTTTTTAGGAAAAGGTTATTTCTTTTAAGAAAATTTACTTATTTTCGGAAGGGCTACTTATCTCAAGAAAAGAAAACAAATAAAAAAGTATTATTTTATTTTTAAGAAAATGTACTTTTATGAAAAGTAATTTTTGTAAGAAAATTTATTTATTTTAAGAGACGTATTTTTTGGAGAAAAGGTTTTTTTAAGAAATGTGAGTTTTTTTGGAATTGGTATTTGTGCAAGAATAGGTAAATTTTTTAGAGTACATAATTGTCTCAAGAAAAGTTATTTTGTTTCACAAAAAAGGTGCTCTTTAAAGAAAAGGTAGATTTTTAAGAAAGAAAAGTTCTAAGAAAATTTAAAAAAAAAATCATTTTAAGAAAATTTACATTTTGTAATAAAATTTAATTTTTTAAGCAAAGGTACTTCTTTAAGATAAGGTATTTTTTAAGAAAATGTAATTTGTTTAAGAATATGAATATGAATATATTAAGAATATGAATAGAATATGAATATGAATATACATATGAATATTTTTATAAAAATATCTTTTTTTGTAATAAAAGGAAAATGTTCGTTCTTAAACTTCTTACACTTGGGCTTTTCTAAATTTAGTTTTTATTCGGATCAAAAGTACAATACTTATACATATATGTGACAGCGCATAGAGAAAGGGACCTTAGGGAAAAAAAATCAATTTTCACTTTTTTTTTTTGATGTGGACAACATCTGAGCATCGGATGAGACCGATCCCATGCCCCAAAAGTGTTCCCTCCCAGAGGTATGCGCGTTTTATGAAAGTGAAGTCGACGAAAGTGAGGTTATGTGCAAAAATTTTCGTACTAACAGAGTGATATTCACGATTTAAAAGAATTATAAATGAGTGTTTATTATAATTCACAATTAATAATTTCAGAAAATAAAGCTGGATTCGAAAAAACGCGAGCAAAATTGATATCAGACTCATGGAAACAGCGTGCTAGGTAGAAAACAGTAAAAACCAACTACACAAAACAAGAGGTAGGGACGACCTACGCGCGTTTTCAAGGTTGACCAACACGTTCCTGATGTCATGAGATGTGTCACTTTCATATGAGACCAATACCAACACGCTCAGTGATGGTACAACAAAGATACACGTATTTAAATCTTTAAAACGGCTCTCCTGAACAAAACCGGTTTTTACCCTTAGGTCCCTTTCTATTTTGCGCGTCACATATACTAAATATTGGTTACAGGCTCCACCTTGAAAACTTTCCATTAAACAAGAAATTTCCCAACATATGTTAGTCTAGACACAAACCAAAGCAAAAGTATCCAATTTAGTTGATAATACTGGGTTGTAACATCCCTGTAGGAAGCCTGGGGCCAAGTGACTCCAAATCACCAGTTTTGTTGACTATTTTGATGACATTGTAAACGAAGCGTCTACACTTTTAATTTGCCTTTGATGGATAGAGAAATTGTTGACAGTGTAATTTGAAAAGAGAATAGAACCCACACAAGAAGAATGTGACGCAAAACTCGCACCTTTTTTTACTTTCATGTAATTTATTCTTTAATAAAATATCTAATTTTAACAAAATAAATGCACCTGTTTGACTTTATACCATTCCCAATAATACCAAAAGTGTGGAATAGAATTACATACTAAAATGTACTACTGTATCTCTGGTCCAATGTTTCCATGAGAACCATCTAGTCAATAGTGTGAAGGTCAGTAGTGCATTCTCAATGACAAGCACATGTTAAATGTCTACAGCAGAGAGCATTGCCTGGGGTATAAATGGTCAGTAGTACTGGTGACAAAGTCAATAGTGAATCAGTACAGTTTTACTATCGACATTTCCTCCAGGGATCGTAGTGTTTTTCATTTAGCTCCCATCCTGCAACGTGCGATATGGAACTTCGTTCCAAAAGTACAAAAACAAAGAACATATGAGTTTGACAGCTGAAACGATCATCCACAATGGAAAAATTGAAAACAGCTGTTAACGATTTTACCTTCCTTATTAAAATCTGTTCATAAAAAAGTGCAGGGGCATAATTATGTATGACAATAATCGTCCAAACGATATCCTTATTGATTTCGATATCGTGTTTTACATTATAAACCCCAAGTTCTTCGATGAGTATGACAGACCTTTTTTGGTTTGCATGCGTTGTAACTGCTGGACAAATTTCAATAGAGTACTAGACAATATCAATAGACTACTTACTGTACAATTTCAATGGACTACTATCAAATTTTTAACGAGCTGCGTTATATTGTTCATGTTATAGAATTTTAGGTTAGGTGGTGGTGGCAGTCGGTGAACGACTCACTTAGACCTATTAGTTCATTATCTAACAATATTTAGCGATAAACCTACCGGAACACTATTTAGTTTGCTCCAAAATCTGAAAATCATACTGACTCTCAAACGAACTTAGTGCGAAGTATAAACTAGGAGCATCTTCACTGCGAAACTCGGACCAGAGAGAATGCCTATCTGGGAGTACGGGTTTGATTGTCTCCCTTGTTGTATCGTGCTGGCTGAGGTTGCCACCAAAATCGCTGGTAGAGGCTATGTAGTTGCCTTGTATATGAGTTACTTGTAACGAAGTATGTTAGGCAGGTGCACATCCTCGAAACATGGGATCCGTGGCCCTTATCACTCTATACCAAGGAGGAGTAGATCACGCACAGAGAGATGCTCAATTGGTAGCTCGTTACCGGAAGAAAGAAGTCGCGCTGGCGGATATGCGAATGCGGGTCGTTCGTTCTCCCACGTTACCTGATCTCTTACCAGCCCTCAACGCTGGGTAGCACGGATATCTTACAGGCAGCGCTAACAGTCGTATCAAACATGATCTTTGTGGGGCGGTGCTCACCTGTGGTTAAGGACTTCACATTAAATCACGCGGACTCTGACTCTCAAACGAGTCAAGTCTCCTAGGTCCCTACCGAAGAAACGTCCTACAGCAGGCATCCTTCTGCCACACAGTAGCTGATTTCTCGTAAAACATTGATATAATTCGGCTATTTCTTAACGGCTGGATCATAGTGGCATAGTGGTGGACACGTGCAGATACAATGTTCAATGGAGTCTTTTTATCATTACCGATTCTACTGGAATATTTTGCTCTTTGCCCTTCGTCTCTCCTCATGACTACCAATCAAACAGTGTCCCATCAAAACTGATACAAGCATTGATAGCTTGGGTCTGCCTAGAGACAAAAGGTTTATTGATCCCTGCTATCCACCATCGGCCAGATTTGTCTTGAGCGTACACAATCTGTATCTCAAGTCCACCTCTCCTGGAATTTCATATAGGAACGTTCCTGCAGGATATGCAAACAACTTGCCAGGAGCATGCAAACACTTCTCAATGCAATTGGAACCTATCAGGAAGTCCCTAGTCTGGCCAACTAATCAGCTCTGCAGTTCCCTGGAATATCCCTTTGTCCAAGCACCCATAAAAAACAAAAACAAATCCTTCCCATTACATCACTTAAAGGGATTGGGGATAGCTTCTCACAATCAGTGAGTTGTGCGCGTTCTAGTTTTACATTTACTGATTGGGACCTACAGTTTTACATAGACTCCGAACGGAATTTTTGAGAAGCTTTTTCATGGCAAAATACTCGATAGTGACGCCGTCACTAAGCGAAAGATATGTATGGCAGTTCGAGCAGGGATCGATGCCACGCACTCATTTGCAAGAGTGGAGCACACTACCATTGCTCCATTGTACTGCTGGGGCATCTCGTTAAGAGATCTGAGGCAGTCCTGGGCGGATGTTGAGGTCAGAAATGCCCGATGGTCAAAAAAGCTGTTGATCCCCAATGATTGCAACACTATTATACCTCAGCCAGTCGGTCACTTCTGTACCTACTAACTTACTTATGTGACCTCAAAGAGCCCTGGGGATCAAGGGCCTTACAATTTAACGATAACATACTTCAGCTTTTCTCCTCCAGTTGGTAAAACCAAGCTCTCGCATGCAATCTTCCACCTGGTCTTTCCAGCAATGTATTGGTCGTCCTATTTTTCGATATCCTTCTAGTACGACTTCGAATACCTTTCGTACTGGTTCATTCCGATCCTTTCCACTGGCATGGCCTGGCCAGCGTAAGCGCGCTAGTTTGATTCACATAACTACGTCGATATAGTGATACAGATTATACAGCTCGTGGTTCATCCGTCGTCCTTTTCCATTATGGGGCCACATATTTTTCCAAGAATTTTTCTCTAGAAACTCCAAGTGATGTTTTCTCAGCTTGAGATATGACCCAGTATTCACAATTCCCAGTTGGATATCTAGGATGATGATATTTCCTCTGTTAACGGCAGATCCGTGGTAAATGAGTTCGTCCATTACTTAGAAATTATAACGGTTAGCAACGTTCACCCTTTCATCCAATCGGGTGTATGTTGCTTGTCGAAACCATTAATTTTGTTTTGTCCTCGTTTCGCACATTACGCTCGGGAGGACCTTGTATGCAATGGATAAAAGGCTTATTCCACAATAGTTGGAACATACACAGGACACAGTATGCTAAGACTCCAATCGTCGGGCAAGCATTCGTCTAGCCAGATTTGGCATATGAGCTGATGCATGCACATTTCCAATCAATTCAGCCGGTAGTCCATCAGCACCGCATCAGAACACCGCTTGCAAATTGTTGAAAGTTATTGCGAAAATCATGGCCGTGAGCTACGTCTATTTTACGGTCGACATAATTTTGCTTAATTGGCCGGTGGAATCGTTGGTCCTTACTTCTTTCAAAATTCGAACGGTGAGAACGCTACCGTTAACGGCAATCGCAATAGACAGAGTCATCATTGTCGATTACTTCGTGACCCAATTGAATGGAATGTTGGCTGAAGTCACGTTTTCCAAGAGGATGGCATCACATGCCATACAGCGGATCAAAAAAGCGTCTTATTGAAGAAATCATTTACTGAACTTTTTGTTTCTTGCAGTGGGTCAGTCAATTGATATTTTCTCTGGGGTTACGTGAAATCATTGATGAAGCCGAACAAAGCGAAAACAAAAAGACAGCATTGTGCGAACCATTGTCGCGATAAAGTTTTCATTGCTTGTAAAAGTGGTCGAGAATTGTACTTCCAGAATGCGCCACTTCCGAGCCAGCCGCGATACGCATATGCCCCAAATTATATTCAAACACTAATGGCATAAAGTTATCTTTCTGATAAAGTCAATTTCTAGAAATAATGAAATCTCATTAACTTTTTTCAATTTGAAGTTCTACACGTCAAAACACAACATTTATCAAAAATTTAAAATAAATAAATGGTTTCTCGTTACATCTCACAAACCATTGAGCTGTACCCGCTCTAGTTTTACACTTACTGATTGGAACCTACAATTTTGCACCGGTTCCCGAACGGTATTTGGAGAAGCTTTTTACATGGCTAAGTACTCGATAGTTTCGCCAGCACTAAGCGAGGGACCGTCGTCGAAAGAAATGTAAGGCAGGGATCGAACCCACGTTCTCATGCACAGGATTCGCGCACACAACCATTGCACCACCGACGGCCATTATTTTTAGGGTGTTATTTTATCCGACGGAAATATCATCGCAGATGTGCAGAGCATGTTGGGAATATGGAGAGATCATTTCTTCGCGCTACTAGTATCTGAGATATCCAATGACGATAGGACAATCGATCACAAATTGGACGACGATGTCGATTGCCCACCTCCTAACCAAGACGAGGTCAGAACTTGTCCGGCTTGAGAACAACATAGACGCAGGAGCCGATGGATTACCGGCGGAGCTGTTTAAGGCTGGCGGCGATGAGCTGATAAGGTGCATGCATCAGCTCATTATCAAAATTTGGTTAGACGAATGCATGCCCGGTGATTGGAGTCTCAGTGTACTGTGTCCAATATTTAAAAATGGTGTCCCGAGTCTCTGTGCCAACTATCGTCGAATAAGCCTTTTATCCATAGCATATAAGGTGCTATCAAGTATAATGTGCGAAAGACTAAAACCAATTATCGCTGACCTGATTGAACCATATCAGTGCTGTTTTAGGCCTGGAAAATCCACAACTGATCAGATTTTCACGCTACTCCAAATCCTGGAGAAGACACACGAAAAACAAATCGACACATGTCATCTATTGGTCGATTATAAGGCGGCCTTCGATAGCCCGACACGGAAGAAACTTTATGAAGCAATGTCTGAGCTTCGTATTCCTGCAAAACTCCTACGCCTCTGCAGGATGACCTTGGCGAACACCAAAGCCGCAGTGAACGTTGCTAAGGATCTTACCGAACCTTTCAAAACCAAGCGAGGCCTCAGGCAAGGCGACACCTTATCGTGCGATCTCTGTAACATCTTAATGGAGATCATTATGAGAAAAGTTGCAGTCAACATGAATGAAACCATCAGCAGCAAAAATCGCATGCGTATGCTGATGATATAGATATCATTGGGCGCACAGTGAGAGAAGTTACTGCGATGTTTTCGAGAATTGAGAAGGAGTCAGCAAAAGTGGGTCTGACACTAAATGAGGACAAGACAAAATTAATGGTTTCAACGATTAGATCCTCCACGCAATTAGACCAAAGCGTGAACGTTGATGACCGTTATAATTTCGAGCTGGTGGACCAACTTATATACCTCGGATCTGCTATGGACTAGAACGACAACGTCAGCATTGAGATCAAGCGGAGAATTGTGCTTGCGAATAGATGTTATTTTCGACTAAGCAATCACTTTAGAGATAAAGCCCTCTCTCGAATGACGAAAATCCAGCTATATCAGACCTTCATACAACCTGTCTTGCTTTATGACACAGAATCCTGGGTCTTATCGCAAACAGATGAAACATCTGTGGGAGTCTTCGAGAGAAAAATCCTCCGGAAGATTTATGGCCTTATAGTGCACAACGGCGAGTATCGGCGACGCATGAACCATGAGTTGTATGAGCTATATCCCGACATTGACATAGTTAAGCGGATCAAAATAACGCGATTGCGTTGGCTAGGCCATGCCAGTAGAATGGATGAAGACGAACCAGCACGAAGGGTTTTCGAAACCGAACTTGAAGGAAGGCGAAAAATAGTAAGACCAAAACTGCGCTGGAGGGATCAAGTTGACGAATCTCTGCGTATACTTGGTATCATAAAAAAAAACCGTTTCCCATTACATCCCATGAAGGGATTGGGGAGAGCTTCCCACAACCAGTGAGCTATGCGCTTTCTAATTTTTCACTCACTGATTGGGACCTACAGTTTTTACACCGATTCCGAACGGTATTTTGGGAAGTTTTTTCATGGCTAAATACTCGATAGTGTCGCCGTCACTATGCGAGGTGACCGCCGCCGAAAGAAATTTTTTTAAGGTGGTCAGAGCAGGGATCGAACCCAGGATCTCATGTACAAGAGGCGCGCACACTACCCATTGCACCACAGACGGACACTTGGTATCATAGATAAAGGAAATAATAGATATAGCGCGACCATTGTCAACTTTGTGCACTAGGTGCTGCCCTGTACTACTGTCACTTTCATTGAAGTTTCCCATAATTCTCACTGACGTTTATTCAAAATTGTGGGAAATTTTTGTGAAAGTAATTTAGTCAAGGGGAAATATGACAAAATTTAACTGATTTTATATAACAGCATTGGTTTCTTATATAAAAAACAATTTCAAAGGCAAGAGATATCAATAGGAGAAAACCCGTAAGACCGCCCAAAGATGGAGATGACTAAACGCCTTTTTAATCTAAAAACTTCCCCGCCCAAAAACTGTAACAACTTCTGTGGCCGCATATGCCAAAACCGTTAGAGTACCTGAGGACTCTCAACAAGGAATGATAGCTGAACCGGAGGAAGGACCAATTTGTTAGGACATAGACGTTGGTGACATAGCTTTCGAATTCGATGGCCATCAGGTATTCTACTTTAAGTAAAGTGTTGTGTTATTGTTGCGAAGTAATATTTTTGTTGAAAATTATTTTTTCTTCTGATACGAAATTTTAGAATTTTAATGTTATATTTTTTACTTTTTTTTGGGAACGAAAAACATCCCACTTATTGCTTTGAACGACATCTAGAAAATTACCCATTACACTAAAATTTCCCCACCACTTGTGCTTCATCTATTAGTTTACTTTATCTATATGCTTGGTATTACCAACTGGAGAGATAAAGCAAAAGATCGAACTGGTTGGCGAAATATGTTATCTTCGTTTTGTAAGGTCCTGACTCCCCGGGGTTATTCGAGACCGGATAAGTAAGTAAGTATATTATCGGCACTATTCTGAGAACTGAGAAAATAGGCTTTTTCCCAAAAAAGCGTGTTTAAATAGCTTATTTGGGTAAGCTTTCCATATTTCCTTAGTCCTCCCAGTACTTTGGAACATACAGCAGATTATGTATCTAAACCGTGGTGGACCGTAACTCGGAAACTACGGGCCGCCGTAAAACAAATTGATACAAATTTCTAAAAAAAAAAATCTGAGTATTGCCGGACCTACTATGTCCGTGAAGTAGATTTAAGCCAAAAGTTGTTTTTCAGTACAACCTAGTATTATAGTACCACCCATAGATAAAGGAAATAGTAAGTAGATATCCCACAGGCGTTGCCAAGTACTGCCACTAGGTGCTGTGTTATCGTTTTGTAACTTTCATTGACGTTTCTGATAACATTCACTGACGTTTATTCAACAGTGTGGGACATTTTTTCAATACAAAAATAGAATCATTTTCCAGGTTGTGCTATTCGAACCAGTGTTCCCAGAAGCTGTCAAAAAAAAACATGCCAAAAAAGCGCAATTTGCAAAAAAAAAGTGCTAAAACTGAAATAATCAACAATTGTCGTAATGCGGGCACTTTACGCTTTATATTCAATCAAAAAATACATTTTCGTAGACCATACATAATCGAACACCATCACCCATAGGGGTAGGGTATATAAAGGGTCCGCCAAAGAACTTTTTTTTTTGAAAATCCTAAAAAAAAAAAAACTACTGAATATTTTCTCAAATTTCTTTTTTTATTTGAAAGTACAATCCTTCCGGTTAATAATGGAAAATAACTTCATTCAAATGGCTGCCTCGGCTGGCCATGCAGTAGCCTACTCGATCGGTCCAATTTTTAAGCACATTATCGATTGTGTGCAGCTGTATTTCACCAATGGCTTCACGAATATTGTCCTTTAAAGCGGGTATGTAAACAAGCAAAATTGTCGCATTTGGGGCACAGAAAACCCGCACGCAAACATTGAAAAGATGATGCACCCAAAACGAGTCACTGTTTGGTGCGGATTTTGGTCCAGAGGCATAATTGGGCCATTTTTCTTCGAAAATGAGCAAGGAGTTGCCGTTACAGTCAATGGCGATCGTTATCGGGCCATGTTGAACGAATTTTTGTTCACAAAAATTGAAGAGGAGGATATTGGCAACATTTGGTTTCAGCAGGACGGCACTACGTGCCACACAGCCGAAGCTACACTCGATGTTTTGCACCCTGTTTTTAACGATCGCATTATCAGCCGCAGAGCTGATGTCGTTGGGCCACCTCGGAGCTGCGATTTGACACCGTTGGACTATTATTTGTGGGGTGCCCTCAAAGATAAGTGTTACGCCGACAAGCCAGAGACAATTGACGCTTTAAAGGACAATATTCGTGAAGCCAGTGGTGAAATACAGCTGCACACAATCGATAATGTGCTTAAAAATAGGACCGATCGTGTAGGCTACTGCATGGCCAGCCGAGGCAGCCATTTGAATGAAATTATTTTCCATTATTAACCGGAAGGATTGTACTTTCAAATAAAAAAACAAATTTGAGAAAATATTCAGTAGTTTTTTTTTTATAGCATTTTCAAAAAAAAAGTTATTTGGCGGACCCGTTATCATTTGATACTGAGGAAAGTTAACTCATAGAAGGAGTCATACCTAAGGTATCTGTGGACCAATTTCGTTTTGGGATTCTTTAAATTTGGGTCAACATGGTAACTGCCATGGTAACTTACCAATCACAATGCAATATTGTCATTGGCTAGTATTTAAACAAACTTAGTTTGGGATTGAAAATAGATGTTATGACCCCACTTCTTCTGGTACATCCCATTCAAATGTTGAGCGGGCAATTGGCTGAAAGTCATGATAAATACTCCAAAAACACAACACATCCTAAATTGGTAATAGATAATATTTTACACATATCACTCTGCTATTGAATATGGACAAATTTACCTCGGGTAATTGAAGGTTTGTCGGCTGCGAAAACAGAAATATATATCAATTCAGGCACAGAAGTTAGGCATGAGTTTCACTGTATTGTTTATTGTTGCGACAAAACCAACCATTTTTCAATTAGAAAAATCTTCCTGACCTTGTAAGCTTGTAGTATGAACTTCTCATACATTAACTAAAATGGAACCAGGAACCAAAGGATAACTAAAGATGAGGGTATGTTTAAGTAGTTTTACCTAACTGAAATTTCTGTACTTGTTTCGAGTTAGGTTTTTATTCTTATTTTAAAATTTTTTTTGTTTAAAATAAATTGTTTTATCAAATTTTGAAAACCATGACTTTTGCATGAATTTATGCAAAATTAGTAATTTTGATTAAATGTCACATTTTTGTATAGAATTTCATGTACGAAAGCCATAATAAATTTAGATAAATGTAAATTAGGAAGCTATATTCAAATTTGGAATACTCAAATATAACCTCAAAAGCAGTTAACCAAGTTACCGCTTTAGCAAAAGCTGTTTCCGGTTTTTAAACGTATTAAAGTAATTAATCGATTTTGACCAGTCATGAACCTAGAGGCAAACTCACAAATCGACAAGTTTATTTTTATTTTTTTTAGAGTCAAAAGTATGGATGGACCTACATACATACGTTTGCAGTAAGGGATTTTTTAAAAGTTGTACATATTTACCATTCACACCCGTGGCAATTTTATATTTGTTATAGCTCCTGGTTGAAAATAAGCATTATTTCAGAGTTCAGTACCGAAAAACAGTCGCGCGTTATAGAAAAAATGCAAGTTTTCGACAAAAAAAATGCTACAAATTAAGTGACAAATGTCAAAAGTTTGCAAAAAGCCAAAAAAATCGAGCTGGAATTGCACTTAAAGTGCTGAACTGGCAACACTGATTCGAACAACTAATTTAGTTTTTTTCATGGCTTTGTGTTCCCCACTTTCTAATTCAAATACATTTTGGTTATGAGCTTTTTTGGTGTACTGTTATTGTTGGTATTCGTTTGTGTTGACTTGTACAGCATCGGCCCACCAATAATGACCAGTTTTTCAGTCAGTGGTGGTCTTCGTTCCTTAGTGGTTAAACATTGAATTGTGTATTTTAGTCATTGTTTAACTATGATTTAACCACCCAATGTTGGTTGGTTAACTTATAGTCAGAACCATATTATTTTGACAATCACATTACTGACTGTCAAAGTAAGAAATGAAGATTGTATAAAATACATGTTTCAGATTTGCGTATTTGTACACGTACGTTTTTTACACATTTTTGTTAAAATGACTTCGATTTTATGCATCTATTTCTTATTTTACATAATTCCATTTTGTTTGTTGCCCTTTGTTGTTTTGGTATTTATCCCAAAACACACGTTTTTTCCAATAAGAATACAAGGGTTGCCATATTAGTTGACAATATGGCGACTTACATTAACTCACCACTGAAAAACAAAATGCAAAGTTAACCTCTAATTAACTTAGAATTAAGTTTAAGTAATCCGAGAGTTAACTACCCACTTAAAAACTGTCCATAAACAAAACAAAATGCCTGTTGATGTTGCCTACAACGCCTACTGCTATCACCTGTACTAAATACATCTCGCAACGTATATTTTATTTGGGATCAAACGTTGTAATTATTGCATTCAGCTCCATCTAGAAAATATCCCATTGAACAAGAAATTTCCCACGGCATGTGCGATATCTAGTTAATTCCTCTATCTATGGTACCAACTCTAACACTGCTGTCATGCATAATAAACAATTTACACCCACCGTGCAACGTCGACTGCGGAGTGCTGGTGTATGCATTCAGATACTCATTGTAAATGGTTGCTCGGTTGTTGGATCTCTGCTTTGGTTGCTGGCGCTGCGGCCGCCGTCTGTTGCTGATGAGTTTTCGGTTGAGACTCCACTCCGTTTATAGTCATATCAAATGTTGGAGGTTCATTCGTGAGTAACAACTGAACGAGGCGGACGTATTTAACGCGTGTAATAAAAAAAATTCAAAAATATATAAAACCGTTGTTTTTCATCAAATAAAGTGATTCGCTTTACAGTGCGTGAGTGTGTGTATGTGTAGATTTTTGTGACTCAAAAAGGACTTTAAGAAATCAATAATATAAAAACGTTTTCATCCAGTGAATGTAAATTGTAATTTGGAATTCATTTAGGTGTTTTTTTTAAATATTTTTACAAGTTTTTTGATTGTTTAAATTTTATTTTTTGATTTTATTATTTTTTTCATAATTTTTGTTTTATTTTATTTCATTACATTTTACTTCCTCCAATACAACAACAGTTCGGTGTTTTTTTTTTTGTCTGTGCCCACTAGTCTGCACTTTTATCTTTGGTGTAGTAACACTTGCATATTTTTGTGTCTTTTGAGAATCAAAATCCCAATAACAACAGAAAAAAAGGGAAAATTATAAAGAAACGGTAGTAAGAAATAAAATTACCCAAGAACTAAATCAAAGAATTCTTCTCTGTAAAGTACAGAATACACAAAATAAAGAAACAAAAATCGTATAGAAAGAAAGGAAACAAGAAAATCATTGTGTGCTAAAATACAAACAACGACAACAAAAATAAACCGGCATTGTAACAATAAACCCTGAGTTGCGCTCTTAAAGCCACCGCACCAAACAAAACAAAAATCCATAAGATATAACCGAACCCACCAGCCCGGCAGCCAGCCAGACAGCCAGCCAAGGAACAGATAAAAAGACCCGAAACCAGAACGTGCAGCATCATCACTAAGAAGTGATCTACAACAAAAACAAACGCTAATCTCGCCTTGAGTGAAGTACAACAAGCAACACCAAACCAACACAGCCCAACCAGCACTCAACTCAACCTAACCTAAACAGTCAGCCAGAACAGCCAGAACAGCCAGCCAGCAAGATGTCAGACGGTATCGAAGTTGAACAAATGGTTGAAACTAAACCAAGAAGGGTAAGTGCTGGCACTCGTATTCGTACTCATACTTATACTCGTATTTGTATTCCTTTCTTTTGCATTCTTTTCATTTTCTTATAATGTCCGTCCATCCTTAAGTCTGTCTGCCATTTGACTACTACATACATATATTCAAAGTCCGAGAGAGACATGCCTTTACATAAGACCATATGTACTCATGTACACACATAAGTATGGATGTATGCGCACACACTTATCATGTAAAATACATAGTTTTGTATGTATGGGTGTATGTATTATTTAGTCAGGAAGTCAATTTTATAAATAGGATATTAAATCTTGCGTCAAATGGCAACTTAAATGAAATCAAAAGGAAGTGTGACAGACAACACGCGTTTATACATGAAATTTTGGAATATAAAATGAAGTGTATAAATTTCGAAAATCCGTCTAAATACTTAGAGATGTGAATATTTAAACGATTTATATGTAGTAAGCGTGTTTTTGTCTCACCTCTCGCTTATATAATCGCTTGTTTTGTATGAAGCACTAAGCGAAAACTTAGCGACACGATTCATGTTCGCTAAGATTATAATTTTTTCTTGACATCTTTTACTAAATTGAAGTCTTTTGCATATTTTTCAATAATATGACTTATAATGTGACTGCTAAATTGCTTTGCAGCTTGGCAAACGATAATCGCTTGCTTGTAACAAAAAAAAAACACGACTATAGTATTACAAAAAATTAACTTTCACTCCTTAGTAATGACGTCATATCTTTCTTATACAAGTAGTGATACCTTTTCCCCCTACAATTGCTATATCACTGCTATGCCATCCAAATCCCACAACAACATGATAAATGTAGTGACAAAATTACATTACACTTTCAAATTATATTTATACATCGAAGAGTCGTATATTTTGTTTAACGTCCTCGGAACAGATGTACACTTTTCTTCCACATACTCCTGTTCAAACTCACCACATATTTAGGTAGTTACTTCAAGCCCTTCATATGTACATACACACATACATACATGATATTCTCTTGCTTAACCCCACCCGATTAACCCCCGATAATGACATTTGTCATAACGCTATAAGTGACATTTCAAATGAAGTGTCATCAAAGTCAATTTAAAACTTCTAAAATGCGGGCATTAATGTGTGATTCCCTTACTCGTCCGTTTTTCAATCTAAGATCTTTCTGAAAATAAATTTATCAATATAGAGGAGAGTGCGAGAAATGTGTTGACATTTATCGATAATAAATTTAAAAAACATAGTACTTAATCAACTCAGTGATTGGAAGTTTTATAGCAAGTTCAGACGGCTGGCTTTTTTCGTGTTTCGTTCTCTCATTCGTGTTTGGCCCCCCAATCATGTTTGAAACATCATGGTTCGCCATACAAAATTTTGAGAGCGAACCATCTCGTTTCAATTCGAAACATCTTACCAAACATGAATAATTTACTACCATCTCTAATTTATTTAGTACGCTATCGCTTTTTTATCTGAACTAGTTGTCAGAATAAGCAAAACAAAGTAAAAAATAAATAAACATAGAGCGAAAGTGAAGTTTGTGTTTAAATATAAATAAAAAGCAAAGCCTTGAGTTAACACAAATAAAACATTTACTAAAAAATAAGAAATTTTGGTAAAAATACTTAACATTTGGTTTAATATTTTCTTACCTTTCTTTTCCATTTTATAACCAAAACGTACAAAAACAACTATTTTTTTTGACATAAATCACAACTGTCAATAGAAACACGAATGCGTCTTGTGAACAGGGCGATTCACAATCATGGTTGAGTAAACGAAACAAGTGTTTCACATCACCGTCTGAATTAGCTATTAGGAAATTTATAAAAACTTTCCTGAACAAGATTTCCAAAGGAAATCGAAATATCGAAAAGAACAAAAAAGTTTTATGAAATCGGAAGAGACCTAAAGCTGGAACAATTAGTCGAGAATAATTAATCAAATAAAGGTCGAAAAAATAGAAACAAATTATCATTCATTCATTCATTGATGTATTTGTTGTGAATTGTATACTTAGGACATCATAAATTATTTGGTTGTATTACTGATATCGCATAAATATCGAAACTATCTAATCGATAACATTTCATTGACCTATCTTAAGCAGAGTTCACATTACTTACGATATCTTGAAAATAAAGGGAATTTATCTAAATACAGGGTTTTTCAACAGAGACGCTACAAAAGTAAATCGATAGGGACAGCAAACGACGCCATATTTTTTCCCGCTCTTTTGACATTTCTCTTCAGTAGGGTTTGCCATTTCATCATGGAAAGATATACGAGCCAACAACGAGTCGAAATTATTAAAATTTACTACCAAAATTTGGACTCAGTGGCCTCAACTTTAAGAGGCCTCAACAATCAGCGATGAGGCTCATTTCTGGCGGAATCAGACAGCAATCCACACGTAATCCATGAGTCATCATTGCATCCCGAAAAAATTACGGTTTGGTGCGGTTTATGGGCCGGCGGCGTCATTGGACCGTACTTCTTCCGTGATGATCAAGACCGGCACATTACTTCTGAATGCGAATCGCTACCATTCAATGATAACCGAATATTTTTGGCCCCAATTGGATAATATGGACTTGGAGGACATGTGGTTCCAACAGGGCGGCGCCACAAGCCACACAGCGAATGCCACAATCAATTTATTGGAAACCAAGTTTGGTGAACGTGTTATCTCACGAAATGGCCCAGTCGATTGGCCGCCTCGGCCGTGCGATTTGACGCCGTTAGATTATTTCCTGTGGGGCTACTTCAAGTCTATGGTCTATGCCAACAAGCCAGCGACGATTGATGAACTTCGTACGAATATCGAACGTGAAATTGCAGCAGTATCGGCCGATTTATGCTTGAAAACCGTCGAAAATTGGGTTCAGCGTCTGGACTTCTGCAAGCGTGCCCGTGGTGGCCATGCAAAAGAAATCGAGTTCCATACATAATGGCATCCAACGTACTTTCACAGGAATAAAGAATTTCATTGGTAGCGCTCTTAGTGAAAAACCCGTTAATATTTAATGTCAATGTCTGTTAACCCCGCAAAAAATGGAACCAATAATTTTTCTTGTTTGGTACATTTTATTACATTTTACTAAAAGAAACATTTATTTGCCAAACATATATATGTTCGGTCCATGTAAGCACGTCGAAATTATAAAAAAAAATACATGAGGTGTCAGGGGACACCCGGTTGGAACGAAGTTCCTTTCGCTATAGATTATGTACTAGTTAGTTGCAACACGCCTAAGGCACCTGTTGAAAACTGCCATATTTTAAATGGATCTTTAAGAAAAGATACTTTTTGTAAAATGATAAACCTTTTTTAAGAAATTTTTAATTTATTGAATGTATTTTTGTTTAAAAAAAAAGTAAATTTTTAGCTCCTTTTTGTAAGAATACGTATTATATTTTCCCGAATAGGTCATTTCTTTAATCAGAGGTATTTCTTTTATTAAAAGCTAATGTTTGTTTTAGGAAATGGTACCATTTTTAATAAGAAGTACTTTCTGGAAGAAAAATCCTAAGAGTATGCATTTTTTTTACAAAGAAGTACTTTGTTTAAGAACAGGTACTCTTTGTAGGAAAAGGTTATTTTTTTAAGAACATTTACTTATTTCCCGAAAGGCTACTTATCTCAAGAAACGAAAAGGTATTATTTTATTTTTAGGAAAATGTACTTTTAGGAAAAGGAATTTTTGTAAGAAAAGGTTTTTTTTTTTTTGAAGAAAATGATTTTTTTAGAAATGTGAATTATTTTTAGAATTGGTCCCTTTTTCAAGAACAGGTACAATTTTAAGAGTAGGTACTTATCTCAAGAAAGTTATTTTGTTTCACATAAAAGGTACTCTCTAAAGAAAAGGTTGTTTTATAAGAAAAGACAATTTGTTGTTAGATAATGTTCTTCTTTAACAAAATGTACGTATTTAAAAAAATTACTTTTTTAAGAAAATTTACTTTTTGTAAGAAAATTTATTTTTTTTAAGCAAATGTACTTCTTTAAGATAAAGTATTTTTTTTTAAAAAGTTACTCTGTTTAAGAATATGAATAGGTATTTTTTTGAAAAAATTTACTTTTTTTAAGAAAACACACTTATTTAAGAAACTTCTTTCACTGTGGCTTTTCTAAATTTACTTTTTATTCGGTTCAAAACTACAATATGTAATAAATAGGCTCCACCTACAAAAATACCCCATTAAACAAGAAACTTCTACCCATATGTTAGTCTAGACACAAACCAAACCAAAAGTACGAGTGTAAGAGTAAGTGTGCTGCCAAATGTAATTCCATGCTCAGGGTTGTATTTCATGGATTTGCCAGGCTTGCACTTTGGCTTTTCTAAATTTACTTTTTATTTGATTCAAAACTACAATATGTAATAAATAGGCTCCACCTAGAAAACTTCCCATAAACCAAACCAAAAGTACCCAAGATAGTTTCGCAATATTTATGCTAGAATACGCTGCTTTAATCGTCAAAATTTTTTCATGTGGGGTTCAGAAAAACACGAGTGATTACTGAGAAATAAATGAATCAACAACGTGTCACTTTTTGGTGTAGATTTCTGGGGTCTGGGGTCATCATCGAACCATATTTCTTCGAAAATGCGGCTGGTCGGACAATAACAGTTAATGGTACTCTGTCGCGACATGATAATCTAGATCTGTTGTGCCTAAATTGGATGATCCTTGAGGTGGATGTCATGTGATTTCAAGACAGCTTCACATGGATCGCCAGAAACCATTCATTTACATTTAATCCTGCGTGAATTTTGGGACAACCTTTGTATATCAAAAACTTTAAATGAATTCAATGGAAATTTCGTAATGTTAGTTTAGTTATTGACAAAAATTCCACAAGTTTGGTAAATTATTGTTATGTTACGATATAAAATGGATGTTTAATTTCAAAACGAAACTCGACTAAAGTCCGAAATGATTTAAAAACCCAATATCAGGACGGAAACTCAAAACAATAAAAGTGGGAGTTTTAAATACAGTGGCAATATATTGATATCATGCACAAAATTTTACGCATTATTTGATATTGTAAATAACAAACTTATAAGTGGGTTGAATGACATTGACCCCATCTCTCTCTCTGTCTCGAGTGGCATTCAAGACGTTTGTAAGAAATACCAACACGACCCTGACAGAGTCGATTGTCACCCCAAAAAGAAGCAATAAAACGCAATTGTAAAAATGCATATAGACCATAAAAATCTAAAAACAGATGCCTGTTTTAGTGGACCAACCGCAATGGCACACAGCAGCACACATGGTTTCAATATTAATAACTCCAGCTATAAATACTGCTTGGAAACATGGATGTGATATGAGTATGAATTTTTGTTTGTGCTACACATGGATGGGTAAAAGCGATAGAGACCGTTCCATAATTTTCGTTGGAAAGTCAAAAAACTAATTAAGACCACATAAAACATGAATGCTCTCCTTAACGTTCTCAAATCATATTTAAAACACCGTAAAGGTGTTAACGATTATCAAGCAAACTCCCCAACAAAAGTACGAAAAAGTGCTAAAGTTGTAAAAAAAAGACAAAGATGAAGACAATTCAGTCCGGCCGTCCGTCTGAATGAATACAAACGAAATTAACCCATTTCTGACACATGTGTTTTGAATTTCATTATACAGTGTCATTAGAGACTTTTGTCTTTTAACTATTTTACTCGTATATTCGTTAAATGATCCAGATCTTTGTTATCTTCGTATACAATAAAAAGTGACTGAAATGTGAAACGCATGTGTTTTGAGTGGAATTTTCAAAAACACACTATTCTACAATTTCAATGAAAACAGTTCAGGTTTTCGTTTAATGTCATTAAACGCTAAATAGAGAATGGATGAATTGAATGAACATAGATGGTAGATTGGTTGCAGGTTGGTTGGTTGGAAGACATGACGGGGAAATCAATTTGAAACAATTGCATTTTTACGAGTCTATTGACACAAGCAGCAAACAAACAAAAAAAGAAATTCTGCCTGTCTATTTGCAGAATAGAAAAAGAAAAATAATCTATAAAGTGAATGTGTGATGAGTTGGTGAAAATATCTGAGCAAGATGGGTAGAGAGCGAATTTGGAAATGCCTTACATGGTAGCATTAAAAACTCAGCTGTCAGCTGCCAAAGTATATGTGTTTGGTTATACCACTTCAGCACTCGTCAAACTAACCTACACAGTCGTATGAAATATCAAAAGAAATGTGTTTACACGCAAAGATAAATCGATGCGGAGTTCGTTTGCCACAAAACAAATTATTTTGTGGCAAACATATTTCATTTGATACGTATACTCAATGATGACCACAAAAGGTGAAACGTTTCTCCCAGAAAAAAAACGTTTACGCTAAAAGCCGCTTGTATTGTTGTAAACGAACTTTAATTGACCCCGAAATTGTTTAAATTTATTTTTACGACAAATGCAGTAACACACCCATACACTCAAAAGTCATCTCTCTCGTGAATTGATTTTCTCTTCTTACAACAAAAACAAGTAAGCAAATCCTAATTTTAAGGTGTTGTTAATTTTGCGCAATGTCTGCGATAGCTCGGTGGCGAGACTCGTGGCCTACACCCACATAAGTAATTGTTTGAAGAAAGGTTGTAGCAACCGTCACGGCTCACGACTGAACTCAATCCCTGAATTTAGTTCCCACAACTGAACATAGGTTGAATCAAACTTTGGTAGGTTGTGGCAACCTCTAATCCTCTAATACGGTTGTGACAACCTGTAATGTGGTTGTGGCACCTCTAACGTGGTTGTGAACTGAACTTAGTCCCTTATTTAGTACCCACAACTGAAAATAGGCTGAAGCCATCTCCAGTAGGTTGTGGCAGCCTCTAATGCGGCTGTGGCAACCTCTAATACGGTTGTGACAAACCTGTAAAGTGGTTGTGCCAACCTCTAACTAAGTTGTGACAAGCTCTAATATGGTTGTGATACCCTCTACTGCAGTTCCAGCAACCTATAACGCCATTGTGACAATATTTAGTTCGGATGTGACAACGTCTCATGCGGTTGCGATAACCTCTAATGCGGCTGCGACAACCTCTAGTTCGGATGTGAAGATAGCTAATGCGGTTGTGACAACCTCTGAATTCTAACACGGTTGTCACAACACCGAATGCGGTTGTGACAATATCTAGTTCGGATGTGGCAACCTCAAATGCGGTTGTGATATCCTCTAATGCGGTTGCGACAACATTTAGTTCAGATGTGATGACAGATAATACGGTTGTGACAACAACAAAATTCCGTTAAGGTTATTTCAGTTATTTTTTCCATGGGTGTAGGTTCAAAACCATTTTAGGAAAAGTGCGAGAACTAATATAAATTTGCATTTCAAATGCAATTTTCATAATCTATTTGAACTATATTTTACAAAATATAATAGTAAATAAAAAATAATAAAATCAAATTGTTGACTCTAGGTGGGTTTGCACCTACGCTTGTGACCGTCGGTGGTGCAATGGTTAGTGTGCGCGCCTTTTGTACATGAGATCCAGGGTTCGATCCCTGCTCTGGCCACCTGAAATTTCTTTCGGCGACGGTCACCTCGCATAGTGACGGCGATACTATCGAGTATTTAGCCATGAAAGAGCTTCTCCAAATACCGTTCGGAACCGGTGTAAAACTGTATGTGAAAGCGCACAGTTTACTGGTTGTGAAAAGCTCTCCCCAATTCCTTCCTGCGATGTAATGGGAAACCATTTATTTATTTTATAGTGGGTCATAATCGATTTCCAGTTCTATTCTAATTAAAATGTAAAAAATCAATTGACATTTAAAAATTCTATTTGAAATTCAAATGTAAAAATTATGTTTGAAATTTGAAATGCATCAATTGAAATTTAAAACAATATAAATTGCAATTTAAAAAACATCAATTGAATAATAAAAGACATCAATTGAAATTTAAAACACATCAATTAAAAATTGGAACACATCAAATGAAATTTAAAACAAATCAATTGAAATTTAAAACACATCAATTGAAATGGGAAAATCATCAATTGCAATTTAAAACGCATCAATTGAAATTTAAAAACTATCAATTGAAATTTAAAACGCATCAATTGAAATGGAAAAATCATCAATTGAAATTTAAAACCCATCAATTGGAATTTAAAATAGATTAATTGAAATTTAAAAGACACCAATTTAAATTTAAAACACATCAATTGAAATTTAAAAACTATCAATTGATATTTAAAATACATCACTGAAATTTAAAACGCATTAACTGATATGTAAAAATCATCAATTGAAATTTAAAATACATCAATTGTAATTTAAAAGACTTCAGTGGAAATTTAAAAAACATCAATTAAATAAAATCTTAAAGACAGCAATTGAAATTTGAAAACACCAAGTAAAATTTAAAAAACATCAGTTGCAATTTAAAACACATCAATTGAAATTTAAAAACTATCAATTGAAATTTAAAACGCATCAATTGAAATTCAAAATACATCAGTAAAAATTTAAAATACATCAATTCAATATTTAAAACACATTAATCGAAATTTAAAAATCATCAATGCAATTTAAAAGACTTCAATTGAAATTGAAGAGATATAAATTGAAATTTAAAAAACATTAATTGAAATTTAAAATAAAAATCATTTGAAATTTATTTAAATCATTTATTTAAATTAAATTTAAAACACATCAATTTAAATTTAAAACGCATTAACTGAAATGTAAAAATCATCAATTGAAATTTAAAATACATCAATTGCAATTTAAAAGACTTCAGTGGAAATTTAAAAGACTTCAATGGAAATTTAAAAGACATCAATTGCATTTTAAAACACATCAATTGAAGTTTAAAAAACATCAATTGCAATTTAAAACACATCAATTAAAATGTAAAAATCATCAATTGGAATTTAAAACACATCAATTGAATTTAAAACGCATAAACTGCAATTTCAAAAACTTAAATTGCCTTCAATGAAAATTTAAAAGACTTCAATGGAAATTTAAAAGAAGTGAATTGTAATTTAAAACTAATATGTAAATTCGGTTAGTAATTTTGAAATTTCAATTCCCGAATTTTAAATTTCAATTGATGTCTATTAAAATTAAACATACAATTGATGTATGGATTTTAAATTTCAAAAATAATTTTTAAATTTCAATTCATATTTTTCAAAATTAAATTGATATTTTTTGAATTTCAATTGAAAGTGGTGTTGTAAACATTTTGAAGTTCTATAAAAATGCGATTGTATATAAGGAGTCAAACATTATTTGATGATATTACGATTAAAACTCGGATAATCCGGGCATATTTTAGAAATTATTTCAAATTTTTCTGCTTTTCTTCTTTTTTGTTAAAAAGAAAACAGAAGTTTTGGCTTTTTTTCATTCTGTGTTTTTTTAAACGATTTAACGTTTTTAACGTAGATTTGACGTACTCATACAGTTTTGGAGATATTTCACTCAGTTTTCTTTTACTTGAACCTGTGTTTTCTTGGTTTTAATATGACGTCTGAGGTTTGTTCATTCCGAATATAGTTTGGTTGCACTGAATATTTCAAAAAATATCTTTTTTAAAATATATTTTGTTTTTGGACCAACATAACTTTTCGGCATCAAAAGCCTACAATGAATATGATACACAGTTGAAAAGGTTTCTGCGTTCCCCAATTCTCAGTGTAACATTTGCACCAAATTGCACACAAAGAAAATCGTGCTAATTTATTGAAAAAATTACATTCTGTTGTCCCTAATCCTGAATAACTGTTTTTTTTCTCTCAATAACTTTAACCAAGTGAGTACGCAAATGAAATGATGAGGAAATTCGCTTTCTCATAATTGTATATTTTATACCAATAGGATCCCCTTTGCCGGTGTTATTCCCAAAAATCCCTCATAATATACAATTTAGCAGATAAATTCAACTACTGGGGGGGATTGCATTCAGGTAGTACTGAATTCCGTTAAAGATCAAACATTGGTATTATTGTAATGTTTTTATACCTGGAATATCAATAAAATGCACCTCAACAACACTCAGTTTATGGTCACTGTATTCGTGATGTTATAACTTCGCTCATTTAGCTTTATTCGCGAACTGTGTAATGTCATCGGAAGGTCCTACCAGTTGCCTTCAAAGTGCACCTTAAAACTTTCCCATATCTTAATCCTTCTTTGACAAATCGTCCATTGAAATTCATAGTTTCGTTATTAATTTATTGACCTGTGCTACCTTCCCTGATCTCTTGCTACATCTCATAAACGTCTAGTGTGGTATGATAAATCACCGATTGTCTGCATTCTAATAGAAATCAAACACGTTTAATGAAACTAACACACACCCATGTTACCTGCTGTAGAGTATCTTTCAAATATACTGTTAAATAACAGAATGTATCATCGTACATCCACACAAATACGACATGTGCTACAACAGTCAAGTCTATGTAGAACAAATGAACTGGTTCGTTCTTCTTCGAACAAACGTGAGCTCTTTAATGTGACTTTAATTGCGGCATTTAACAAATATTTTTGTTCTAGCCAGAGAAAAGAGAATAGACAAAACATTTCATGTTTTTTTTCAAAGTTTTAAAATAGATAAAATCATGTCAATTTGTCTTAAAGAAAACATTTTTTTGTAATTCTTAATTGAAATTGCTGTAAGAAGATAACAGTTAAATAAACAATATAAAATTGAAATATCAAACTGTGAAGATATAGAGAAATGTCTAAGCGTATGCACTTTTGTAGGACGACATAAATTTAACAACAAAACATCAGTTGATAATAGCTCAGTAAACTCAAAAGAGGCAACTCTGTTCAATATCTTAATAGAGATCCTAAAGGAAAAACTGTCACATTCTTTGGAAACGGTTTTGTTGTTGCCTGCAAGTGCCAGCATTTGAATTGCATTGTCAGCAAACACATCAATAGAAATTTTAAAGACATCACTTGAAATATAAAACACACCAATTGAAATTTAAAACACATCAAATTAAATTTAAAGTTCGTCAGATGAAATTCGGACATTTTTAAATACCCATTGGGAATGGGTAAGCGGATCGGTATTCAGGGTAACAAGTAGGTTGTGACTAGAGCGTTCAAAACCGTGTAGCGGGTCTTTAAAAAACAATTTTCGAATAAAGCTAAACCGGTTATTGGATATCGGTTAACCGGTTTATACTCAATTTGTTTTAAAAGTTCTTACAAAATTGCACATTGGAATATGATTTACATTTTAATTTAAAAATAAAACGTTATTGTTAAATTTCGAATTGAATTGAATTGAATTGAATTGCATTGAATTGAATTGAATTGAATTGAATTGAATTGAATTGAATTGAATTGAATTGAATTGAATTGAATTGAATTGAATTGAATTGAATTGAATTGAATTGAATTGAATTGAATTGAATTGAATTGAATTGAATTGAATTGAATTGAATTGAATTGAATTGAATTGAATTGAATTGAATTGAATTGAATTGAATTGAATTGAATTGAATTGAATTGAATTGAATTGAATTGAATTGAATTGAATTGAATTGAATTGAATTGAATTGAATTGAATTGAATTGAATTGAATTGAATTGAATTGAATTGAATTGAATTGAATTGAATTGAATTGAATTGAATTGAATTGAATTGAATTGAATTGAATTGAATTGAATTGAATTGAATTGAATTGAATTGAATTGAATTGAATTGAATTGAATTGAATTGAATTGAATTGAATTGAATTGAAGTGAATTGAATTGAATTAAATTGAATTGAATTGAATTGAATTGAACTGAATTGAATTGAATTGAATTGAATTGAATAGAATTGAATTGAATTGAATTGAATTGAATTGAATTGAATTGAATCGAATTGAATTGAATTGAATAGAATAGAATAGAACTGAATTGAATTGAATTAAATTAAATTAAATTAAATTAAATTGAATTGAATTGAATTGAATTGAATTGAATTGAATTGAATTGAATTGAATTGAATTGAAATGAATTGAATTGAATTGAATTGAATTGAATAGAATTGAATTGAATTGAATTGAATTGAATTGAATTGAATTGAATTGAATTGAATTGAATTGAATTGAATTGAATTGAATTGAATTGAATTGAATTGAATTGAATTGAATTGAATTGAATTGAATTGAATTGAATTGAATTGAATTGAATTGAATTGAATTGAATTGAATTGAATTGAATTGAATTGAATTGAATTGAATTGAATTGAATTGAATTGAATTGAATTGAATTGAATTGAATTGAATTGAATTGAATGGAATGGAATGAAATAAATTGAATTGAATTGAATTGAATTGATTTGAATTGAATTGAATTGAATTGAATTGAATTGAATTGAATTGAATTGAATTGAATTGAATTGAATTGAATTGAATTGAATTGAATTGAATTGAATTGAATTGAATTGAATTGAATTGAATTGAATTGAATTGAATTGAATTGAATTGAATTGAATTGAATTGAATTGAATTGAATTGAATTGAATTGAATTGAATTGAATTGAATTGAATTGAATTGAATTGAATTGAATTGAATTGAATTGAATTGAATTGAATTGAATTGAATTGAATTGAATTGAATTGAATTGAATTGAATTGAACTGAATTGAATTGAATGGAGGTGAAATGGAATGAAATGAAATGAATTGAATTACATTCAACAGAATTGAATTGAATTGAATTGAATGGAAGCGAATTGAATTGAATTGTATTAAATTGAATAGAATAGAATTGAATTGAATTGATCTGAATTAAATTGAATTGCGTTGAATTGAATTGAATAGAATTGAATTTAAATGAATTGAATTGAGTTGAATTACATTGAATTGAATTGAATTGAATTGAATTGAATTGAATTGAATTGAATTGAATTGAATTGAATTGAATTGAATTGACTTGAATTGAATTGAATTGAATTAAATTGAATTGAATTGAATTGAATTGAATTGAATTGAATTGAATTGAATTGAATTGAATTGAATTAAATTGAATTGACTTGAATTGAATTGAATTAAATTGAATTGAATTGAATTGAAGTGAATTGAATTGAATTGAATTGAATTGAATTGAATTGAATTGAATTGAATTGAATTGAATTGAATTGAATTGAATTGAATTGAATTGAATTGAATTGAATTGAATTGAATTGAATTGAATGAAAACGAAATGAAATGAAATGAAATGAAATGAAATGAAATGAAATGAAATGAAATGAAATGAATTGTATTGAATTGAATTGTTAATGTTCTTCTTAATGTGTTCTTTAACGAAAAATTTAAAAATATTAAAATCTGACAAATGCTGCTATATTTTCAGAATAATAGTGACTCTTTTTACGGGCAGACAAAACAAGACAAGGACATTTTATTTTGTGTTGATTTTGTAATAATTTTTACACATTACAAACGTCGCTGTGGAAAGGGGTACCCAGGGTAACACATTCCCATTGGTGTTTAAGAACATGGAAAAAATTATACTACCTCCCAAGCGGAGCGTCCAGTCGAAAAAATAAGTAATGTTTGCGAGTTTCTAAGGGTTTTAGAAAAGTTGGTGCAATTTACATTGTAAAACAAAATTTTCGAAATAAGAAAATCGCTAAAATAAAAATATGTCCACACCTCTTTTTGAGGTTGTAACCTAGCCATGTCTTCAAAATGGGCATAAAACAAATTGCATGCCACCTCATTAATCAAACTAAAGATAAGAAATTAATTAATCAAACTAAATATAAGATATTAAACAAGAAAAACATTTTTTTAAATGAAAAACAAAAGTAACTAAGATAAAATACATTCATTTGCCACATTTAGACACGGAAGTTATACTCATGTAAATTTAAACAACACGTGTAAGTCAAACATATTTATCGCACCAACGAATCATATTCATCGCAGCAATGGAACATGAAAAATATTCACTGCAACAATAAAAGATAATCCTCGCAGCAATGAAATATATTCGTGCCAATAATGTAACATACTCGTATCTACACAACGCAGCAATGTATCCATTTTTGTTGCAGTGATGAATCAGTTATCTCACTTTCGATGACAATATTTGTCGACGTAATGAACAATCTATCCAGTGTGACGAAGTAGTTCCTTTCAAGTGGGCAGATTCCTCAATATAGTGCGACGAATTTGAAAATATTGTCTTTTTCTTGAAGAATAAGTATTTGACGTGAATAGCGAAGAACAGAAGAAAATGTAATCGTATTTTTTTTTAAATTTTTTCGCCGGTTACTTTTGTACCCCAGTGTAATTTTGATACAATCGAATCGTAACGCTCCATTGCTCATTTATTTATAAATAAATATGAACAAGTTCCAAGTATGGGGGATACCAAGAGTTGTTAAATAAAGTGCGTGGTCCATTTTATTGACACAAATTAATAAAAACCAAAGAATAAGAAATAATTCCGCTTTAATTGCTTCACCATCACCACAACCAAATTAATTAATGGATGGGCCCAACCAACAATTACAATATTACGAGTCCAACTAATGGACGGAAAATTAAATGAAAAATTCACAGTTTTAATTATATACATTCATACTCTATATAATAAAAATGTCATAAATTGTAATAATAATAAAAAAGAAAAATTAGAAAATTGAGAATATATATTATATACCAGTACATTATATACTTTAGCTGGTAAATAAATGCATACGCATTATCACATTATACGATCGATGCATGCAACAAGTACCCCAGCAACATGTGCATATTCTGGGCATACAACTCGCTGTAGAATGTTGTGGCACAGATAGATTGTAGATCCGTAACATTAGTCTGCATCTGCAGTTAATTCTATGCCTGCTCTTATATGGAGGAACTGCTATACGATGACTGTGTGACTGGCAACAGCCACCTAGTGGCATTTGCTGCATGAACTCTATCAAGATGCACAATCGCTTATTTGAATACGTAAGTATTCCACACACACACATCTCTCTGCTGCACCGTCCTTTGCTCTCCATGGCATTAGAATAGATCTCATTTCAGGCACTTAGTAGCCAGTGAGATTATAATGTCTAACCTAAAATTAGATACACAATTGCTGTGCTAGGTTATTTTCTACATTTACCTCTTAATGTATCCATTCTCATTCTACACGTTTTATTTTTCTATTATTGTAAACTGAGAAAAAAGAATATTTTCTTATTTTATTGTATTATTATTTCTGCTCATTCTCCCCTTTTGGAATCCTCCAGCCGCATTTAGCCAAAGGGGGGAATAACAACTCCAAATCATAGAAACTCCACTTAAAAAAACTTTATCTTCGAATGAGTTTTTTTTATAGTAAAAATTAAATGGGTGTGTTTTTTTTTAAATCCACTAAACATTCTTAATCATACGATTGGAAAGGGGGTATAAATAGATATTGAAAATATCCCTTATACTTATATATTTACACAGCTGAGGGTTTTATTTTCATCGAACCCATTCATCACCACCAGTTCTTTGTGATGATGTCAATGATTCAATTTTGTTTTGAAATTATTTCAAGCCGTTAATACAATGAGGGCAAACTGATCTAAAACCAGTACAGATCAGTCGGTTGTATCGACTTAAACAAGGCATCCTAAGTCATCCATTTGATCTGAGTTCTATTAAAAAAGATTTTTATTAGCCCTTCAGTTACGAGAATGGGCGTGGCAAATCCGCCCATATTCAATACCAGAGTGGCATTGCGCAAAATATTATCTAATACAAACATTTTGAAAAATAGCGGCCCCAACAACATATTGCAGGAATCATGCACATGTTGCAAGCATTGTTTTCGTGAATAAAGAAAGATCTGCTTCACTTTTGTTTCTTTATTGTCTGTCACGTTTTTGTTTTCAACCGTTTTCCACAAACAAAGCCACAGTTGGGTCACAAACACATATATTATAACCTTTTATTCATTGTGTCTCCAACATTTAATATTGAGTAGCAAACACAATGTATTTGGACACAAGCATACTATATTTGTCCTGTTATTCATTGTGTCTCCAACATGTAATATTGAGTAGCAAACACAATGTATTTGAACACAAGTATACAATATTTGCGACAAACTACAAACACGTTATATTTGCATCCAAACATCAAACAAAATTGAGATTTTTCAGCGTGCAACTCAATTTGGACCCTAATGGCCACTTTTTCAGTCGGAGATCATCTTCGGATATGAGTTAAACTACGTTTAAACCAGATTTTAATTTTTTCGGTCAAAGGTAAAACTACGTATAACTACGTATAACTAAGTTTAGATTGTGTTAGCTTTTGACAGCAGCAATGAAAAACAAGAAGAAGAATTTTATGTATGTAAACAAAAAACAAAACAAAAAAAAAGACAAATAACAACAAACAACTGTTGATATATTTGACATTTGCACAAGGTTGCCATCACAGAGTAAAAAAATTGTGATGTATTTAACTGTGCACTGAAAAACAGAAAGGACAGTTAAACTAAGATTAAATCTAATCTCAGTTTTAGTAATCCGCGGTTTAAACTCGCTCTGAAAACTGGCCATAAGTGGTTTTGGTGATGTATCATGTCTACCACCCAAATTTCGGCTCAACATTTGTATGGGAGTTACGAAAATGGGCATGACAAAGGTGTCCATTTCAGTTACAAAGTATACGTTGACAAACCGTTGTCCAGAACCAAATTTAACGAAGATCGTTTGTGGTTTACGCGAGATAACGCATCAATCAACCGGCCAGTCGTCATATACCAGAAGGGGAGTGGCAAAATTATCCATTTTCTACAGCAGAGTGGCGTTTTAGTCTAATGCCAAACTTCATTAAGATTGGTTTCGTTTTTCGGGAGTTATCGTGTCGACCAAGCAGCCGGTACCATACATTTTATATAGAAGGTACCAAAATGGGTGCGGCAAAATCACCCTTATCTTAGTCGGTGACTGCCCTTTGACGTCATAAAACCTAAAAACTTGTAACGTGGTTTTGACTAGGGCTGAGGTAAGCTCAGCCATGTCCAGAGTCTTTCGTTAGGATCAACTAAACCTTTCGAAATAAGAACAGAATAGTTTACCCTTTTTGGGGGGTACGAATTCAGATTCTTTATTGATATTTAATTTACAAAGTAATTTGATTTACAGGAATAACATCAACTGCTTCACTCGGTGAGAACACTCCTCTTAGCTTGAGAACACTAGTCTTGGTTGACAACACTCTTCTGGGGGCACTTGTATCGGCTTGACAACACTCTTCTGGGGCACTTGTCTCGACTTGACAACACCCTTCCGGGAATGCTAGCATTGGCTTGAGTAATCGTCTGGGGCAGGTTGCGGACTGGTAGATTCTAAGGTGATCGGTATCGGTTATGCTGGTTCGGTATGTGCTTTACATGTCCGGTTAGAACGGTTCGGTATCGGTTATCATCGGCTGGGTTACATGAGAACAATGAGCCGAAGCTCCTGTGTAGGAACAATGAGCCGAAGCCCCTGTGTAGGATCAGTGAGCCGCAACTCCTGTGTAGCATATCCCAAAATTTGCTCCTGTCCTTTGCAGAACTAGAGCCCCAGGCAAAATTCTATAATCTTCTCTGATTGTTCGCTCGGAGGCGAAGACTCGAGTCTAGTTTACCTTAACACTAAGTACTTTCGCGGTAATGACGCGAATGAGAATTACATTCAAGCACTCATTCTTGTGCGGTCATTAAAATTAATACGCTGCTAATATGAACACAACGTCGACATAGCTCGTGTTTTGTCAGTGAGTGTGGTTGTTAGCGGTGTTTGGTGCGACTGATGGATGTTGTGTATGCTTAGGTGACGGGTAGACCAGGAAAGTATGCGGGTGGGAATGACGGTGAGTGTTTGTTATTATGTACGGACGGACCATGATGTCACGTTACAAACTAATTTAATTATGATCGAAAGTGTTTTACGCGATTTATCAAAAATTAAATGGTTATATTTTGAAATTCAATTGTAAATGATTTAGTCGCCCTCTGTCCATTAAATAAATAAAGTTACAGTTTACACCTACAGTTTTACACCGGGTCCGAACTGTATTCTGAGAAGCTTTTTCATGGCTAAATACTCGATAGTGTCGCCGTCACTAAGCGAGGTGACCGCCGTCGAAAGAAATTTAAGGTGGTCAGAGTAGGGATCGAACCCACGTCCTCATGCACAAGAGTCGCGCACACTACCATTGCACCATCGACGGCCACCCTCTGTCAATTAGCCTGCCCATTTATAAGGCCCGTATGCTCAAAAATTTTAAATGTATTAACCCACCCACGTGTTACCCATACACTTCGCTGTTGCGAATGGGTAACTATAGTTTAGATACCCACAGAAAATTGTAGTTACCCATTTCTACGACCCATTACATATGTGGGATGGGTAATCTTTAGGGGTAGTTACACATCCCGATTACCCATTACACATGGGGAATGGGTAATCGGTCTTTATACATTACCCACAGCGATGAGAAATGAGTAATCCATGGTAATATATTGGTTGTTACCAGATCGCGAAAATAAAAAAAATAGCTATAACTCGGAAACCGTGTGTCCAATCATAAAAATAATAATTTGTTAACTACACAGGAAACTCTAATGAATTGATGTTTAAAATAAAAATCACTAAAACTGAAAAATCACTGTGTCTATATCTCGGCAACAGAGAATCCAATCGAAAAATAACTAATTTTTGCCGGTTTCTAATATGTTTTGAAAAGTAGTCCAATTCGTATGGAAGATTTTTTGTTTCAAAATATCGCCAAAATGAGAAAATCGGAAAAATAATAAATTTGTTACCTCCAAAGGGCTTTAAGCAATGAGTGTCTTTAATACGGCATAACTTTTTTTTTTAAAACGCTAATACATAAATGCCGCTTACCCATTCCTCATGTGGAATGGATATTCGTGATGGGTAATTCCCCATCGTCGTGGGTATGCGTAAACGATCGCTTCCTCACGGTAATTGTAATGGGTGAACCAGGGCAGGCACGTTTGCAGGGGGCCCGGGGACTCGGCCTCCGAAAATTCCAACATTTCACTAGCAAACAATTATCACACAATTGTTGTCGTACGAAATTACTTTGGTTTAATAACCCTGTTATTGATTTTGCTTCCGAAGGGATCAGTATCAACCAAATGGAAAAAAGTCGTTCACACGTGAGAGCGAAAGATGAGATAAAAACATCGAAAACGTGAAACTGCAATTACCCTGTAGGAAGCCTGGGACCAAGTGTCTCCAAGTCACCAGTTTTGTTTGCTATTTTGGTGGAAAATGAGCATGTACACTTTTTACTTTACCTTTGATGGGCAGAGAAATTTTAGACGGTTGCAAAGTTGTGCTTCTTATTGATTTTCTATCGTGTTATTTTGTTTGATTAAAAACGCACGTGGCTGCGCGTAAAATAAAAGTTGTTTTATAAAAAAGAAAATTGAATTGAAAAAACAAATAGACGCGTAATTTGAAAAAAGAATAGAACCCACGCGAGAAGGCCGTAACGCAAAACTCTCACATTTTTTTACTTTCATGTAATTTTTTCTTTAATAAAATATTTTGTTTCTAATTCTTCGACCTTTATTTTATTAATTATTCTCGACTAATTATTCCAGCTTAAGGTATCTCCAGATTTCATAAAACTTTTTTGTTTTTTCGATATTTCGATTTCCTTTGGAAATCTTCTTCAGGAAAGTTTTTATATTAATTATAACAAACAAACATCAATGCAAATTAAAATGATAATTTTTGACAAATTGTGAAAAGTAATACTATTTATACATATTATAATACAGTATAGTTTACAGAAAGTAGAAATATTAAATTGAACAAAATTTTAAAATATTTTAAGACATTTGTGTTAATTTATCCTATTATTAACCTATTTGTTTTTATTAATTAAGATTCTACCATTTTTAGTGAAGTTATACGTATCTACTTTCTTATTAAACTGCGAAAACTGATAAAAACTTGCGAAAATTTGCGAAAAATTACCAAAATTTAAACAAGTTAAAAAATTACCTAATAGTCACTATAATCCGCAAAACATAGCCAGCCCCATTATGACAACGATTTCCAACATTAATTAAAAATCGCCAAAGCTCTAAAGAGTAAGAAAGCTCACAAAATCGCTAACATTGCAAAATTTCAAGAAATTGCAAACTTGATAATAAACTCTAAAATTTCCTAAATTGTTAAAAATAAAACCGCGAGACCGCAAAAATTCGCGACCTTTGTTTTAATTTCCCCTATTATTAACACTTTTATTTTTATTTAATAAACATCTATAATTTTGAGCTAAGTTATCTGTGTCTACTTTAAAATTTATTCTTTTTTCAAACGGAACATTATTAATCTGTTGTAACATTTCTAACATACATCTACGTTTTTTATTATTCTCTGTGTTTAGAATAGATGTATTTTCGAAATCGGGATAGTGATTGAAATCTCTACAGTGAGTTGATAACGTTGTTTTCGTTGTTGAATTATAATTCCTATACTTTTGGTCATGTCTATGTCCTGCTATTCTCGTTTTTAATTTAGTCCCTGTTGTTCCTACATATACTTTCTCACATTGTTCACTATCAATACCACCACATGGTATTGTATATACTAAATTTGACATATCTGATTTTTTTATTCTATCTTTAGTTTTTGTAAATAATCTACCAACATTATTATTTATCTTATGTGCCATTTTATATTTCCCTTTGTTATATATGTTTGAGTTTTCTATCCTTTCCGAAAACCCAGGTACATAAGTTAATGATTTATAGACTTTCGGTTCTATAATTTCATCCCCATTGCGGGATTTTCTAATATTGTATTGTCTTATTAATTTGCAAATGAGTTTATTAGGAAAACTATTATCTATTAATATATTTCTAATTATTTCTTTATTTTTCTTATTAGATTTTTGGCTGTGTTAATAATTATTCTTTTCGGGTGTTTTGAAAAATAATTTATAATTCTACCTGAGGAAGTTAGTTTTTGATACCAATTTTATTTCCTTTCTTTATCACCAATGTGTCGAAATATGAAATTGAAGAATTCACTTCTTTTTCAATAGTAAACTTGATGCTTTGATCAAATGAGTTTAAAGTTGTTAATAAAATGTCAATATCATTCTCTTTCACTATACAAAATAAGTCATCTACATATTTTATTATTTTAGGTTTTACTGTCAATTTGTCCAAACATGTATCTAATACTTTTTCCATTACGATATCTGCTATTATTAGAGATGCTGGAGAACCCATAGGAACTCCTTTTAGTTGTGTATATATTTTTTCATCATATTGAAAATATCAACAATGCAGAATTTTATAATTTGCATGAATAAATTTTCATTCATATTTGTTAACTCTGAAATCTTGTTCCAATTTTCTTCTATAATTGTAATGGCCAACTGCTGCAATAAATCGATTATTTCATGCGCGGTGTATGGTGTGGCGCCATCTTGCTGAAACCACATGTCATCTAGATCCATGCCGTCCAGTTGAGGTGACAAGAACTCCGTTATCATCATCTTGTAACAAATGCCGTTCACAGTCACTGCAATTTCGGCCTCATTTTCAAAAAAGTAAGGCCCAATCACGCCGCCTGACCAAAAACCGCACCGGAGAGTTGTTCGCTGTGGGTGCATTTGTTTCTCATGGATTACATGAGGATTTTCTGAGCCCCAAATTCGACAATTTTGTGCATTCACGAAACCATTCAGAGGGAAGATGACTTGTTTTTTGAAGAATTGGCATTGACTTCACTTTGCTCCATTACCAATTTAACGAACCGGCGCTTTCCATGGTTTGCTGGTTTGAGCTCCTGAGTAGGCTGAATTGTGTACGCATGAAGGTGGAGGTCTTTTGTCAAAATTCGCTGCGTAGTGCTTCGTGAAATTTGAATTTGTTGAGAACGATACCGAGTTGATCGGGTTTTCGGCGCCATTCTCGTTTACAGCACACGCTGAAAAATACTGGCCCCAGCAACATATTGCAGGAACCATGTACATGTTTGCAAGCATTATTTCTTTGAACTGAAGATTTACTGCTTTTTGTTGCTTTGTTGTCTGTCACGTTTTTGTTTTTAGCAGTTTTCAAGAAACAAAGCCACATTTGGGTCACAAATACATATATTATAACCCATTAATCATTGTGTCCCAAACATGGTATATTGAATAGCAAACACAATGTGTTTCAACGTAAGTATATTATATTTGCGACAAGCTACAAACACGTTACAAATTTTGCAGCGTGCAGCAATGTTTCAATGAGACCGACCGGTACATTGGCGCACAGGAGTCTTACTGACCAAAACCGACCCAGTTTCTTCAAATTTGTTGACCACTCATCAAATGTTTGACACATTAGTTGCCCATTCTCGACTGAAAATTCTTCGAAATTTGCGAGCGGTCTCAGCATAACTTTCAAATTTTTGTAATAAGTGTTTACAATTATAACGCGTTGTTCTTTCGCAATGCGCTCCATTTTTTATAATCGGAATAAACATACGCGACACCTGCCAAATTTCAGTGCTGCCACATGCACAAAAAAATGCTACTAGATTTAAAAACTGCAATCTTACTGAGACACCCTTTACAAAAAGTGGTACTTAGAGGCCTTTACAGACGATTTGTGGAAATTAAAAATTCTCTATTAACCTGTGGTTTAGATTTCGGACTCATACATATCCCAAACGATTGAAAGAAAAACTACCATCTGTGTTGGTACCCTGTCCCATATTCACATCACATTGATTATTTCTGAACGTGTCAGCATCTTTTAAAACTCTTTAAAATCTTGTTACATGCTAACAATTTATGTCAAACTTTAATTAGCAGCTGTGAGCAATTTTAAGCAGCTTCCTTGCATCCGTCCACACGACAGCTTGTAATAAATTTCATTTAAGTATGTTATCTCATTTTATCCAGACACATCGAACGTGTAGTTTAACTCATAAAGATGCATACGATTTATATAAATCACGAGATTGTCTGCATAATTCAAGCAATTAATTATGATTAAACACAAAAAATAAAAATAAAAATAAAATAGAACAAAAGAACAGCAATAATGCTGTTTGTTATCTCTATTCTGCACAGAAGATGTTATCTTGCTTTTACAGTGTTATCATGTCCAATCACGACCAGTCTTCCAAATATTATTCGAATTAACAAAATAACCAAAATTCTTTTAAAATTGTGGATCTCATGCAGATATTTCATATAGTCAAACAGTCTTGCTTCACTTTGATCGTGAATATGAATCTGGAACTTCGCTAATTCACATACATGCCTACAAACTGTCGTCTCACTATCTCACTAAACAGACCTCTCCATACATATGTACATATACCGAGTGTCAACCCGATATCTGTGTTACCTACCAGATTACTCGTCATCACACGTCTTCATCATTATCATCTAAAATGTTTCAGTATCACATGCCAGTTATACAGCAACCTCAGCAAATTAGTCTTTGCCACAGTTTTTTTTCGTTGTCACACATTTTTCTTGTGGTTTTAATAACAACAACAACAACAGTACCAACTGGTATTTGTTGTAATTAATAACAGAGATTGCCATAAAGAGTATAATATAACCTAATACGGATGATCGAATATATAGCAGAGGCTAGAGTTATACAGGGTTGTTCACTCACGACTGGACAAATTTTACCAGCGTATTCCTTGGCTCATTTCACGAAAATATATCCATCTACGACCATCGACCAGTCTAATTTCGAACTGAACCGTTAACAACGAACTATCACTTAACCCACTTAAAACCGAGCTTATCCTGTTCTCTCGGAAATATAAAATACCCGCATTTGAACTGCCGTCAGTTAATGGGGTGCAATTACAGTTGACGGAAAAGGTCAAGTACCTGGGAATAATTCTCGACAGAAAACTGTCTTGGAAACCGAATGTGGAGGAGAGGGTGAAAAAGGCGCATGTTGCTCTTTACTGCTGTAAAGGGGCGATATGAAAGCGCTGGGGTCTGTCTCCTAAGATAATGTGGATTTATACGGCAATAGTCAGACCAATACTTCTGTATGGCATCGTAGTTTGGTTTAGGTCCCTTCAAAAGAAATATATTCTGAATTCCTTGATGAAAATTCAAAGATCAGAACTGATTAGCATTAGTGGGGCAATGGGCACGACTTCAGATACTGAACTTAGTGCTATCCAGAACATCTGTACTCCTGATATCATGGCCGAATCGGCAGCCGCTACATCCCTGGTGAGAATCAGAGATTGTGGCGTTTTGATATCGGGGCATTCCGGATACGCTGAATTACTACACCGGATCAACTCTATTCCCGTAAAAACGGACTACTGTATCCTCTACCTTCTACCAGCGACAAATCTAAGGACTTCTATTCCGAACAGGAATACCTGGGAAAAGTCACTGGAAGGGGATACCAGTAGTATCAGATTTTTCACGGATGGATCAAAGTTGGACGAGCAAGTAGGCTATGGGGTCCATTCACCGGACCTAAATGTAAATATCTCCTTCAAGCTGCCTGATCACTGTAGTGTATTTCAGGCGGAAATTACCGCCATACTGGAGGTTGCTGAACTACTGAAAAGTAGTGTCACAACCCTCCGGAGAATATGTATCTACACAGACAGCCAGGCTGCCATAAAATCCCTGGAAGCCATGTTTGCTACGTCTCTGACGGTGAAAGAATGCCACTCATCAGTTAGGGTGATGGCAGAGTATTTTGACATCAGGCTCATCTAGGTACCGGGACACAGTGACATTTCAGGCAATTGCGTAGCGTAGGCACAGGTTCTTCCGGCAAAATAAGGTGTTAGTATGCCAATCTCTACCTGCCGTTTGCAGTTCAGGCAGTGGGGTGATAATATGTTCAAAGACAAGTGGAGACTTACTTCAACTTGCAAACAAGCCAGGGTCCTCTGGCCACAGGTGGACAGGAAGAGGACTAGGCAACTACTTAACTTGTCGAGAGGCAGGTTATCCACAATGATAGGAACACTTACGGGACATTGTCTTGTAGGAAAACACGCCCTAAGATTGGGACATAGAAACTCCACTCTCTGTAGATGCTGCATGGAAGAGGATGAGGAAACGACGAAACACCTTCTCTTGGATTGCCCTGCTCTGGCAGGACTGAGAAGTAGGATATTCGGTACACATTTAGTTAGCACCGTATACCTACAGGATATTCCTGTAGGTCTTATAGACACATTTGTTGAAAGGGCAAATTGGCTAGACGACTAGTCAATAGTTGCTATGGAGGAAACTGCAGGTATCACAATGGGCTTCTTTAGCCTAAGTGTGCTAGACAGCGTGCTGTCTTGCAGCCTTTTCAATCAACCAACCAACCAACGACCATCCCCGAAAATGCAAGGGGCCGAAATGGCAGCGATTTGGAAATTTTCGGATTGGTGGTCGGAGGGTACTAGGGTAAAATTGCTAAGTTCTGAACCAGTGGTCGAATTTTTTCGGCTTGTTGGAAAGGCCTTTAAGAGACCTTTCAGAATCATTAAAAAAAAATTTAAAAAAGTGAAATCGCCGAGATACGGAGCTGTCAAAAAAAAGGCATAAGAACATACAAATAAGCTCAATTTTCTCATCCAAATGGCAGATAACAACTCTTAAAAGATAGACCACCTCTTACCTTTCCAAAAGGCTCTAAACGAAGCCCAAAAATCTTACCGTTCCAAAGTTATGACCATTTGACTGGAATTCAAACATTTTTGTTGTGTTTTTGGAAGCGAAATAACAGCACACATTCATTTGTTTTTGCAAATTAACACGTTTAAGATTTTATTTTGTTGAAATTTTTGGCTGAAGAAACGGTAAGACCTCTGGCCCTCGTTTAGGGCATTTTGGAAATGTAAGCGGTTTTTTTATTCCCAAAATATGTTAAGACTCGTCCAACGGTACGTAGAAGATGTCAAAGCATTTTTAAGCTTTAAGTACGAAGAATTTTTTTGATTTAAATGTCAGATTGGAGTAATTCTGAATACAGGCCTCATTCCATTTTCGGACTTAAATTTCAATCACAGGTGAAAACAAATATGTGCAACATTTTAGCGGAATTGACCAACAACATATGAGTTAACCCATAAGAGTACTCAAACAATTTTAATCTGTAAAAACTGAAGGTTAATTTGTAACCTCATTTTAAACAAGTTTACAATTTGATGCAACACTGCTAAGTACCAAAAAAATGCAACCAATATAAATACATATACAAAAAAATCAACTGTTTGACAGACGCAAGCTGATCGTAAATTTTCCTACGCGTCGCCGCCAACAAAAAAAAATATGAAGCTCACGCCGCCGATTTAAATCGACATGGCCACACATCAAACTGGCTCATCAAACTGTCATAATTTTGATTGTATTAGTGAAAAAAAAACTCACACGGATAGGTTGATGTGAGTTTGACGAAAATCAAAAACTTTTGATTTGAAGCCAAATTTTATATCTATTTAGTTTTCGCAGTGACATTATTTTTTTTTTGTGACGCGGTGTTTTGAGAAATGGATAAAAAATATTTTTAAAAAAAAAAAAACACTTGAAAATTAAAAAAAAATATTTTCAATAATCAATAAATAATTTGACAATAAATAATTTGAAAAAATCATAAGTTTTTTCGTTTTCACAACAACTTTGAAATGAAATTTGATGGTATGAATTTGATGTGTTGCTGTGCTAAGTCAAACAAAATATTACCAATACATACATAAATTTGATCAAATAGTTTGATGTGTGGCCACGGCGCTTAAAAGGTTCAGGTATTTCAAAAACATCCAAAATTCGCACAAAACTGGCAAACCCAAGAGCAGGCAATAAAAGTTTTCTGTTGTGCCGCCCGCCGTCTTCGATAATTTGGTGTCGGCATGAAGTTGTTGTAAATTAGTCTAAGCAAAAAACTGCTACCTGTTATAATATCTAAAATTGGGTGTTGTCACACAATTGTTGTGTTTTCCTATCTTTACTTTCTTTGGAAATTAAATTTTAATTATCTATAGACAAAAACCATACGAATAATAAAATGTGGCAACGTTGTGTCTATTTTTTAAATAAAATTAAGCTGCGGTAGAGGTTGATAACAATTTTGCGACGCTTACGCAGACTGATATTAGAATATTTGGAGGATCACAAAAATCAAATTCCACAAGGAAAGGACTACGGCAATCCCGATAATGCGATAATCTAGTTGTATGCAAACGACATATTTCACACAGCGATATTATTGTAGACAAGAGTTTCTATCCCTCTCTTTACGTTCTCTCGATGACGATGAGCTCGAGTTGCTTTGGAATTTTGCTCTTTGGTTAGACGTAATAACATATTTACACCGCCGCTTATCCCGGCCAAAGAGTATCCTTGCTCTCTAATCTTTGCCGTTTACGCCACCCCATTTAAGATTAAAAACATGTTTATACTGCACTCGAAATCTAGAGATATCTAGGTTTCGTGGCCTAACCATCTGATTTTCCATACACAAATCAGCTGTTCCTGTGAATTAAATCTAGACAATCGAGATTTCAGTCGCAGCATAAACGCGGTATAAGTTGACATTTCAGGCGGCAACTCCGTGCTTATAGCGTAGACAGACGACAGCGTTAATTTGCATTAGCAGTCTTAATTCAAATTAACTTGTGAATTATCCCCGTCCCAATGTGTATTAGCTTTGGCGTAAATGCATGAAATCAGAGTGCATTTATACTGCATTTAGGTATTTCAATATGGCAACACCGTCGACAATCAATCAGCTCAAGATGTATCTATACATAGAGGTGATAGCCGGAACACAGTGGAAGTGGAGCTTTCTTGTGTTTGTTGTTTGCTTTGCTGATTTTATGTACTGATGCTTGACACCGCTGAAGTGGATGTTATTGCAACAACACCACCTGCTATCACCATGTATTTGATACATCTTGAATAAGCTGTTGTCAAATTGTTTGCTATCGTCAATTGAAAATGGATTCAAAGTTAACAGCTGTTTACTAAATGCAAAAACTGTCGTCTGTCAGGGCAAAATGTTAATTCACATTAGTGAGCTTTTAATGCAAATTAACACTGTCGTCTGTCTACGCTATTAGACTCGTTTGTGCTTAGACAAACTCCGCGCCGAGACAAACTTATCGAAGACGGCGGCACAACAGGAAAATTAAATAAGCGGCTATTGGTGTTGCCAGTTTGTACAAATGCTTTTGAAATAACTGAACTTTTAAAACTGGATCAGTGGGTCAATCGGCTCGCCGTTTAAACCAATAATGGCCAGTTTTTCAGTCAGTGGTGATCTTCGTTTCTTAGTTAAATTGTGGTTAAACATCGAATTGTGTTTTTTAGTCATTGTTTAACTATGATTTAACCACCCAATGTTGGTTGGTTAACTTATAGTCAGAACCATATTATTTTGACAATAAAACTACTGACTCAAAGTGAGAAATGAAGATTGTATAAAATAGTACATGTTTCAGATATGCGTATTTGTACACATACGTTGAATCTAGATCGTTAAATTGTTGCTCCTATATAGTTTTTACACATTTTTGTTAAAATGACTTCGATTTTATGCATCTATTTCTTATTTTACATAATTCCATTTTGTTTGTTCCCCTTTGTTGTTTTGGTATTTATCCAAAAGCACACGTTTTTTCCAATAAGAATACAAGGGTTGCCATATTAGTTGACAATATGGCGACTTACATTAACTCACCATTGAAAAACAAAATGCAAAGTTAACCTATAATTAACTTAGAATTAAGATTAAGTAATCCGATAATTAACTACCCACTTAAAAACTGGCCATAAGAGCAATTTATATCGGCGGCGGCGTAAGCTTCAAAAAAGAGTTGATGGCGGCGACGCGTCGGAAAATTTTCGATCGGCTTCCATCTGTTAAACAATTGATTGTTTGTGTATGTGTTATTATGGTTGCATTTTTTTAGTTGCATCGTAATGTACACCAGTTTAAAATGAGGTGAAATGAGTAGAATTAAACATAATTGTCTAAAGATTAAAATTGTATGAGTAATCTTCTGGGTTAGCGCGGGTTAACAGAGTTAACCTTCGAAATGCGTTAATCTTGTTTGGTTTGGTGGTAGTGAAATAAAAGGGAATGCGTATTTTCGTTCGATGCAACCAACATAAAATATAACGTAGTTGTCATTAGTATCAATCAAACTTAGTTTGCTGCATGGGTTGCTTCTGCTTCCTTATCGGTCTCTCGTCTATTCACTCTATCAATTTCCTACTACAAAGTCGATCAGCGGTGTCATGGATGACCCTTGGTGGTTTAAACGGCAACGATTAAAGAACAAGGTTATCGATAACCTGGCCGCAATAAACTGCTTAAAGTTGTAAAATTTTGAGATTTAAAATATGGGTGTGATATGATATTTATCTTTCTTAAAATGGTCTGCTATTTCATTGTTCTTTACTGTACATATTTAGCGTAGTGATTCTTTTGGAATTCTAGGAGCATTTTTCCTCTACATCAAGAGTTAATTAAACTCGAACGAACTGCACTGTATTAAATAAAACAATTGAAATGTTTTGTCTGTTGAGACGTACAAGAAAAACTTGTTAATGCCCAGACATGACTTAATTACACAAATATTCACTCTAATGAATCTTCGCTTAATTTAGTGCAATAACGGTTTATAAACAGATTAAGGGTTAAGTTACAAATTTTATTTGACAGTGATAAAATGTAGTGATACCAGTAAAGTGAAAAACTTAAATTGTGAGTTGCCTACACAATTGAATACGATAGCGGCAGCGGTGGCAACTATTTATTCGGGGTGTTCACGGCATTTTGTCTTATTTTTTTTTTATTTTCAATTTGGATACAAATACAAAAATGTATCTTTATCTTTCAAAACCTGGAAATTTTTCTAGAAATATTTTTTAAAGCATTTTTATTTGAGATCCATATAGCAAAAAAAAATATTGTTTGGGTCCAAATTTTGTATATTTTTGTTTTTACTCGTCGTTTGAGTTTTATTACTTAATTATTACCGACGGGACACCCTAGTGGACGTGACTTCTGTGGACGATAGCGTAATTTCATGGTCAAATTTACGCCTGTTTCGATAAGGTCGATATCTATATCAATCACATTGGTGTGTCAGGTGATATCACGATCATCCGCTATTATTTTGCAAGTACTGACGCTATAATAATGTATTTTTCTACGTTTACTTAGTAATAAATTTTAATTCTTATCATAATTGTATGATATTACGGTAATATTAATAGTATTATCTAAGTGATCCAGATAAAAAAGTGTTAGCTTATCAAATAACAAATGAAGTCATTGTGTTGTCAATGTTGCCATATCGATATAATTATACCAGCAAGGGGTCTTTGAACAGACTATCGCAAGTAAGCAGAGTATTCAAAAAGAAATTGGTCAATCTCTGTCAATCAATAAGAAAAAAGGATTTTTGAAACGCCGGTTTCAACAAGAGATGGGCGCGACTCACGTGATTGCCGTGAATCAAGTGATTCACGCGTAAAAAATATTAAATTTACGTGAGCTTGCGTGAACCATGAGTAGCGAAAATATCTTCGTGCGTGTGTGGCCGTCTTCCTTTCGTGAGCGTGAGCCAAAACTTACCCACGTTCCCATTTCTAGTTTCCTCCGGATTCGGTTTTTATAACTAAGTCTTCCGAATTGAATTGCGGTTTTATTATTTTAAAAGTTATTAATAAAAAAAAATAAAATACGTTTAAAAACCAATGTGCTTGAAAAAACTCAAACAATACAACATTTTTATAAATATTTTTATTTTAAAATAAGCAAAATGTTTTTTTCAGCTTTATCAAAGATAATAGAAATCATAGATGGTGAGATATAAGTGGTGGATTTAAAAGTTAAGGAGAAAATTTTCTAGATGACGAAGAAATGGTGGATATGGGCAAATTTCCCTGAAAACGAAAACTATTGAAAAAAATTACAGCAGACAGTTGTCCGAGGCCTTCGGCCACGGACTGTCCCTGCAGGCTGTGTCAGAGACACGGCCATTAAGTTTAACGTAGAATACGCCATCCGATAAGACAGAAAACATATATAACAATAAATTCATTTGCTTATATTATTTATCATTTATTGTTATATATGTTTTCTGTCTTATCGGATGGCGTATTCTACGTTAAACTTAATGGCCGTGTCTCTGACACAGCCTGCAGGGACAGTCCGTGGCCGAAGGCCTCGGACAACTGTCTGCTGTAATTTTTATATTTACCAACGGCATTTGATTCAAGTCCGTTTAAAAAAAAAATATTATGTTCAATTTTTTTAAACTTAATTTAATTTATGTATTTTAATTAATATTTTTATTGAAATAAGTTCTGCGAATGTTGAGAGGGCCGCCCTAATATTAAAAAAGGTTTACCTTATCGAGTCTTCGCATTAGCATTCGAGCGTTGTGTGAAAGCTTTACGCTTTACAATTCAAAATTAATGTTACAACAGCTTTATTGAAGCTTTCGCAAAAAAGCTTTATTACGTTAGCTTACTGTTTGTTTCACTTTTTACTAGATACATGTTGCCAAGCAACATTAGCTTGCTGTTCGTTTCACTTTTTACTAGATACATGTTCCTAAGCAATGTTGAGCAACCAAAAACACTCAACCAAACACCACACATATGTTTGAGTGTATGTGTTTAAACAATTTTCATTTCAGAAATTTAAATATTAGGAAGATATCAACCAATATGAAATGTATATCAAACGAAAGATAACATCTTCATTTAACTACAAAAAAAATTTTAAAAAAATTCATCTAGCCGTTTCCTCAAATTCAATGAAATAAAGATTACAACAATAAAAACCTGACATGACTCCTCATACCGTAAGGTAAGACGTATTCTACGTCAAAAAAACTTTAGCCATGCTTTTTGTAGTGTCCAAAAATATCAAAAGCAATATTCCCTACTATTATATATATTTTAATTTCAAATTCAAACAACAGAGTCGAAATAAAAATTAATTTTGAGTGCTTTTTCGTCGCATCCGACTGAAAAATGGTCGCACAGAAACAGGCTTTGCCATCTTGCGAAAATGGTGAATAATAGAATACACCATCTGTGGTATTTCTATCATCTTTGGCTTTATGTAAAAATATTTCAGACAATTGTTTTGTTGTCCTAACTTTACTGTCTTTGGAAATTAATTTTTAATTTTCTGTAGACAAAATTCATACTTACTTATCCGGTCTCGGACAACCCCGGGGGGTCAGGGACCTTACAAAACGAAGATAACATATTTCGCCAACCAGTTCGATCTTTTGCCTTATCTCTCCAGTTGGCAATACCAAGTGTACGCAGGGATTCGTCAACCTGATCCCTCCAGCGGAGTCTTGGTCTTCCTATTTTTCGTCTTCCTTCGAGTTCGGTTTCGAAAACCCTTCGTGCTGGTTCGTCTTCATCCATTCTACTGACATGGCCTAGCCAGCGCAATCGCGTTATCTTGATCCGCTTAACTATGTCAATGTCAGGATAAAGCTCATACAGCTCATGATTCATGCGTCGCCGATACTCGCCGTTGTGCACTATAGGGCCATAAATTTTTCGGAGTATTTTTCTCTCGAATACTCCTACAGATGTTTCGTCTGCTTGCGATAGGACCCAGGATTCTGCGCCATAAAGCAAGACAGGTTGAATGAGAGTCTGGTACAGCTGGACTTTTGTTACTCGAGAGAGGGCTTTATCTCTAAAGTGCTTGCTTAGCCCAAAATAACATCTATTCGCAAGCACAATTCTCCGCTTGATCTCAAGGCTGACGTTGTTGTTTTTGTTCACGGCAGATCCGAGGTATATAAATTCGTCCACTACCTCGAAGTTATAACGGTAATCAACGTTCACGCTTTGGTCTAATCGCGTGGAGGCCCTGCTCGTTGAAACCATTAATTTTGTCTTGTCCTCATTTACCGTCAGACCCACTTTTGCTGACTCCTTCTCAATTCTCGAAAAAACCGCAGTAACTTCTCTAATTGTGCGCCCAATGATATATATATCATCAGCATATGCGAGCAGCATGTGACTTTTGCTGCTGATGGTTTTATTCATGTTGACTGCAGCTTTTCTCATAATGATCTCCATTAAGATGTTAAAGAGATCGCACGATAGGGTGTCGCCTTGCCTGAGGTCTCGCTTAGTTTCGAAAGGTTCGGTAAGATCCTTACCAACTTTCACTGCGGATTTGGTGTTCGTCAAGTCATCCTGCATGGGCGTATGAGTTTTGCAGGAATACCAAGCTCAGAGTTTCATGGAGTTTCTCCCGTATCGGACTATCGAAGGCCGCTTTATAATCGATAAATAGATGATAGGTTTCGATTTGTTTTTCGTGTGTCTTCTCCAGGATTTGGCGTAGCGTGAAAATCTGGTCAGTTGTCGATTTTCCAGGCCTAAAGCCACACTGGTATGGTCCAATCAGGTGAGCGATAATTGGTTTTAGCCTTTCGCACCTTATACTTGATAGAACCTTATATGCTATGGATAAAAACACAAAATTCATACGAATAATAAAATGTGGCTACGTTGTGCCTGTTTTTTAACACAAAATTAAGTTGCGGTAGAGGTTGATGACGTGTTTTCGACGTTTACACAAACTTATTGTACAGCATTCGGAACGATCACAAAAATCAAATTTCATAAGGAAAAAACTACGGCAATTCCAATAATGTGATAATCAAGTTGTATATAAACACCATATTATACACAGCTAGATTATTCTAATATGGGGATTACAGGTGACAATTATGTCGCATTTAGACCGCAGTGTATCGCGGCTAGGTTAGCGATAATCTTGTACTCAAATCTTTCACGTGTACACCACCCACTTCGAGATTAAATTTACATTTCATGTGGCAACTCCGAAGTCGGTGGCATAATAGAAATATAAATTGGCGGCTCTTGGTTTTGCCTGTTTTGTACGAATTTGGGAGTTTTTTGAACTAAATGAACCTTTAATATTGGATCAGTCGGTCAAATCGGGCTAGTCGATCAAATCGGCACCCATTTTAAACCGATGAGAGCCAATTATGTCGGCGACGGCGTGAGCTTCAATAAATTGTAGGTGGCGGCGACGCGAGGAAAAATTTTCTATCGGCTTCCATCTGTCAAACAGTTGATTTTGTTGTGTATGTTTTTTATGCTTACATTCAGCAGAGTTACATCAAATTGTACTCCGGCTTAAAATGAGGTTAAAACTGACAAAACCATGATCCGCCAATTTAATTTGTCTATTGTGCCGCCATTTGCGTTAATTTGGTTTCGGCACGGAGTTCCTCTAAATTGGTCTAAGCACAAAGTTGCCACCTGAAATGTCAATTTAATATCACATTGAGCGATGTATGTAAATGGCAAAGATTAGAGAACAAGGCTATTGCAAACCTGTCCGCGATAAACTGCGATCTAAACTAGTATACATTCTAATGCAACACTGCTAACAAGTAAAAATTCAGCCATAATAAAAACTTACAAAAACTAACCACTGTTTTACTAGGCGGTTCAAACTGAAGCCGACCGAAAATTTCCCGACACGCCGCCGCCACCAAAAATGTGGCAGCCACCGCCGCCACCGATATGAGTGGCTTATCGATTTAAAATGTGAGCCGGATTTACCAAATCATCCAGTTTCAAAAGTCTAATTGTTTCTACGACATGTTAGAAAATTTGGTTTCTGTCTATTTTCGCATACAAATTTGGTGAAACATTTCTTAAAACTGTTTTCTTTTTTCATGACGAAGTGTAAACACGACAAAGCACGATGTTGCCACTTGATATGTCAATTTAATATTAAATCCTTAAAACATGTTTATACTGCACTCGAAATCTAGAGATATCTAGATTTCGTGGCCTAAACATCTGATTTTCTATACACAAATGAGCTGTTCCTGTGAATGAAATCTAGTCAATCGAGATTTCGGTTGCAGCATAAACGCGGTATTACCGTTTACACCAACCAATTTGAGATTAAATTGACATTACAGGTGGCAACTTTGTGCTTACACCAATTTAGGGCAACTCCGTGCCGAGGCGAAATTATCGAAGACGGCGGCACAATAGAAACTTAAATTGGCGGCTCTTGGTTTGGTCAGTTTTGACCAAATTTGGGACAGGGGGTTTCAATGCCTCAGCTCATCGACTATGAAGTTGGAAAATCATGCAAATGAAAGTGGATGAACGAATGAGTGATAGTCAAACTAGGTTTAAATTGTGTTTGATTGATGCTAATGGCTTTTAAATTACGTTTGGTTTTAAATTATGTTTGACGCTAGTTTTGTCATCTGCAACATCCAACTTTCGACGTGGCATCTAGTCAAAGCTTTAACAGCTGTTGCAGACTCTATGTATATCACTCTATGCTTTGGGATGTTTTTGAAATAACAACCTATGCAATTGGATTATAGTTGTGTCGTTCATGAACTATATAGTTCATTTAGGGTGACCAGGCAGCACCCCTACGAACATAATGCACATGTTCGAAATGGCACGTATGTTTGTGACTGTTATATCTGGACACCTTAAATGAACGAGTTCGAGAACTAGTGAACGAGTTCGACACAAGTCTAAATTGGATCAATCGGTCAAATCGATATAGTGATCGGATTGCGTCTGTCAAACAGTTGATTTTTTGTGTATATATTATGGTTGCATTTTTTTGGTACTTAGCAGTGTTGCATCAAATTTTACAACAGTTTAAAATTAGGTTAAAAATTAAACTTCAGTATGTTCAGAAGCAGGAAAAGAGGACGACCAAGACTCCGCTGGAAAGACCAGGCAGAAGAATCCCTCGGTATCCTTGGTGTTACCAACTGGCGAGAAAAGGCGAAGGATAGAGCCAGTTGGAAGAATATGTTGAAATTTGTTTAATTTGTTTGTTTAATTAATATGTGTAAGACGTCTGACATCATGAGGTTGTAATATAGTCAATAAAAGTAAAGTATGTTCAGATAAAAATTGTACGAGTAATCGTCTTAGTGATTGGTACGCAAAGCTGAAAATCGATTATCGATTAATCGATCAACTATTTCCAATGCTATTTTTTTAATCGATTAATCGACGTGCAATCGCTTATTTGATGAGTTTTTGTTTTAGACCCCTCACAAATATGAGGAATGTTTTAATACAATTCAATTTAATTTTAATCCACATATATTTTTTACTGTAAAGTGTAATGTATTGAATGTTTAAAACTTTTTTCACATTTTAACAAAAAACAAAAATAAGTTTTCAAAACTAGTGAGATCAAATGTATAAAATTATATACAGAAATAATAAAAAAAATTATGAAAGGCTTGTTCAATCAAACCAATTATTTTCCGACAAGTTTCTCAAAAATATTTGTTGGTTGAGACCAATATGTATCTATTACAGGGGAAGCGTTAGAACAACTGATTTAAATTTGTTTATGTCGTTGTGGTCCGACCTTGTCAAATATTGTTTATATCAATTCCAAGATATATCTAGTACAGGAGGTAGCGTTAAAACAGCAGATTAAATTGTTTTTTGTCCATGTGGTTCCTCCTGATATAACCTGAAATAAATACATCTTGACAATTTGATCGGCTGAATTTGTCAAGGTCGGCTCCTGCAATAAAAACAAAATGCCTCAAATTCCTACTGCTTTACCCTACTTATTTTGCCATGGTTGAGATGCTCACTCGTCATCCCGTTTCTACATTGGGTTATAATTAAACCTGCCTTTGAGAAAAAAGGCGTTCACATGGAACCGATGTACCCAAAATTCCCATATACTCCCTAGTCACTTCGTATACATGTATACATTTTGCATCGTTTCCAGTTATATAAGGAGTCTGAATTGGGAAGGTTAACAGGTGGATTTAAATATTGGCGCAATTCCGGGTGAATTCCGCCTGTAACCTCTTGGTCGGGAGTAATCTATTGTGTCTCCACCAAATGATCATGCATTTGCCATAGACTATCCGAAGGCTGTTGTACAATAGCTCCGTCTCGATTTGTACAACTTGTAATCTGTAACGTCGAGATTTTTATTCAATGGCTTTTCTCCAAATGTGTTGCCAAAGTTGTGATGCTGTCACAATATGTAAGCAATTTGGAGCACTTTGAGCACCTAGCTTTTTTTCCACTGTCTGTTTTTTTTTTTTTTAAATAATGCCAAACTGGGCTTGGTGGCATTGTACTTTTTAATTTTATTTTATTTGTATCACTTTCTTTTCTCATAAAACAACCGACGACGATTCAACTTAAATATCATACTTATGTCTTTATCTTAGTAGGAAAATGGAGATGACAAACAGGTAATGAAACTACCATCTCTAATCTTAACACACAAAAACAATGCCATACCAAAATGAATGGCAATTTGGTATTTTTCAGTTTTAGAATAAACGATTAATCGAGGCCAAAAGTCGATTTTAGTAAATTTCACAACTTGCAAAATCGGTTCAAAAATAATCGTTTTTTTTAGCCTCATAATCGATTTTCGATTATAATCGTAGTCGTTTTACCAATCACTAAATGTTCTCTGTTAGCGTGTGTTAACGGAGTTAATCTTCTAAATGTGTTTATCTTGGTCGCTGTAAACGCAGTATAAAATGGCCTTACGCGAATGTCAACAGTATTTGACAAATCGTTGGATTTATCAAAATTTTTATTTGCGAAAGCGAATCATAGAGTGTAAACATAAGAAATTTGCATTTAGACTGAAACAAACGACAACAAAAAGGCAAAAATTATTCCAGTTAAAATTTTACTTCATTTTTCTTCGCAATTTTCTTTGTTCTGTGTTCTATTTGTAGTTTCTAACAGTTGTATTTTGTTAGACACGTCGCAAGCAGATGTTTTTTGTATTCACCTTATGTGGTAGTTTAAATTAGAAACAAAATGAGAATACGCTTTCTCTTAAGTTAAGCCGAGTATTAAGATCTTACACGTGTTAAATATTAAACAACATCAATTTGTTTCGCAGCGTATTGGTCCAACAACATATTAGTATATTAGTATTAGCGACTATTTTTTAGAGAAATTTAATGAAAGCTGACCACACTAACCATTTATTCTTATAGGTCCTTTCGAAGATAAATATTTCAGGTGAATTTTTACAAATCTCCATACAAACAAATGACTGCTAAATATCGACGAAAATATTTCACCAGTGTAGCAAAAAAATGTTCACGCGAAATAACAGCAACATACATACAACGTGCAACATTTTATTGTTTCGAAGAAAAATTTAACGACCACTCCAATTGAAGGAAGATGTGACTAATGTCGTCAATGACGAACGTTGTCAACTTTCATTGAATTTTCCAAAAAAAATTGATTTTTAAATTAAAACAAAAAACTTGAAAACCGACAAATATATAGTCGTCATTTGTTGCTGGCCCATTTCGCAGGAAAATACATTGATGTTGCACAATATTTTTCACGCGAACGGCTTTAGTACTCGGCTTATCTCATTGATCGTTACATTAATTTCGCGTGGTTTGCTGGTCTTAGTACCATAGATTAATTTATAATAGATTTGCTACCTGTCTCATCTGACGTTTCACTTGCGCTTCTTTCACGGGGAATCGAACTTCTGTCAGCTGTTTTGCTGTTGGATTACAACAAATTGTGCGAACATCGAACAAAATCCTCCATTTTTAATTTTGTACATTCATGATGTTCATATACATATTTACATATTTTGAACATTCACAATAACAACTTCAGCTGTATTTATCAAACCTCAGTGACAGAAGTCTTTTGTTTACGTCAAAAATTGCAACTTCCACAAGTTCGCTTCCCTTCAGTCAATAAACCGATGAGCGAGTTGAGAAATTTATTATAATCTAAGCTTAGTACTGTGTTATTACGAGAGTTTACATAATCTACTCATGACTAGCTAGCTACTCGATTTAAATTTAAACTTCTTATGTTCTTTTCCCATTTAATTCATTTTATTTTAATTTAAATTAGATTAACTAATATTTACGACGATTAGTGTTAGAATTTGCATTTTCAAGATTTCGTTCAGTGTAGCCAGAGTGCACATATTGTAAATTAGAAATGCAGATCATACCCCATGTACAAATATTGTGCGATAGGAGTCTATTACCTGGCTGTCGTCGTCGCGCTGTCGTACAATACTCGTAAATGTGATGAATTCAGTTTTATGTTTGCCAATTCTCGCTTTTCTTGTGTTTTTTATTCTATAGTTTATCGTCTTTAGTTTTGTCTGGCCATAATTTGTGTAAAATTATCCAGAATCGCACGTTCGTCTTAAATAAGAAACAAAAAGAAAATAAACGGAGCTATTTCAGTTACAATTGCGACTTCTTCTTTTTCTTGTTTTTCATTGACCATGGCGCTACATTCAAGCATATGGTATTTTATGTTGATGTAGTGAAAGAAATTTCAAAAAACGAGTGGTAGATAATTAGTGCCTGACGAATCAAACCGTCCTCAATGTCCAAATAGAAGCAGGATTCTAAAGTTGTTCCACTGCTCTTTCTAGGGCTTATGAAACATTTCATAGAATCAAGGAAGCATTTCATTGAATCAATGTAACGAAATTATTTATTTAGTGTATAGCATTATATGCAAAACTTCATTGTATCTATAAGGTTTTTCGTTAAATTTATAAAATTGATCAACTTTTATTTTAATACATACGAGTGTAACCATTTTAAATATTGATCCATAAACAAACCTATCTTCCCATTCAAAAATTGGTATGTAATTGTATTGTTACGAATTTCCTTATTCGCCCTTTTTGCGTTGTTTTATTCCCAATAATAAAACAACGTTCGTTTTCAATTACTTTAATTACAACGGTATAACTTCATTTTATTTTACTTATATAGTACAACAGTTTACTTTATTTTCACCACTTTAATAAGTCTTATATTTTACTATCAATTCGCGTTGCTCACTTTACGGGGTTTAATCACAAACTAAACTCTCCATTCCAAAGACGTCCGCTATTTATACCAACTCACCATACTCAAATGAAGTTATATCTAGCGAATTCAAGAACCTTCTAGTCGTTGTTGTTGTTACTTATCTTTGTAGAATCATCTCGACTGGTGGAGAATTATCTTAACTGAGGCGAATTCATGTTACTGGTTTAGCGAGCTGGTACGTTGTTACGATGCATACTTTCAGGCGCAGCACTAACCGCCTGTTATTTACATAATGTTAGTAGAGTCATTAACAGCAGGCAAAAGCTTTTACTTATTCGTAACAATATGAAAGAGTTATGAAATTTATGATATATTTCATTAACCGAATGTTTGAATATTTTATTAACATATTTTGACCCATTTATTTATATAAAAGTTTGTTATCAATATTTTGCGTGAAATTTTACAGAATTCCATACAAAAACGAATCTAGCGAAAATATAAATGAAAATTCACAAGAAATATGCGAGAACATTTAAAAGTTTCCAAGAAAAAATTATCGACCAACCAAATTGTAGGCAGAAATAGACATGAAATTCTACAGAACTAATAAAGAATTTCGCCCATGGAGATGACAACAAAAAATTGACGAACCGGTGGGATAATCATAAAATAAAAACTTCAATTATTCAACATAGAGTCCAAACAGAACCAGACACCCTTCAGACGACGACGAAATAAATCCCTAGCGTCTAAACGAAATGGGAGAGAGAGCGTCTGGCGACTGCAATTGAGTTTTTCTCTCTGCGTCGTGTAGAGTTACGATATTTTCTAGAATTAGTTTGAAAGTTTAGGAACATACTATTATTTATGTACAAGATTTAAATTGTTTTTAATATGTTTAACAATTTTTCATTCACTTTATTTGTATTGTGTTTAAAAATAAATCGTTTTTAACCCTTTTCTTTAATTTTCGTTTGTTCACACATGTTCCAACGTATGTGTGTGTTGGTTGCTCTTATGGTTTCTATTAAAGTGTGGCAACTCCATTCTCTCAATTGAGAGATTTCGTGTGAGCGCCGCCAAGAAATAGAAAAGATTTTATTCTAGCGGCGAGTCGTCAGCCGCAGTGGATTTTCGTCAGGATTTTTCCCTGCCATAAGAAACCTATGGGAAAAAAACGTCGTCGTCTGTAGCGTGTTTGATTATGTTTGGACTCATAAATAAGAAATGTCAGTGTTGTCAACCCTCGTTGAATCACAGAGCAATAGAAAAGAGCTTCTATGCGTGTCTTCGTGTTCTCTTAATGACGACGAGATAGTAGACCATTTCATCGCGTTCGAGTTGCTTTGGTAATTTACTCTTTGGTTGGTATAATACGGACAGAAATAAAAGGTAATGCGTATTTTCGTTCAATGCAAACAGCATAAAACGTAATTTAACTGTCATTACTATAAATCAAACAGATTTAAAATTAGGTTGCTGCACGGTCTGTAATCTGTATGTATTCTTTGGTCTCTCATTCTACATCATTTCCCTAGTACCTTTTCGATCAGCTGTGCCATAGAAACCCAAAAACGATGTACAAGTAGACAGTCAAAATTTCTCTTCACTCAAATGCCAACAAACAAAACGAGTGAAACCCTAGTACTTCTCTACTCTCTCTCTTATTCTCTTCATTGAATATTTCAATACACGAGCTGCTTTTTGATTGTGTTATTGTATATAACTATACAAATTCCATCCATGTTGAAGTAAAATTACATAAACTATGCAAAAAGTATGAAATAAGCAAGATATGACGCGAGAGAGAAATGCGTTTGAGTGAACTCCTAGTACTTTTTGGTTCTCTTTTACCAGGGTTGCCAAGTTGCGCACATCTTCTGGTCGTCTAATTGTAAATCGTCTTTGAGAAACCCAAAGACGATCAAGAATTAGACAACCAGAATATGAGAGCAATTTGGCAACCCTGGTAAAAGAGAACCAAAAAGTGTCAGATATTCACTCAAACGAATTTCTCTCTCGTGTCATATCTTGATTATTTCATACTTTTTGCATAGTTTATGTAATGTTATTTCAACACGATTGGAATTTGTATAGTTATATACAATGACACTATCAAAAAGCTGCTTGTGCATTGAAATATTCAATGAAGAGAGTAAGAAAGAGGCCAGAGAAGTGCTAGGGTTTCACTCGTTTTATTTGTTGGCATTTGAGTGAAGAGAAATTTTGACTGTCTATTTGTACATCGTTTTTGAGAAACCCCCTGGTTGAATTTATATTGAATCTCAATATTTTTAACGTCATTGGTATGGTTGCAAGTAAACTTTGGATGGTGGTAAGCATGGGTTCAATAATACCAGATAGAGGCAACAGTACACAACGTCCAACAAAGGAACAACCACTGCATTTCGTGTTTTTGTCGCAAAATAGATGTGTTAAATACAATACAAATGAGAAATTTCAACAAAAAAGTGCAAGATACATTTAAATTTCACAGTTCTATACGAAAACGAAATGAAAAATTTAAGTCAACAGTTCTTGTAACTACACCTGGTGTAAATTAATTTTCGTCGAATTTATCTCATTTCCACAAACATACGACGAAGAGTGTGAAATTAAACGTCAGACGAGAGAATTAATATGTCTATACTAAATTCGTATATGGGCCTACAAACTGGTTGTAATCGAGAGAGCGTAATAAGAGGGATAGAAACTCTGGTCTATTTCGCTAATGTATATTACTCTCAAAGACGATTTACAATTAGACGACCAGAAGATGTGCGCAACCAAAAAGTGCTAGGAGTTCACTCAAACGCATTTCTCTCTCGCGTCATATCTTGCTTATTTCATACTTTTTGCATAGTTTATGTAATTTTACTTCAACATGGTTGGAATTTGTATAGTTATATACAATAACACTATCAAAAACCTGGTCGTGTATTCAAATATTCAATGAAGAGAGTAAGAGAGAGAGTAGAGAAGTACTAGGGTTTCACTCGTTTTGTTTGTTGGCATTTGAGTGAAGAGAAATTTTGACTGTCTATTTGTACATCGTTATTGTTACTCTATGCCACAGCTGTTCGACTATTAAGTTAAATAATAATAAGGAAATGACTGAACTAGTAGAGTTTGACGCAGTATAATTTGTTGTAATTCTGGACATCAAAAACAAGGATTTTGTTTTTGTTTCATGACTCTAGCTGTCAAATTCAACAGAAATACATACGAACAAAGTGAACAAAAAAGTAAAATAACAAAATACACAAAATTTGACAGTTAGGGTCATAAGATAAAATGAGCGATAGGCAAACTATGCTCAAATTATTTTTGGTTAGCACTAACATAGATTAATTTATATATAGATACATATGTTATCCGTATAATTTACGTTTCTCTTTGCGCTTCTTCAATGAGGAAACGAATTTCTGTCAGCTGTTTAATTACAACAATTTGTACGAACGTCGAACAGAAACCTCCATTTTTAGTATTGTGCATTCACGATGTTCATATCTTTACATATTTTGAACATTCATAGTAACAATTTCAGCTGTGTTTATCAAACCTCAGCGACAGAATTCTTCTCTTTCAACTTCCACATGTTCGCTTGACTTCAATCATAAAACCTATGAGCGATTTGACTAATCTAGGAATAAATTAATCTATGAGTACTAATACCTTTTAACTTATGTTCGATTGATACTAATAAAGGCTTTTAAATTATGTTTGCTTGATGTTATTGACTTTTAAATTATGTTTGATGGGAATTCTACAATCTAGAACTCAAACTCTATGAAAATCCAACTTGCTCTGTGACATCCGGTTACTGTTGCATACTCTTATTCTATCTGTGCCAATACTGAAAAACTAGTTATGTACATCTCCAAATTTTTGAGGTGCGCAGCTTTATGAGAAATTTTCCATGTGAAATTCAAGCATTTATTTATATAAATCAAAAATGTCTGATATACAACTTTCTGAAATATAGGTCGAATTAAACAAAAACTGGATCGGACAGTAAGTGCCACTTCGGGGTGGTTATCGGACTACACTCAGTCAAGTTGCTCCTAAGAGACCTTGAGTCGTTTTTTTTATTTTTAGCACAGATAGAGTAATGTCATATAAAGCTGTCATCCTTCTCATGTGACATTTCCTTTCACACTATTCGGGGTGCGATCGGTGCGATAGAGAGTTATTTGACGTAAATTGACTTACACCAGGTGGAATTACAACAATTTTTGACTTACAATTTTCAGGTCGTTTTGATGAAAAACTGAAATTTAAATGTATTTTGGACTTTCTTTTTGATATATTTTATTGTTAGTTTTTAGTTGTGGTGTATTTACACAAAAATTTTAACACATAAAACGAAATACCGTTGCTGTTTTCTTGTTGGTTGGTTTGAGCATTGCCTCTATCTGGTATAATTAAAGCAATATTTTTCAACATCCAAACGCCCATCTGCAACACATCAAATGTCATCAATTTACTGAGGGAGTTGGCTACTCTATACGCCATTACTTTATGGATACTACTGTATGAACAGACCATAGAATAACACATACTATAGAAGAACTTATTCTCTCATCTGACGTTTCATTTCACACTCTCTCGGTAGGTCTGTGGAAATGAGAGCAAATTAAATTTAAAATTTACATACACCAGGTGGAGTTACAATTTATGTTCACTTAACTTTTTCCTGTCGTTTTGGTGTAGAACTGAAAAATTTAAATGTATTTTGCACTTTTTTGTTGACTTTTAACGTTGGTATTCATTTGTATTGTATTTAACACAACTAGTTTGCCACAAAAACACGAAATTCGGGTGTAGTTCCTTTGCGGATCGCTGTATACTATTGCCACCATCTGGTATTATTGAACCCATATTTTCCACCCTCCACTGTGTAATTTCCATCGTACCTATGACGTTTAATTTATTGAGCGAATAAAAACTTCTATAGTATGTGTTATTCTATGGAACAGACCCATACCTGTCAATTTGTATGATATGTATTTGAAGTCTATGAAGATATGTGTTTGGGTGACCAGACCAAGACCCTCACGAACTTAATGTTCATGTTCGATATAGCGAGTATGTTCGTGATTGATATGTCCGGTCACCTTAAATGAACGAGTTCGAGAACTAGTGAACTTGTCTGACATAAGTCTAATAATAGTAAGAGTGCAAACAAACGTTTGATATTGAGAAAATCTCGATTATATCGAATATTATATGCGATTAATTAGATTTTTTCTAAATTCTTTGATTATAAATGTTTTTAACAGAATTGTTCGTCTTCGGTTCGATTTGAAATCGAGCTTAATTTGATCGAACATTGTTTGAGATTTGATTAGAAATTTTTGAAGAATGCTTGATTGTAAAGTTGGGTTGAACTTTTTCACTAATTCTCGAACTCGTTCAATTAAGGTACCCGCACATAATTATTACGAACATATTCGCTATATCACACATGTAGATTATGTTTATGAGGTTCATGGATACTCTATATGAACTAGGCTTGTGTCGAACTCGTTCACTAGTTCTCGAACTCGTTCATTTAAGATGCCCGGTCGTAACAATAACGAACATACTCGCCGTATCGAACATGAGCATTATGTTCATGAGGGTCATGTCTGGTCACCCTAAACGAACTAGGTAGTTCAGAACTACCCAACTATGCATATAGTACAGTTGATGAACAATTTATATAATTCATTTAGGCTGTCCAAAACTTAAGCACTTGTTCGATATGATGATAATAACTTGTTCGATATGACGATTATGTTCGTGATTGTTATGTCCTGGTATCTTAATGGAACGAGTTTGAGAACTAGTGAACCAGTTTGAGAAGTAGGTCATCAACTATCCAACTCTACTTGATTTCCAATGTCTGTTGAATAGACTAGAGTTTGGTAGTTCATGAACTATATAGTTCATTTAGGGTATATATGTATATAATGCACATGTTCGATGTGACGAGTGTGTTCGTGATTGTTATGTCCGGGTACCTTAAATGAACGAGTTCGAGAACTAGTGAACAATTTCGACACAAGTCTAGAATAGACCTAGGTTTGGTTTGAAGTCAAGTTCGGGTTGATCAAACAACGACTCGAAGGATATAAGTAAGTACATAATTATGTACTCAAAATATATTGATTGATTTGATAGTAGAGTTGATACTTCTTGAACTAAATAAGGCACTTTCGTGATTATTATATCCGGTCACATTAACTGAAAGAGTTCGAGAACTGGTTTATGAGTTTCACCCAATTCTAATTTATAACCTACATTTAAAGATGAGTGATGTAGGGTGTCTTAACATTCCAACTTAACCGTTTTTTAAACCCTGACTGTTGGTACTTACTGTACTAACTGTTTGTTGGCTATATATTTTTGTTGTTGTTGCCCTCTGGTGGCTTCACAAAAAATGCATTAAGCGGGCATTTTAAGGTTGATTTAGAGTTTAAACACTTTCTTTTATAGCAAATAATTAACAATTCGAAGAGCACACGTGTATTTGCAGAAACAGCAACATCAGCAGAAGCTGGAACAGCAACAACCGATGACGATGACGACGGCGATAAGTAGATTTAAACAAACCGATAGTTTCAGTTAATATTGCACCGTAGATAATGATGATGATGGACATGGGGATGGCATTGACGTAGACGATGACGTTGATTGTAAGATGGAGCACAGATTTACAGTAATGACAGATATTTAGTAACAGAGCTCATGATATTTTCAAGCTCAAACCCGAAATTGTTTTATGGCAACAGCTGCATAAAACAAAAAGAGTTTTCTATATATTTTCATAAACCTGTCGTCCGACTGTTTGTTTTATTATAAATATTTACGTACCGGTATGAGAGAATACGGGTCCGTACTAGTCGTATAAAGTGAAAGCATTTAAAGCTGCTGCTGTGATAATTTTCAACAGATTTCTCAACTACTATTGAGAAAACAGAAACAAATTAGTGTGGGTTTGTATTAGAGAGAAATGATTAAATATTTGCTTAAGTCGTTAACACAAATATAACATTTTTTTGTTCACTCGGTTGACATTGAAATTAAATACTCGTATTAGTATAAATTGCGAAAATATT